>QNUK01000114.1:994246-1371746 GCA_013621035.1 Clarias magur
CGGATCACTTTAATCCTGCTCTCTGGTTTGTGTATATGTGAAGTTTTAGATGGTTTCCTTGTGTGTGTGTGTGTGTGTGTGTGTGTGTGTGTGTGTGTGTGTGTGTGTGTGTGTGTGTGCGTGTGGCGGTGGTGTGCGGTGTGTGCGTGTGTGTGTGTGTGTGTGTGTGTGTGTGCGTGTTTTTATATTCCAGTTTTGGTTTAATCTTGACTTTGTCAACTGGCCAAATATGAATAGGTGTGCATGGCATCCTGTATCACTATATCATCCTTCATGCAACATCTGTCCGGCCATTACCTACAGTATACTACTCAGTCTGTGTAGGGTTATGTGTGGCAATGAACCAGTCCTAGGAAAGTTAGTGTACAGAAGGCAGGATACGGGAGCACACTGTCACAGGTCCATGAATACACTATGGGCAAGAAACACCAATCAACCGCCTTTGGGAGGAATAGAGTATCTGGAAATAAAACAAACACCATGCAAGGGGAGAACATGCACACAAATCAGAAGTGAGATTCAAACGTCTAACCCCTGAAGAGTAGCAGACGAGAGTGCTAACACTAAGCTGCCTCTTTATGCAACAGTAAAAGTAAATTCAGCACCATAAGACTTTTGGTTAAAGAATCTATGCTAACACAATGATTACTTGTCAGCTGGCATAGATTTTTGTTTTTATGCAAAATGGCTAAATGTTTTACTTCTTGTGCAAAGTATGCAGGTCTTCCAGTGGGAGACAAACACCAAGGATTGCTCCCCTGAATGAATGGAGCACATTAGTGAATATTTAACCCCATACAGGGAGTAAAATGGTTAGGTAGTGTTTAGGCTACTTGCGTAATTTGTTTCATTAACATGTAAGTGAGCACGTATGGACCATCAAACTCATCTGAAAAATGGTTTAAAAGTGCACGGTTTTAAACACACACAGATTTCCCTCAGGATGTATATTGATTTCATCAATGGCTTAATTTGAGTCTCAAGTCAATGATTCAAGTCAAGTCATTTGTGCTTAAGTGAAATCCTTTGGTCATGTATGGTCATGACAATAATCCAAACAAAACATATGATTTCTCATAATTGCCTTGATTAAAATGGTAAATGTTGTTCACTGTAATGTCAATTATTACAAAAAGCATTCACAATAAGTATTCTATATGGCAAAAAGCATTTAGCCAAACCTGCAATAATATTGTATCCAAATACATATATATTTTAATATGGAGTTGGTTCCCTGTTTTGCAGCTATAACAGCTTCCACTCTCCTTGGAAGGCTGTCCACATGATTTTGGAGTGTTTCTGTGGGAATTTTTACCCATTCATTCATTTATGCGGTCAGGCACTGATGTTGGATGAGAAGGCCTGGCTTGCAATCTCCGTTTTAGTTCATCCCAAAGGTACTCGATTCCATTGAGATCAGGGCTCTGTGTGGGCCTGTCAAGTTCTTCTTCTCCAAACTCATTAAACCATGTCTGGGACACAATCATGTTGGAATAGAAAAGGGTCTTTTCTAAACTGTTGCCACAATGTTGGAAGCATAGCATTGTTCAAAAGGTCTTGCTATGCTGAAGCATTAAGGTTGCCCTTCGCTGGGGATAAGGGGGCTGATTGAAACACCTCAATTCAATAATTAACAGGATTGGCTCAATACTTTTGTACTCAATACTTTTGTCCAATCCAAAACACTTTTAAAAGTGTTTTTTTTTCTTCTTCTTCTTTCTCGGTTTGATAGATTACAGATTTATTTCATTAAAGTGCTATGGGAATAGAAGTGAGTAAACTTGTATCTGCTTTCCACAGAAGTGATCATCTTTTATCTAATATTTGTCCATTACTAGCACCATAACCTATTAGAATTTTCAATATTACATTTTTTTTTCTATCTGTTTTCACTCCTAGGAATATGCTTTTCACATCTGCTCCAAGTTTAATATGGAAAATGTGACAACATGCCCTTTTCTCCTATAGCTTTATTTTTAAGATCCCACTGATGCCTCATATTCAAACAGCCATGCAATTATAGTGGGCTAATATTCCAAAAGAAGAAGATTAAAACGAGGACGTTAAGATCTTTAGATCGGCCATCCGTGTTGTTCTTTCTTTCCTGGAGGCCTTGTTAGTGGGGTCTCCTAAAACACACAATTAGGTTCTAAAAGTTCTTTGACGGCGCTAATTCAGACGTTAAGTGGCTCGGTATTGTTTGAAGAAAGGCGATACCCCGCGGCTGTATAGTTAAATGCCTGAAAGCGCGGTCCATGTGTCTCGGGTGAGGAGAATGAGACCCACGCTGTGCTCACGCACTGGACGGGAAACACCCGCGCCGTCCTGCAACGCTCCTTTATATGCGCTAAAGTGGACGAATGATAAACATGGCGACTAAACGCCTCCAGGCAGAGCTCATTAAGCCAGACCAAAGTTCACCTGCTCGTCCACTGGATTGTTACTAACTAAATGAGCTCCTTGCCTCCTGTGGTGTGCACTACCCTAAGGGCAACACAGCACGGGGTTGCTAAATGGTCTCACAAATATAACGGCTTGAGGCAAGGAGGGCTATCTTCTATATCTCAACATATCAATAAAATAAGAAACAATAATAATAACTACTTGTAATATTTCTAAAGCCTCTTAAACAGTGTCCCATTTCGTATGACAGAGCTTGGATGAAACCCCGCCCACTTTGCCTCCTTATTAATCATCAAAGGAGTTCTATTTAGAGGAATGACTTCTTATATAAAGAGGCATGTGGTAATCACGTGCACCTACTCTTTTCTTTTGTTCTGTTACTATTTTGTATATTGTAGTACAATACCGAAGACATCAAAGCTATGAAATAACACATTGAATTATATGGTAAACAAATAAAGTATTTTTTTTTTTATTTAATTTTATTATATAATAATCCATTTCATATTTTAGTCCCCTCAAAGCAGCCACCGTTGACCTTCATGAGATCTTTGCACACTATTGGCAGCCAGCAAGTGCTCGGCGTATATGGGAACTTGTTCAAGTCTGTTGGAAAAAAAAAAAAATCATTCCACGTGACTACCTCATGAAGCTGGCTGAAAGAGTGCCAAGAGTGTGCAAAGTTGTCATCAGAGTAAAAAGGTGGCTGTGAAGTATCTGAAATGGAGCAATTTGTTTTTGTTTGCTTTGTTCACATTTCGCTTACGATGTATTTCCAGGTGTTATTTCGTGATTTTGATGCCTGCACTGCTGCTCTATAGTGTAAAGAAAGATGAAATATGATATATGAAATAAAGGGGGGGGGATCATGAATAGGTATAATGTCCAAAGTTTAACAATTTTACACGTGTAAGAAAACACTTAATAAAATGAAATCAGAAACTGTTGAAATAAAGAACATGAGGCTAATTCAGTTATTAATTAATTAATTAATTAATTCATACATTAGAAGCTTTATACACTTATATACTCTGGCTTTTTTTTCTCACTAATATTTAAGTGACTCAGTAAGAACCGCACCTCTTTTTTTTTTGCCTCTGGAGCATTTAATCTTGAATTTTTTGGTGGAAGTGTTATAATTAGACTCACGTACAGTATGTGCATTTGCTACTACTACTACTACTGAATAATAATAATAATAATAATAATAATAATAATAATAATAATAATAATAATAATAATAATAGGCTAGATCGGAATAGTATAGGGATTTAAACGTAATCTATGCCTTTGTCGTGCAGGAAAAAAAAGTTCCCCTTTCTAACTATTCTATCATAGCGTCATGAATATGTCCGCATGAGGCCTTTCATGTTTCTAAAAGCGAGAGGGTAATTCATGCAGTAATGACCCACTGCCCTCAGAGAGCCGGCAATAAAACGTGCGTTATTGTTCCTGTTGTTGACACGGTGCATTACTGATTTTACGCTCCATCTTGACCAGAGTTCTCTAGTGGAACATGTGGACAGAGGGAGAGGGTGTGTGCACAAGGGTGAGAGCTGCCCCAAGATCTCAGTCCATCTGCCGAAGAAACGCTTTCCATGGCACAGAGCGCGATTTACATAAGTCCATTCAGTCACGAAGCGGTAGAGGACACAGAGGAAACGCAGACGAAGCAAATCGAAGCTAATCCCTCATCATCTAAACAGCAGCAGGGTTAGAAGACTTATTACGACTTATTTCTACCTGGATTTTTTTAAATGACACAACTTTGAGCACGGGCCATAATCCAGTCTTCCATAACGCAAAACAATGTGTCATGTTTAAGACATAAACGTCTCCACGTGTTAGGTTGAGGATGTATATGAACTCGGACGCGGCTTTAATAAATACTGCTCTGGCCTAAATATACGTCTTAAATTCACCTCGTTCAGCACGTTGAGAGAGGAATGAACGAAAATGTGACGAAATGAAATCGACAACATCAGCAAAACATACGAGACAGCAGATTTGTTCAAATGTATGTCATGTACTAGCTGGACTGGCTGATGGTGTGAGGGATGGAGAGCTGCGTTCATGTTCTATTAATGAAGTGAAAGAAAGAGAGCGATTGAAGGGTGTGGGGGTGTTAAACATTCGAATCCTGCTTTTGACATCAAATACAATGATATAAAACAGAAAGAATTAGCTTGAAAAAGAAAGAAAGTGATCAGGACAAATTACTAGGTGAGAAAGCTTTCATTCTTAAATGATCAGTCTAACATATATACCCGAATAAGATACACTTTTATTGATCCGTTGTTGAGAAATTTCACAGTAGTAAATGTTGCAGAAATTGCACATAAATATAGGCTTTATATTGTGTCAAAAATACAAGATGAATGGTAGCAACATGATGCTATATCACAAAATTCATAGGAGGTGTAGGCGGATTGCCTCTGTGCAAAAAAAAAGTGATATCCTACATATGAAGCTGTTAGTATCACAAAGAGTAATTGCCATTACATTTTATTATAAATGATAAGTCACTTGTCTAGTACTTGTTATTTAAGCTTACATTAGGCCCTGATTTATTGACAAGGTCTCTTGGTCATCTATTCATAACAGAGAGTTTTGGATTTTTGTCTTCTATGCTACCCTCTGCGCCTCTAAATCGTGCGACACTACAGGAGACGAGGCAAAGAGTAGAGAGGGGGGAAAAAAGCATGGGTGCCGAAATTCAAAGGCCTTGTCAGAGAGTGAAAAGAGATGAGAAGGCAACGAGACCTCCCTTAAATCATCATTGGAAAGTCATTAGAGATCTGGCGGGGAGGACCGCACAGCTTGCGGTGCGGCACACAATGCGCGGCGCTTTTTACGCACAAAGCCGCAAATGAAGCGAAAAAGAGGAGGGAGTGGTTGTGGGACAGCTTCCTTAGGGCACAGCAAGCACATGAAGTTTCTTGCTCATTCGCATGTGTAAAGTTATATTCATGAGTTGTTAACTGTTTTGTCCGTTAATGGGGAATTTATTCAAAGTGTTCTTTGGTCTGCAGGAATGCCCAGATGGCACAGAAACACTCTGTGTAAACCTAAAGTTTTGTTGTTGTCATCCTTTTTCTTTTTCAATAAGGAAGGAAGAATCACAGCTCTTTTTTTTCGTCCTCCCACTGTCAACATTAATAAGTTCAAGAGTGGATAGTTCACAGTTTGCAAAGTAGCCTAAGCATTTCAGAAACAATCACAGTGGTCACTTTTTGAGAAGAATTCTAAGATGGAGAGACCAGTTTGAAGTAGAGTACATTCTTTAGTTACTACCAAGAAGTAACTGAGGTCACAGGTTTCTTTTGCGTGTAGAATTCTGGTGCACTAAAGAGCACAGGCTATTATTTAATTACTTGGAGAAGCTATAGGTTATAGGTCACAGGTCAGGAGCTGTTGATTAAACAGAAGATGAACGACTCAGGATACTCGAGAGGGGGCATACAGGATAATCTGACCCTCGGCTTTTCGTCTCGTTCCAAACTGTGCCAAATATCTGCGATCAGAACAGTTTTCTTTGGTGTAATGATGCGTTAACGAAGGCGCTCTTCCAAATCTGCATTCAGAGAAAGTCGGACTAATGACTTGTAAATTGCGTTAAGAAGCAATTAATGAGTGGAGTGATGGCACGCGAGTTAAAAGGAGGTTACGGACAGGTGCATGCGCACAAGCTGGAGAGAGAGAGAGAGAGAGAGAGAGTGACTATACCCCCCCCCCCCACCAAACCACCCCTCCAACCACCACCATCCATCACCACATGCACACATACACATACACTCTCTCTCTCTCTCTCTCTCTCTCTCTCCAGATTTAGGGTGTCGGGCTCCCCCTTCCCATTCCCCAAAATGCGGGTAACAGAGGCCAATCTCCTCGTTATCATACCAAAAGAGTTAAGCCCTTGCTCAAAAAAACGACTCATGCGACCAACTTCACACAACAACGGCCAGGCGTTCATGAGAACAAATGCAGTCACAATGGCATGGCCACTCCGCTTTTCTCCCGCGCCTTTAGCAAATGCAAATAACAGCTCACCGAGATGGGATTTTCGCAGCTCTCACTAATTCCACCATTGTTCAGCTCGCGTGCAGGCGGCGAGATTGACACGCGGGTCACGTGAGGGTCCACGGCTAATTCTTTTTATTTGGAAATAAAAGGGTTTCGAATAGATTTGCAATTGTCAAAAGAGTATGACAGACTGGAGAACCTTTAAGAATACCCCAGTCTGTTAGGTGCAGTGCGGAGCATCTCATTGAAGGATTTTTTTTTGACGGCATTTAATCCTTGTGAATGTAAGTCAGAAGGATTGTAACGTTTCAACAAAACGGGGGGAATGGATGTCCAGTTGAAGCATCTCTCCCTAAAATCTTTCTTAAGTGAAATATCTCCAACTTTAATACTGTATTTACAAACATTACATAATTTAAATGTTCAATAAAACTGAATGATAGCACTGTTGCCTCCTCGGTTGGGGTCCGATCCTGGCCTCTGGTGTGTGCGCATGGAGTTTGCATGCTTTTCCGTGTCCATCAGTCATGCGTAGTGTATGTATCGGGTGTGTGAATGTGTGTGCGCCTGGGATCTGTTATGGGTCGGCACCCCATGCATAATGTACCCCTGCCTTGTTCCCCCAGTTCGCGGGAGAGGCCCCAGGTCCCCAGTGACCCTGCACAGGATATATGGTATGGGGGAAAAATGCATTAATGATCGCAAGGTGAACGAGCCATAATAAAGAGGGAAAAATGTTACCCTGGAGGGCATGTATAAAGGAGTGCAATCAGGTGATTAAGTTGTAGAAATTCACAAACTTCTCACATTTGCAATTTTCCTTTAGACATAGAGTTTATATGAGTTTTAAGTAGTTAAAACTCATATAAACTCTATGTCTAAAGGAAAATTGCAAATGTGAGAAGTTTGTGAATTCGATACGAATAAAGAAATATTAGGTTTCAATACACCGTTATAACTTATACAAGTTGATTCGCTGTTAGGAATTTGTATTTTGGTGGCAATGTGATGGTGGCAGATGGATTTTCCCTTCTTTGTCCTTCTGTTGAACGGCAAGTGTTTGTCCCGCGGATGGAAAAGCGCAGAAAAGGAGCTGAGAGGAACCAAATCTCTTAAATACCCGTGACGAACCTGATCGCTCCCTAAACGCATTTTAATAGCCTATGAGGCACACCAACCCCTTAAAAAAAAGCTCTGGCCAATTCATCGACCATCTTGGTTTGGTGAAAAGAGTTATACCCTATCGGTGATCGTGGCAGACACAAAGGCGCGCATGCGGAGCTGCTTCATTATGGTCCACTTAGGCGCGGCTGTGTGTGTGTGTGTGTGTGTGTGTGTGAAAGCGCTGCTGGATGTCTAATGCCTCCAATGGGAAACCCTGCCATGCCATTATATCCGCGGCGTTAACGAGGCCTTCATATGCCTTTGATATAATCTGACTATAGAGACCTTTTCTAAATCTTGTGGGCGCTTGGCCTAAATCCTATTGGTAACGGGTTTTTTGTTCACCTGGCATAGCAGGCGAATGGGTAAGGGAAGGAGGAGGCGCGCAGTCTGTGACATGCATCATGCATGCTAAACGAGCGCAAGTATAGAGATTTCAGGGGCGAATTACGATTCGGCTCACACGACATCTCGTGAGCTAAGGCTTTATAGCAAATAATCATTTTACAGGGTACTTATTTTGACTATATCCAACTTTAAACCGCTGCGTAAAAAACATGTCTAAGTTGAGCACAAACACATACTAAGACATACTGTAACACGCGTTTTGCAGAAATGAAATGCAAGGTTTTCTTCATATAAAAGAGGCAAAATATAGTGACTCCTTATTCAAACCGGCAGATGAACTCGGGTAACTTGACCGAAAAGAAATAGAAAAGTGTTTGGCAACCTAGAGAGAAAAAAGCATCCTATAGCAATTCAAGTACTTTATGTTGTTATGCCAACTCCTCCTGCTTTTAAGCAAACTCGAAACAGGCTTAGGTGTCTTTTAAAAGTCCCCATTTCTCTATTCAAGGCTGGGATTGGTCACACTGGATCTCATTTGCATGCGCGCGTCTATAAACGGGGCTGCCACTGCAGTTTTCTCGAGTTGCTTTTTAAAAGCTGGCGCTGTGGCGGAGCGCGCACAGGAGAGACTCTTTGTCCTCTCTGAGTTCGGGGACCTAATGTAAAGACGATAGAATAGAAAATTAAACTTGCTTTGTGTTTGTTTTGTGGTTTTATCAGATTTTAGTGAAGTGGCGTGGCAGATCGGTCACTATGGGAGGAAATGCATGCGGTCACCGATGGATGTTCTTTTTCACCTTGCTGTCATTGCCTCTGTTGCCAGCGCGAGCAGCGGGAAGAACCATGAAATATGAAACGTACGAAGAGGATGCGCCGGGCACCGTTATTGGAAACCTGGCCAAGGACATGTCCTTAAGTCCGTCCGTGGGCTCCAAGACTAATTTCAGGATGATGAAGCAGGTCAACGCATCTTTTGTTCGGCTCAGAGAAAGCGACGGGCAGCTGACTGTGGGTGAGAAGATTGACAGGGAGAGAATTTGCAAGCACTCTCCTCAGTGTGTTATTGCCTTCGATGTTGTGAGTTTCTCTAAAGAACAGTTCAAATTGATTCACGTCGAAGTGGAGGTGAAGGACATTAATGACAACGCGCCCGAGTTTCCCAGAAAGGAGTCTACGCTGGACATTTCAGAAAACACAGCACCCGGTACCAGAATACCCCTGGATGTGGCCGTGGATGAAGACGTGGGTACCAACTACATTCAAAGCTACCAGATCTCAGTCAATAGCCACTTTACAATTGACGTGCTGAGCAGAGCGGATGGGGTTAAATATGCGGAGCTGGTACTAATGAAAGAGCTGGACAGGGAGACACAGGCGTCGTACGCGCTGGAGCTCGTGGCGACGGACGGCGGAAATCCGCCCCGGTCCGGCATCACCAAGATCAACGTCAAGGTGAAGGACTACAATGACAACAGTCCGATTTTCGAGCGCAGCCACTTTTCAGTAGAAATACCAGAGGACGCTCCAGTGGGGTTTCTGCTTTTGGATCTCAATGCAGTGGATCCGGATGAAGGTTTGAACGGCGAAGTGGTGTACGGACTCGGTAACCAAGTGCCCTCGGAGATCAGGCAACTTTTCCGCGTAGACCGCAAAACCGGGCGCATCACACTCGAGAGCCCGATGGATTACGAGAGCAAGACAACGTACGAGTTCGACGTCCAGGCGTCCGACCTGGGTCCGAGTCCGAGTCCGCCGGCCATCTGTAAAATAGTCGTGCAGGTGCAGGACGTGAATGACAACGCACCTGAGATCACCATCACGCCGATGACGTCCATGGCGGCGGGAGTTGCGCACGTGACCGAGGCGGCCGCCAAGGACACCTTCGTGGCTCTTATCAGTACTTCGGACCGGGACTCAGGAGTCAACGGACAGGTCCACTGCACCCTCTATGGGCACGATCACTTCCGGCTCCAGCAGGCGTACGAGGACAGCTACATGATCGTCACCACAGCCCCTCTGGATAGGGAAAAAATACCCGAGTATAATCTGACAGTGGTGGCTGAAGATCTTGGCTCTCCACCGTTCCGCACGATCACCCAGTACACCGTTAGGCTGACTGATGAAAACGACAACGCGCCCATATTCAGCAAAGCCGCCTATGAAGTGTCGCTCGTGGAAAACAACGCACCGGGCGCGTACATCACCACGGTGGTGGCGCGCGACTCGGACACGGGACAAAACAGCAAAGTGAGCTATAAACTCGCGGAAACCTACGTGATGGGCTCCCCGGTGTCCACGTTTGTCTCACTGGACCCCGCCACCGGCTCCCTTTACGCGCTGAGAAGTTTCAATTACGAAGTTCTCAAGCATCTCGAGCTGCGCGTTCATGCGAGTGACGGCGGCGCGCCTCAGCTGCACGGCACCGCCGCCATCAACCTGAAAATCGTCGATCAGAACGACAACGCTCCCGCGATCGTGCATCCGGCGCTCAGCAACGGCTCTGTGGACGTCCTCCTGCCGAAAGACGCCCCGTCGGGGTACGTTATCACGCAGGTCAAGGCGAGGGACGCCGACGAGGGCATTAACGCCGAGCTCTCCTTCCAGATGACCTCGTCCGAAGCAGGCGCGCTTTCCATCAACAAAGTCAGCGGGGAGATCTACGTGAACCGTGAAGGTGCCTACGACGTGGGCGAGACGTTTAAAGCCACGGTGACTGTGAGCGACCACGGCAGACCCCCTCTCACTTCTACAGCCGTTATCCGTTTCAAGGTAATCGCCGGCGCTCCGAAAGCTGACCGCAACCTGTACAGGAACGCCGGCAGCGCGGACGAAGGGCACGACTGGGATCTGTCAGTGGTTATCATCGTGGTTCTGGCTGGGAGCTGCACGCTTCTGCTTTTAGCCATTATTTTGATAGCGACCACTTGCAATAAGCGCAAACTAGACAAGCGGCATGACGGATTCGAGGATGAGAAGGAAGAGGACGTGAATCTGCACGTAGAGAAAAACAACAGCGACCCGCTGATTCCAGTTCACAATGAAAACGTGTTCGATGCACAGCCCTACACAAACAAGCCTGCTTTTACCGGGTCCGCTCAAGTGAGCAATGATGAGTGCTGCAGCTCTGAAGACGGAATCGAACCCGCGTACGAGACGGAGGAGAAAAGCTCCGGAGCGAAATTAGACGTAAGCTTCTCTTTGTAACAAACCCTTTGTTGTAACCCTGAGTGCAGCACAGTTGTCTGTTTTGTCTGCCTTGACTCAACTATTGATTTGAATCAGGTGTTGTGTTTGGACAGAGAAATCACTGAACTGTGCAAAACTCTTTATGTTATTTATGCACCTGTGCTTTGTTGCATACTTTATGCTGATGGTGTGTGTGTGTGTGTGTGTGTGTGTTTTTGTTCTAACAGGGATATTTAACACTGCCTGGTTATGGCAAAGAAGCTGTAAGACCGATTACAATATGGAAGGGCAACTCGTATACAACAATTTCAGCAAGAGATCCTCAGTTTAGTGGGAAGGACAGTGGCAAAGGGGACAGTGACTTCAATGACAGTGATTCAGACATAAGTGGAGATGGCCTGAAGAAGGACGGACACCAACATAATGCCCAAGATGGTAAATGAGCTTATTATTATTGGATAGTATTTTGATTAATCCAGTCCTCAAGCATAATGTCCTCCATTCATATGCATATTTTCCACACCTGAAAGATCTGAGCCAGGTAAGTCACTTTCATCTGGCTCAGGTTTATGTCAGGGTATAAAAAGAGAATTATGGATGAGATGTCCCAAGGACTGGATTGAAAACCTTTTGCTAAACAGATCAAATGAATTGTGAAGTTAGTGCTAACCTTGCTTTTTGTGCTGTTCATTCCAGCTCTGTGGGCATGCACAAGCGAGTGCAGGATCCTCGGCCATTCAGACCGCTGCTGGAGTCCGAATGCCGCCAGGATGAACAGCAATTCCAGACAGCATCTGTCTACATTTGCTAAGGCAGGCTCACTTCCAAGAGACACTCTTAGAAGAGAGAACTATTACCAAGCACACATCCCCAAAACAGTGGGCTTGCAGAGCGTTTATGAAAGAGTGCTCCACCAGGAGTATGTCATTGTTCCCCCACCCCAGCCGAGCAGGGTGCAAGATATCAATGATGTCACCATCCCAGTATATTCTCCCACAACAGCACGCTGTTCCACTTCCACAAATGAAGTCTAAGGGATCCAAAATGAGATCTCCTGAAAAAAAAAAAAAAAAAAACTACATCAGATGAAAAATGTACAAGCATAAATATTTGCCTAATTTAAGAGAAAAAAAAAACATTTTCAGTCAGTGTTTGTCTTAATTTTATGACAATGTTAAGCAATCACCTGATCTTGTGCGAAATCATGTAAATATTATGCAAGTTTGTAAATACAGAGTCTATTTTTATATTATTGATAAGTAAAACTGGTTATTGAGATTATATCCTTTATATTAAAAGCATGTCATTTAAAAAAGAAAAAGAAAAACCTTTTCATGGTTGGAAAACTATCAAGTTGATAAATGTGCAAACACTGAATGTGAGATGTGACTTTTTGATTTATTACTCTCGCTGTGTTGTAAAAAAAAAAAATAAACATTGAAAATCGATTTTCTTGCGTCCCTTTTCAGGCTCACTGAGATGAAATCATTTTTGAATTCTGATAAATATGTTTAGGGACAGAGGATGGCGCTGTTTGCATGCTTTGAGCAGTTGATGCTGAAAACAGGGGGTGAAATCATCCTCAAAGCACACAGACCATTCTATTTTCAGTAATGTAAATGTCACCAAGGTAAGGTCAGTACGGTTTCACTAGGTAAGCAAATTAATTAGTCTCTCTCTCTCTCTCTCTCTCTCTCTCTCTCTCTCTCTCTCTCTGTTGTGATAAGACGTTAAACATTTTTGATGCCTTGTTTGACCTTGAACATCTGTGCATGCTTGAAGGACATATTAGTCAAATTGTCCCTGACCTTCATTTGCATCTACTTAAATATAAGAAAATCTGCCAGATCGTTATGATCACAGCTACTGGATATGCCCACATGAGAATGACATCTTAGTTTTTGCATGCACACAGCAAATAACCCAACGTTGCCTTCGACCATGACACAGTGTTATGTGTCATACCTATCCTACTAGACAAGAAAGAACAATGCGAGTTCATTCTTTACTGCATGAGATAATTCAGTACTGTATTCTGAGGTCATGTTAATTCAGTTAAAACATGACCTGGAGCAATTGTAATTATAATGGAGTCCATTAACTAACAAAAGCACACATGCATTAAAATGATATTCTGCACTCAATGATAAAAAAAAAAAAAAAAAAAACACAAAGGTTTACTAGAATATTTTAAAGGTCTTTCAGATTGTTATATCAATGCAACCATTACAAGTAGCTACACTTACAGTACATAACACATTATTTACAGTGAAACCATTTTCTTTTAGTCTGCTAGAGAAGTACACTGATCAGCCATAACATTACGACCACCCACCTAATATTGAGTAGGTCCCCCTTTTTGCAACCGAAACAGTAATAACCCATGTGTTCTGACACCTTTCTATTGGGATCACTGCAGACAGGAAACATTCCACAAGAGCTGCATTTTTGGAGTTGCTCTGACCCAGTAGTCTAGTTATTACAATTTCTTCTTCTCACAGGAGCTTAATTTTCCATGTCTCCTTAAAATGCTGGCTGGAAGTAGATGGGATACATTAGTCAGCAAGTGAACTTTTTTTCCTGAAATTGATGTGTTGGAAGCCGAAAAAATGGGCAAGTGTAAGGATTTGCGTGACTTTGACAAGAACCAAATTGTGATGACTAGACGACTGGGTCAGAGCAAGTCTAAATGAGAAGTTCAGGACATACCAAAAGTGATCAAAGGAAGGAAAACCGGTGAACTGATGACAGGGTCATGGGTGGCCAAGGCTCACTGATGCACGTGGGGAGGTAAGGCTGGCCTGTGCAGTCCAATCCAATAGAAGAGCTAGTGTAGTTTAAATTGTTGAAAAAAGTTCATGCTGGTTGTGATAGAAAGGTGTCAGGAGAAACAGTCATAATGTTATGGCTGATTAGTGTATGTACTGTATAAGTACTTCCTTCACAGCAAAATCCCAGAAACATGAATTGTAATCTATGGTGCATCTTTAAATTCGACTAGACACCAATCAATTAATGTCATGATTTACGTTCATGACTGACTCTTAGGCTGCCACAAAAACCCTAAAATCTTTTTCTTTCTTTTTTTTTTTCACTGCTTTTAAACATGCCACAAAGTCATGCAAGAGGGCCTTCCCAAGCATGCGCAATCTTCCACCGTCACGTCACAAACCCCATTCCTAACTTCTCCCCTTCTCCCCTGTCTGCGAAAACTGAACACTGTGACAGAAGTCTACAACCAGCCATGGAGGAGACCTCTGAGAAAATCCCTATTGCCTTAGCCGGACCTGAGGATTTACAACAATTCATGCCTCCTGTAAGTCATCTATATGCAATAATCACTTTAAATCAATATCAGATTTATTCTGCACAATATGCGCAACAACAACAACAAAAAAAAATCATATATATCGTATATATATATATAATTTTTTAAAACTGCAAATATATATACACCTTTGAAAAAAAAAAGTTTTAGACTGGAAATAACACTTGAGTTCAAGTCTTTATGTTTGATAAATGAGTTTCTGGGTAGATCAAGAGTCAAGGTTACTTCATTGCGGATCCATAGTCGCGTTCATGATCTGTATGTGTACTTCGTGTATCTGTCTGCTGTTAAAACATTCGCTTGCCTGAAACGCCCGAGGAGGGTTTATAAATGTTGGATGGTGTTGCAGGCGTACGCTGTCGCCGTGAAGCCCTCGAGCTCCGTGCGCGCACTCAAGATCGCCGTGGGCGCGCTGAGCATCGGGGCCGCGCTTCTGCTGCTCGGAGCCCTGGGTGCCTTTTACATCTGGAACAACAACGACAAGCTTGTAAGAAAGCGGATTCCGTTTCTCATCTCATCCTTTACCTGCCTCATTCTTCTTCTTCTTAAAAAAAAAAAGAAACAAACAAACAACAACAAAAACAAACAAACAAACATGTAAACTACCAGGGTTTAATATGTGAATCATTGGTTGTTTGGCTGGATATCAGTGCAAGGTGGTCTAGCTGATGCGCAGGGTCCGAGAGGTGGAGTATATTTACATGCTGCAGGGTTTACCTTAGGCTTCAAGCATCCGCGTAAGTCCTTTAACAGAGGTCACTGGGTAACGTTAACACCTATAAACTCCTTGTTAGATTTACTTACAGGATTGAACACACTTGGTGCTGAACTCTTACAGTTTTGCATCAACTCTTAATATCAAATCAGCTCGTAGTGTTGAATCAACTCAGTGTCGACTGAATGAAATCTTTATGTACTTTTTTAGGCTTCATCAAAACGTGCATTTATAATCGATATGGTTGTGTGTGTGTGTGTGTGTGTGTGTGTGTGTGTGTGTGTGTGTGTGTGTGTGTGTGTGTGTGTGTGTGTGTGTGTGTGTGTGTGTGTGTGTGTGCCACTGTCGCCTTCCTTGCACCTCCAGGGTCCGGGTTCAATTCCCATCTTGGGGTCTGTGTGCATGGAGTTTGCATGTTCTCCCCATGCTTGGTGGGTTTTTTTTTTTTTTCCGGGTACTCCGGTTTTCTTCCACAGTCCAAAGAAACGCAGGTTAAACTAAATGCCGTTCCCAAATTGCCCATAGTGTTCGAATGCATGTGTGAATGTTGACCGGAGGTCCTACCATGGTCGTAAAATTTATATAAATAGAACAGTAATCACTATTGGTCTCCACAGTGCCTAGTTGGAATGGACTACATACGTTCCTAGATGTGTATATATAAGGCAGACATTTATCAACATTTAGGAAATTCCTCTGCAGTAAACTCTAAGAACTGAGGAGGACACTTGATGTTCATATCCAGAAACAGGTTTTCAGGGATATACTGTATGTCAAGACAGTGCTGAGTTAAAAGGCTTTTTCAAAGTTGCTAAGTTTATATTACTGTTGAGGTTTGACATTTGTAATGACTACAGCTTAAGAGCAAATATGCTATAGGCGTATTTATCTAAAAATCTTCAAAATCTCTACCGGGTTCACTTCACTCAAACAGTGTTCATTTGTGTACGTCTGGATATACATAGCCCAACCAACGTGGCCCTAATTCAACACTGCACGGGAGTTTCATTTACCAGCAGCTAGACTAATATTTTTGTAGCCGGCTCCACAACGAAGCTTGTGGTCTGGATTTGCTTTCTGCTAATATTTTAAGAGGAAAATATTGATTTGGATTTGCTTCATGGCTTAAGGATGTTGACCGGATGATAGCTTTTTAGCAGTTCTCCGTGTTGGATCCATGCCAATAAATAATGGCGTGATTCAGTGATCATTTTGTTGGCACCAAGTTTCGTCTAAGTAGCAGCCATCTGCATTTCTTGTTATAAATCATACGGTTAGCGTGAAAAGACCCCTTTATGTAACTGCCTCCATACATTGCAATAATCCACAAGCCCACCCTGCCAAGTAGGAGGAAATATGGGCTTGGGTTCATTTAGCAAAGTTGAATTCTAAAAATACTGCTTGCGACAGCAGATAAAAAAAATATTCACCAACAAAAGAATTTAAAGAAGAACCCTTAACAGATTTGGATTTTTTTTGTGGCTCCCCTGTTCCATATGTTATTTTACTTTCGGGGGAAAAAGACATGAGGAAAATTGAAGTGATTGAGTACACACACATCGGTCAGGAATATGTGCAGAGTTACAAACAGATAAGTCTAAAGATTGGTAGCTGTAATAATATATATGCAAAATTTCAATTAATTAACGGAGGAGAAAAACAAAGTTAACCGTAATTTGCTCATCAACCTTTGTTGATTTGTCTTGCCTTGTTTATTGTCTTTGAAAATGAAAATGCATTAAACTACTGTATCTCAGGCAACATTAGCCCATAACAGATTTCTCTGCTAACAATGTCTGGATTTTGCTCTTAACTAAGCAATAGGATTTTTTTCTTATATGAAATTTAATACATTATTTACATACCTTATCAAAATATCATTGAAAAGAAACAAGAGAATGTGCTTAAATTTGTATTTCTTTGTTTCAAGCATGAGATGTTAAATGCATTTATACAATAAAGCTGAAAAAACAATACTTACATTTCAAGGTAAGGTTAAAAAAGGGGGGCTACTTCAAGCAAAACAATTGTGTTATAAGAGTGGTAGGTATGATTTATTAATGTTTTAGTTGCACATGGGTTGTAAAAAAAATATTATCAATTTGCCTCTTACAGTTGTACAGTGTCCACTATAGCATGAGCATCGACGGTAAAGTAGAGGTGGGCTCCATGGAGATTGATCCACTGAACAACCTGGAAAGGTTCACAACCGGAAGCAAAAATGATGAAGCTGTTGAAGTCCATGATTTTCAAATTGTAAGCTTTCAGACACATTTATCCTTTTTTTTTTAACACACAAGAATACCTTAAACTCTATGTAACACTTTTTCATTTTATTATTAAATTAATAATAATGAATATAACTATAATTATAAATAATGTTGTAGTTAAATTAATTAGAATGACTTTTCTAAAACACTGAGAACACTATCCCTATGGAGAAGCATGGTGGTGGTAGAACCAACTTGAATGTTACCTTTGTCTAGGATATTTCTAATCAAAGCTCATACATCAGTCCTAAATTTGTTTTTGATGATCTTTGATTTTTGATGTTTATCATGCCCCAGTTCAGGGTTGGGGTATTTCTCTTTTTTTTTTGTCGACTCATGCTACATAATTCCAATTATGTCCATTTAAATTTTAAGGTGTAGGACTATAAAATGCAACAGTAAAAGGATTACGAATAAGGTTAAACCAGCTAAATTAGTAGCTGTTGATGTGTTTATCTATATAAAATCCACTAATTTTAAAAATCCATATGAGGATTGGGTTGGACTATAAATATTTCATTGGAATACTTTGTTTTCTCAGACGCCATAACACACATTATCTTCTGTACCCAGGGAATTACTGGTATTCGGTTTGCTGGTGGGGAGAAATGCTACATCAAGAGTGAGGTCAAAGGTCACCTTCCAGCCTTGGAATCTCCGAGCAAGGAGTCCCTGACAGATGTCTTGGTAAGTTGAGCCATCGCGTTTTTTACAACTGGATTTCCTCCCATCTGTATCGCTTTATTTACTGGCATGCCATTGTCAAATATCTACTTTGATAAAGATAAATCAATACAAATTCACAAAAATAAAAAAAAGTGCCATTATGGGATCGAACCTTCATAGTTGTACAGAAACCTTTCTTTTCTTTGACAGCATGAATGTAAACATTCCTACTGTGAATTCCATGCCTTAAGGATAATGGCGATGGTTAAATGATAAAGGAATGTCTTAATCATTTTTGGATAGGAGATGAAAAATATTCAAAGAATTCACGGTACCCTCAATAGATTTGGATTCCTTGTTTCCATATGTTATTTTACTTTGGGTGAAAAAGACACGAAGGAAATTGAGTGAGTCCATACACACACAGCCACTCCTTTTGGCAGAGCCGACACCGGATCGGCAGTTAGTGATTCTGCCTGAGGTACTTCCATCCAGTTTTTTCAAACACGAACAAGTCCACAACTCGGGAGACCCCTAAAAAGCTGCTGGCGGCTCGTTTTTTTAGGAGTGCTGCCAAGACCGGGCTCCAAATTAGAGCGCCGATGCCCCCTCACCTCACAGCTGCAGCATTCATTTCGCATTGTGAATTTAAAGACGATACTCTGGAAACAGCCGTGACTGTGAAGTTGCTCTATTCTTTTTCAAGCACGCATCCATCTTTAAATGATTTAATGCAAATGGCCACTTGAATATTCATGCGGCGTATGTGTTTTACAACGTGCTTGCTGGGCTGCACTGATAACGGTGGTCCTGTCAAATGTGAGGCTTCGCAGCATCTTACGGCGTTATATGTGCGGCTGCGAGAAAAGTATGAAATGGATGGGACACAGTCAGTGAAATGAAATGAATGAGAGACCGGGTGCCGATGTGAGTTACTATACATGATGCTTGACACATCCTTTTTTTTTTTGGCCTATGAAGGCTGAAGAGGGAAGAAACGTTTCACGGCAGAGTATCCATGGACAAATCTAAACAGTGTTAGAAACCAGTGCATACTTTAAAAGTAAAAACAGGTTAAGGATGCATTGATGCAATGCTCTATGGTGCCTGTGGATACTGAACCTGATACCACTCCGAGTCATCTATTCACTGGTAATCAATCGGAGATGTCATGGAAACATGTTATTTAACAAGACTGGTTTGAGCTGACAGGAAGTCTATAGCAGTTCAAATAATCACTATTTACAGTGATGGTGAGCAGGAAAGCATCTCAGATTGCACAAACCAACGAACCTTGACGTGAAGGGACTCAACAAGAGAAGACATTCCTTTCAGCCAAGAACAGAAACATGAAGCTACAATGGGGTCACAGGTTCACCAAATCTGGCCGGTTGAAGATAGTAAAGTAGACAGTTGCTGTAGGAAGATGCTGTAAGACACTAGGTATATGTCACATAGTATTATAGTGCTGTAAATGTCGTTTTTTTTGTTTGTTGCTCTTAAATGATTAGGATCAAATTGTAATATTATACAAAGATAAATAAACACTAAAATAGTAAAAACTGTATAAATGCAGTTTTTAAATGATGATTTTACTTATTAAGGGAGTCTGTCCAAACCTACCTGGCCCTATGTGAAAAAGTAATTGGCCCCTGTCTCATTTTTGGCACAAACATCTTGATTTTTCCAAAAGACTAATGAGACAACATTTGAACTATTTGGAAGATGTGTGTCCTGATCCTGATGGAGAATGTTCGGCCATTAGTTTGTGACCTCAAGCTTAAGCGCACTTGGGCTATGCAGCACGGCAATGATCCGAATCACACCAGCAAGTCCATCTCTGAATAGCTAAAATAAATAAATAAAATTAACTTTTGGACCAGATGAATTAAATCCAGACTTGAATCCAATTGAGATGCTGTGGCATGACCTTGAAGAGGCTGTTCATTTGTGAAAACCCTAGAATTTGGCTGAATTAAAACAATTCTGCAGAGAAGAGAGGGCCAAAATTCACCACATCAATGTGAAATGCTGATTGCCCTCACTCATCATCTATACCACTGTATTCAGGGTCATGGGGCCCTGAAGCCTATCCCAGGAGTCTTAGGGCTCAAGGCAGGGCACACCCTGGACACGGTGCCAATCCATTACAGGGTACACACACACATACACATACTCTATGGGCAATCTGGGAACGTCAATCAGCAGGTCTTTGGGAGGAAACCGGAATACCCGGAGGAAACCCACCTAGCACAGGGACAACATGCAAACTCCATACACACAGAGGAGTGTATGGAGGAATCGAGCCTGGTCGAGACTCAAACCCCGACCCTGGAGGTGCAAGGCGACAGTGCTGACCACTATATCACCATGCTGATTGCCAATTATCGCAAATACGTGATTGCGGTTGGTGGAACAAACAGTTATTCGTTTTAGGGGGCAAATACTTTTTCACATAAGCCCATGCAGGTTTTTACCCCTAATACATGACATCAACATTTAAACAGAATTTTGTATTTACCTAAGTATAACATTATATATCATATATAACATATATCATTGTATAACATTAAAATTAGTTTGATGATCTGAATTATTAAATTTGTGACAATAAGCTATCTGTATCATAGCCATTGAGCAATTTTAAAAACATTTTGAATAAAGTGATATTGGACTCGTATTGCCATCAGTGTGTCTCTAATCCAAAGCATGATTTTGTAAATGAGAGTAACCCAACACTAATGGAGTCTTGGGCTGTTTTGTTGGAGCATGTGTAGCTAGACACATTAATGAACAACAAACCCAAAGGTATAATTAATCGCATGTATATTTGGATGCCCACAGGGGGAAGAGGTCATGCCTGCCAAGTTCGAAGAAGACGCTCTCATCTGGGTCGCAGCCGATCAGCCCCTGAATGACAACGACTTCCTCAGCGACAAAATCCTGGACCTCTGCAAAGACGTGCCCATCTTCTGGCTGCGTCCTACCTATACACACAGTAGAACAGCTTCTTATTGCTAATCCTTGTTTGTCTGTCCTCACTGTATCTTGGCATATTTTCAAATTTAACGAGAGTGGAACAGGTACTATAAAACTGCTGCCCTTGCTCAAAAGTGAACGTTCCTTAGAGAGTGCTTTGACTCAATTCAAGCAATTCTTAAAGGAGCCTATGATAAAAAATTCACTTTTTAGTCATTTTTAGACATTAAGATTGGTCTCAAGTGTGCAGGTAAAAAAAAAACTGTCTTTTTGTAATTTTTCCATTGTTGTATTAGCTGGGGTTTAAAAAGTCATTCATATTTCCCCCCTAATGTGACCTCATATAAGAATAGCCCCTCCCCCGATTTGGTCCCCAGCTCTTCGTTTCTCATCAGTAGCTCATTTACACAGACCCTGAAATGGCGCATTTGTAGGAGGAGTATAACAAAGGGAGTTATAAAAAGAGGTATAAAAATATACGTTATAAAGAAATAGTAACATATGGGACCTTTAAGGGTGTTTTTGATGATATACGAGTTCTACATAACATTACTGGTGTAGTGTCATATCACCACATGTCTGTTTCAGAGTATGAAATCAACCACAACCATAAAATTTAAGGGCTATACTATTTCAAAAATAAATGATTGAGGCCACCAAAACCCATGTTTTGCTCAGAGATTTTATGTAGAACACATGGCAGAACTCTGGACAGGAGGTGAGAAACTATAAGATCAAACAAATTACAAGACAACGGTCCCATTAGTCAGCAGCATGAGGTATAATTGACAACAGGTCATTAATCATGCGATGCTGCTGGTATATTGTGCTATTATTTCACATAATGTAGAAAAATGATGACATTAAACCATTGCAGTGGCAGGTCAAGTAGCAAATTATTTGGCTACGAAAGTGCTAGAACATTTCTAAGATGTTACTATACTATAGAACAGAACCAAGCAAAAAAAAGTATGATTGGTTCTGATGCTGACACTCATCAACATCAATAATTAAACAGTGTGTGGTATAATAGTCCATATCATAGTATACCAGGATATCATCACAACCCTAATCAACATGGCTTATAAATGAACAGAAAGTCTTAACTGTACATTTAAAGAATTATTATTATTATTATTGCTGTTTGGCATAATCATGTCGACTGTCTATTGCAGCGGAGCAGAAGAATCCAGTACCAAGAGCGAGACGACAGGCTCGGGAAGACAAAGTTGACGGCGCTCCATTCAACCCTAACAACCCTTACCATGTGAGTGTCATTTGGTTAGGAAAGTTTTTTCCACATGTAACTTTTCCTCATGACAGTTGTATTGGTACCAGATGAACCAGAGGAAACAAGGGAGCGCGCGAGAGAAATGTAAAACTGAATTATCATGCAGAAGTCACATTGGATTTCAAAAAGCGACCCCTGTATGACTGACAGCTTTAATGTAACAGTAGCTGTACCGCCTGCAGCCATACTTAACATGGCAGTAATTTCAATAAAAAGTGAATATCCATTTGGCAAAAATGTCCATCCCAATTGTATTCACTCTGACCCTTGGGGCCAGATTGCTGCACAGCAATATTTCAGGACTGTCAGTTCAGAGCTCGCCAGTCGATACTTGTCTACATCAATTGTGGACCACCGAACATGCCATTTTTTGCATATTTTTGGCCCATAGTTATTTCTTTGGAGAAAAAAACACACAACTTTTCTATAAAAATAAAAACTGATCGGTTATCTAAACGTCTAATCAGCCAATCACATGGCATAGACTCAATGCATTTAGGCATTTGAGCATCAGATTGGGAAAGACAGTTGATTTAGGTCAGTCTGAACGGTGCATGGTTGTTGATGCCAGATGAGCTTGTCTGAGTACTAAGTATTTCTGAAATCTACTAGGATTTTCAACCACCACTATGGTTTACAGAGAATGGTCTGAAAAAGAGAAAATATCCAGTGAGCGTCGGGTCTCTGGGGGAAAAAAAGCCTTGTTGATGCCAAAGGTCAGTGGAGAATGGTCAGGCCGGATCGAGCTGATAGAAAGGCAACAGTAACTCAAATAATATCTCATTACAACCGAGGTATGTCGAAGAGCATCTCTGAATGCACAACACATTGACCCTTAAAGCAGATATGCAGCAGCAGCAAAAGACCATAACTGTCACTCCTGTCAGCTAAGAACAGAAAACTAAGGCTAGAATTCTCATGGTTGGCGGCACCGTGGCTTGGCGGTTAGCACTGTCAAGGTCCTGGGCTCAATTCTCACGTGGGGTCTGGGTGAACATGGAGTTTGCATGTTCTCCCCATGCTTGATGTGTTTCCTCCGGGTTCACCGGTTTCCTCCCACTCAAATGGCAAAGACATGCAGATTAGGCTAATTGGCGTTCCCAAGTTCCCCATTGTGTGTGAATGTTGAAAGGAAGTCCCACCACGGTTGTACAAAATGAGAATAAATACATTGGTTTCCATTGGCCTCCACGGTTCCTAGATGGATGGACAGATGGATTTCCCATGGGTTCACCAAAATTAGACAATAGCAGATTGCCTGGTCAGACTTGTGTTGCGATATTCAGATGGTAGGGTCAGAATCTGGCATAAACAACATGAAATCATAAACCCATCCTGCCTTGTACCAACAGTCCAGGCTAGTGGTGGTGGTGTAATGGAGTGAGGATATTTTCTTGGCACACTTTGGGCTCCTTAGTACCAGTTGGAATCTTTTAAATGCCACATCCTACCCGAGTATTGTTGCTGACAAGGTCCATGTCATTGAACATGACAATGAGTACTGTACTGGCCTCCTCAGTCACCAGATCTCATTTCAATAGAGCTCCTTTGGGAATGTGGTGAAACATGAGAATTTTCAGGACAGATTTGCAGTGAGTGTGTGATGCTATGGCCTTCTCCAAACATTTATCACAGAATTGGAAGAGTACAATTCTTTATGCAGAGGCATTAAAATGTTCTGGCTGTCTATGCCCCTATGCACAAAGAGACCCCCGTTAAAGTTCACAAAATTGGTGTGAAACTCAAGTGGCCTGAACAGAGCACTGACTGCATGGCAGATCATCTTTCCCAACATAAGAAATGCTTTTGTGGGTGAATGAGCCGAAATCCACACAACCACATTACAAAATCCTGTTTGAAGGCAGCAAAGGAAGAACCATCCATTCATTCATCCTGTGTAGGGTCACATTGAGCATGCCAACTCGTAGCCAGGCACAAGCTCACACACTTATAAACTTATCATACATGATGGGCCATATTGAAATGCCAATCATTTGAAATGGTATCGTTTAAAAAGCTATTCAGAACAATAAACTTTATTGTTTAGGGATAAGACTTTAGCACAGCAGCTGGCACTGGTACCAAACGAGGGTCCTTAAGCACAGGCTATCATCTGTACCCTTTCATTTTGATTAACGTTTATAAAATACTGACAACCCATGATGATGGAACAATGGATCTTGATCCACGACTGTTGTGTTTGGCTCAACAGCAGCGCCGTGGAGAGGGTGAGGACGGACCCATGACGGTCGACACAATGCTGGACCACACAGGAATATGCTGCGCAGAGTGCCGTCGTAGCTATTCCCACTGCATGCGCGTCTGCGAGCCCCTGGGTGGCTACGAACCATATCCTTACCATTTCAGAGGCTGTAGGAAAGTGTGCCGTCTTATCATGCCATGCAGCTGGTGGGTGGCTCGCATCATGGGACTCGTCTAAAGGCTCCGTAGTGGATGGACTCGAACACAAAGAAAGCTAGTTTCCAAAAGAGAAGCCTCATCACAAGCATCACGTCGTACAAACAAACTTTGCATTTATGATGGAGTCTAGAGAATTAGAATTCCAGTTGGGTTCAGTATGATAGTCTGATTAAGTGATGTCAGCATTGTTGGGGAACAGAGTGGGGAAAGTTTGGTTGGCTTAAAATATGGACACGGAAAGAGTTTTAATGTATAGTTTTACTTAATGCGCAACCAGTACATACTTGGTCTAAAATGTACTTCGGACCTGTAGTTATTTTGAAAATGTAGTTATTTTTTACTGGGGCTATCAAGCTAATAAGCAATGAAAGTCTTTCTTGTCCACAGTAAATGAGATGTGAATTAAAGTAAAATATTATTTTTCCTTTGATGTAAATATGTAATAAATTGCTTCAGAGAGCAGCGCGCAAGTCTTTGAACAGAACCAAAGTATAAATCCCTATACGAGATATTTAAGATATACTTGCTAGCTTTAAAACCATTTTGTTTCCATGGATATTGCTTTTGATGCAACATAAAACAATTTCTGCCCTTTCTTATGGTGTCTTCAGACAAGTATTGCTGCTTTCAATGTGCCTTTTTCAATATAGAGCGAAACTGTAATAAAGGTCTTTTTCTATATTAGAAATGTGTTATATTGTCTCTGCTTCACCAAATATTTTGCTTAGTGAAAGCCAGATCAGGAAAGGAAAAGAAAACATGAAAAAAATCACTAGGAGTTAATAAACAAGGCAGGAGCTTTTTATTGCTTGGTTCATGGTTTGAGATCATACCCATAATGCAAATGGTCGAGTCCTTTTCATGTCGGAGTAGAGCCGCTTAATAATATGGAGGAGAAAATTACTTAAATTTACACTAATGCCATAAAACGCTCCTGCTTGATTAGCTTCATGTGATTTGAATATCATTGCTCAATTTAACCTGTTACTTAAAAGGTTATTTTGTTTATCAGATTAATATAAAATACTCACTGAACTAAAGCAAACAAATCTTTTTTTTTTTTTTTATCAAATGTGGAAAGCAATTGCTTCATGAACCAAACATCATTTAGGCCCTTCATGAAAGCTTTGCATTAAATATTCCAAGTGTGACAGAAGGCAGAATTTTTCAGTGCGAGGCTTAATAAACCATTTTGAATATGGAAAAAAATAGAGGGCTTCCATTTCCAGACCAAGAGAAAATTTTATTTACAATGTTTTTTTTAATAATATTCAAGAGGAAAAAAAAACAAAAAACACAACTTTCTGTGATACATTGTAAAAATTGCCGAAATGTCTACTGATCCATGTCTGCTTAACAAGTCATGAGTGAAACTCAAAAGGGTTGAATAATGTCAGACAGATTATGTTTGAGACAGCCACTCTCCTTTCACAGACTGCTTTAAAAAAAGAAATTGTACAAGTGTATTAGAAGGCTAAAACATTGAGGGGTGGTTCTTAGACACAGATGAACTTTCATCCTAGACCAATCGTCAGTGTCACCAGTGAATATTTACGAGCAATAAACAAGTGCTCACTGCAACTGTTTGCCCCAGCTTGTGATTACGCAATTAGGTCTGGAGGACAAGTCAAATGTGAAGAGGACATAATTTGAAGATAATGAAGCGAAGCCCAGGGTTGTGAGCTGATAATGGAACTGTATGTCTCTTGATATGATCATGCCAAGGTCCTTCAATATTGCTTATATTCCATATCATCAGGGGGATTAACGTCTACTTTCCGTTTGCCCACGTCTGTCCAGTTAGTACTGAGAACGGTGCCTCCTGATTCCATCTGTGTAAACATTAAAAAATATAAATAAATAAAATAGGAAAAGAAATAGTGTGATTAAATTCTCGGCATTTTCTCTCGCATGCATGGGAAGTGGATTAAGCTCAATGCATGATGCTGTGTCACAAGAATGAAGTACAATTTTAAACATTGTGCTCTTGACAAAACAAATCATATGCATGCTACATAAATAAAGCAAAGATGACTGGAAATGTCTTTTAATTTTCCCAGGAAATGCTAAGCAATGGTTCCACTGAGTTCACAACTAGTCTTTCCTCTTTAAAACAACATGTGCGCACAATATTATTTATTTATTTTTAAACAGCCTTCAACTTAGATTATGATCCACAATATGACGGCCAGCTCATATATGAATATTATTACACATGCTACCAGAAACATTCTTTCACAACTTGAGTAATTATAGATTTGATGCTGTGGTCATTCACTACATTTACAGTCTGAAGCAACTCCAGATCTTAACACTGCCTCCAGAGGCAAAATAATTAAACTTGCACAGATAACAGATTATATTGGCATGATCAGGATCCTGTTGACATGTGAAGACACGGAGTTTAAAAAAAAGAAAAAACTATATACTATAGCATAAAACTTATGATATATTCATAAGTTTCATATTTCAGTTTCACAAGATATGTTTTCATGATGAGCAAAACCGAAAGCTGAAAGTATTAACGAGGTTTTAATCACATATTTTACACATCATAATAATGACAGAAATCCACAGTTCATAAATTAAACATTAAAGACTCCAAACATAGCATGCTATATCAGACACATGATCAGGAGAGGTTACACAAGTGTCTCTTCTGCTGGATTCCCTGGGAAATTTGGGCACGCATTAATTTTCCTTAATCTTTTAACTGGCCATACTTTTTTTTTTTTTTTTTTTTTTTAAGTTTAAATCTTCAAATCTACTTTATTCGTTTTCTGAGCAACCCTAACAAGCACTGGGGCCTTCAGTTTCCCAGTGGGAAGTGAGCTGCTAATATTTTCTATTTCTATCACAGTTTATAATTTGGTATGAAATCTGAAGAGATCCTACAGGCTGTAAATTTGGAATAGTATGTGCTGTGTATTAATCCTTCTTCTTCCCTCTTCTAATGCATTCCGTCCCAATAATGTTTATATGTTATTGCAAAAAAAAAAAAAAAAAAAGTGTGAATGGGTGTCTGTATTCCAAGCCATGACTTACAAAGGACTTGTTCATGGCTCTCTTGACCTCATCCGAGCCGTCGCAGTAGATCTGCTGGAACAGCTTATTCAGTGCTGCATCTCCCTCTAGCTTCTCATTCTTCTCTTCCTCCTTAATATCAACCACCAACTTGTCCCAGTTGCGGGTGTAGTGGGAGGATGATGGGTATTGGTCTGAAATGAAAAAGGGAATAACAAGAGAAGAGCAGAAATTGAGAGCGGGGAATTGTCAGACTGACTATTTCTGAAAAGAGGAGATGCGTGCTTCTTGATACTGACTTGTAGAGGGAGAAAAGTGCTTCACGTTAGGAAGGATGCCTTCGCCTTCCAGCTTCTCCCACCGGAGGGCTTCTGTCTTCTTCATTTTTATTTCAACCTGGGAGAGCAGAGCAAAAACAGACAATGAGATATTGTCAAATCTAGTCACCTTGACTTGTTGCCTGGGCATGTAAAATGATCAGGATACTGGAAAAGCTTCGGAGCGCATTCCTCAGAAACAGTGGAGCACAACGGGAGCTGAGCAGCACCGCAATCACCAATGAGCTTATAAAAGCAAGAAGCACGAACCATATGGAAAGACCAGATAGGGAATGTTTTCATTAAGGTTAGCAGGAGATTGTTGTGCAGACTGTTCAAAATTGGAAATAGTGATGCTAGGGTATGGTGATTGTTTGGGAAACGTCTAGGGTAAGGAAAAACATACTGTACAGTACATATGATATGCGGTCGTTTTATTCTAAGCAATTTCCCCAGTTTAAACTGCTTGCTCAATAATATATTATAACACCGCTTTATCACCTCCAAGCATCCGTTAAGACCAAGAACGGAAATATAAATGGGACTAAATTAAAATTGGGTCCAACGGAGCAGCTAAAAGCACCTTAATCAGTGATTTAGGTGGAGGCAATCAAGCTGTAAATTGAGAATGTGTGAAATAAAAAATAAATAAATAAAAAACACACGAAACAAAGACAGATCCTAAAAGAAAAAGTAGAGAGGGGTTTTTTTTTTTTTTAGGTGAAGGTGCGTTTGCCCTCTGAAGAGCAGGTGAACATTTTTACACCTTTCCTGCTTTTTGCAGCTTTGAGCGATTACCAGCGCTGACATGGATGATGACTTGTGAGGACCGGCTTATTTTTTTTTCTTCACTCACTCTTTGGGATATGGAACATTAATCTCCTTCCCATATCTGTTGGGGCTGGGTGTAAGGGGAGGTGACAGGCAAGACAACCCCTGTGAATCCTGACGGGAATCAGCGAAGCTACCTGACAGTGCCATTAGGACCCTGAGGGGTGGCTGGGGGAAAAGGAAAAAAAAAAAAAAAAAAATCCCACCATGCTACCTAAAAACTGCCTGCCTGTCATCGTCACAGCCATTAGAGCAGCCGGCGGCCATCCCTGGCATGTCACATATCCTGAGCTTCTTAAAATCTCACCACCCAAAATACCCCAAAAGAAGGTGGTGTTTCTGGAGGGAGGGGAGGAGGTGGGCTTACACAGTGTCAATGTACAAGACACTGATGTCTGGCTATGAATTTTAAGACATCTCATTAAGGAGAAATAAATAGAGACAGGCGTTGAAATTAAAAGAGGATGGATGTGATTATTTGTTTACGATGCGAAATGTTCGGCTTTAGCTCGTGGCCTTTGCCTTTCCTTTCTCGTCCGTCCGTTCTGTCTGTTAAGGCAGCTGGTAATTGGTTCCTAGTCATCCTGGCATAGCAAGCAAGGTCAGGCACCGCACACACTGAGGAAATGGACTCTTGTGAGGGGTGGAAACAGTCAAGTAAGCAGAAGTTACTTTAATATATGTGAGAGAGAAAAAAACGGCACAGAATTGAACGTCTCATGAGGAGGATTAAAACAGGCTGATTTGTTTACCCGGTTTCATTTTGTGAGGGGGGGGGGGGCACAGTTGCATAAAAACACATGGAAAAAAAAATGTCATGCACAAAACGTATGCTTGCATTAACAAGATTAAGTACAAAAGTCCAACTTCTGACATTCTAATTCACCTCCTACTTGCGATGCCTTAGGCTCTCTGTTTTTCCGAGGGGGGGTAGAGGGGGAAAAAAAAAAAAAAACCTATTTGCCAACTCAGAATTCCATGTTGACATTTCATTTGAGACCATGTTATACTGAAAGTGAAAACCAACCCCAAGGCGCTTTATTAAAAAAAAAAAAAAAAAGCTTTTGCTTTAAAAATCCACAGCTTCCATCCATTTCCAAGTTCCTGAGCCCTAGAGAACCACTGACTTAGATCGAGGACTAATTACACAGCTAATACACACACAATGCACATAATTTACTGTTCACTGCCAACAAAATCTTGATCAGTACTGATGTCTGGCAGCCTGAAGCTAACTACCCAGCAATTTATATTTAATGCTTCTGGGATATTCGACAGCAAGTGGGACGAAGACCGTAAGATTATATTCCTATAAATTCCTTAGATAAACAATTTACACTTACATTACAGATCATCTCCCTGTACAGCTCTAAACCTTTAGTGTATATATGCAAAATCAGGAAGGTTTGCTGAAACGAGAAGGTCCACAAAGTCAAGCTAATTAATTTGTGTACAACGCATCGGTAAGCAACCAGACGTAAAAAAAATAAAAAAAAATAATGATGTGTGGGGTCAGTCACCTAGAGGTCTGACGAGTGCTAGAGTTTGCCGCTGACTCAATCAGTTTGTTCTGCGAGCTCTCTTGGTGTACTAAAATCTACACAAGTGCAAAGTAAGGGGAAAAATAAACAAATAAATAAAATAGAGCATAATGTGGTAAGACAGTTTCAAGGTCACAAGTCTGCTGCATTTTGAATATATAGAGGCATACACTTTTAAAAAGTAGATTGTTGTTCATGGTTTGGTATGAAAATTAAAAAAAAAAAAAAAAAGGATCTGAAAAAGCAGCTGTGTGATAAATAAATAATAATAATAAAAAAAAAATCAAAAGCAGTTCACAACTGCTTAGGTGAAACTGCATTACAATGAAGGAAGAAAGAAGATTTGGATTCCCAGCATGCGCCATGTTTGATGGCACTGGGTCAGTGCTGAGCAATGCACCATGCCAGCATGTTTGCTAAAACCAGGTGCTCCAGAGGGGCCCAGCAGACCCATGGACAAGTGGGGCTTTGTGAATGTTCAGGTTCAGCGTCCAGGAGTCTGTGTGTGTGTGTGTGTGTGTGTGTGTGTGCATGAGAGAGAGAGAGAGAGAGAGAGAGAGAGAGAGAGAGAGAGCAATGGGTTGCACCTCCCTCTCCTCTTCATCACGTTTAAACAGGGCCCTTGTTAGACTAGCCTATACAGACTCCCGTGGTATGCACTTCTTCCCACCGTTGCCATGGCACATGGTTCAGGGTGGAGGCGAGGTGAATCTGGTGGGACATTTCTCAGAGACGAATATTTAACAAGTGAGTGTGTGTGTGTGTGTGTGTGTGTGTGTATACTCTCACACCAAAACAATCGTTTACCAGGCTTTGCAATGTGTTTGTTCGACAGAGGCTAGAAATTCAACAACTGGTCAACAAACAAAGGCTGCAAATATCCATCAAGTTTTCAGTTACTTGATGGTTCAATAAATAAAGTCTCTATTCCACAGCTAATGTTTGCTTTTGTTGTTAAAGCTTACTATCAACGTGCGGCACCCTTTTGAGTCTGACCACACTGAAAACCACTTAATGTAACTGACAGTCATTAATCAAGCTCAAAACTGGTTAACACAGGCAACACGACACAAGACGCGCGCCTGACATATTTATAGCCTGAAATCTGCCACATTTCCTAATGACACGAGGCACATCATAACATCATAAACTAAATAAGATAAACAAAATTAGCAAAAAGTCAACAAGAAAGTAGGCTTGTTTTTCGTTTATTGGTTGATTAAACCTACTTGTCTTCTGGGCATAAAGGAACGGGCTGGAAATCTGTCTATCACTGGTATATTTAATTGGGTAACATTTGCATTACGAGTGGATAACGAGTGTGCCTCTGAGGAGTAGGATACCGCAATCATATTAGCCTCTGTGTTTTACCCAGCATGATGCAACCAAAATTATAACGGTTTATTAGCACACCTCAGGCCAGCATTAGCTGCTACACATATGCAAGATGGCTGCCCCACATGTCCTGCGTTTTGTTCTGTGGGTTGGAGGAGCAAGGCTAACAAATGGTGGGGGAGGTCCACCATAAAAATCAGGAACGGACTAAGGTTTCAGCAACTTCAGCTTCCTTAGATACATGTCTTAACTGTATACTGTTCTCATCATTGTAATCAGTTACTTTTCATACACACGTGGACAAAATTGTTGGTACCCTTCGGTCAATGAAAGAAAAACTCACAATGGTCACATAAATAACTTTAATCTGACAAAAGTAATAATTGAAAAAAATTCTATGAATGTTAAACAATGAAAGTCAGACATTGCTTTTCAACCATGCTTCAACAGAATTATTTTTAAAAATAAACTCATGGAACAGGCCTGGTCAAAAATGATGGTACCCCTAGAAAATACTGAAAATAATGTGACCAAAGGGACATGTTAATTCAAGGTGTGTCCACTAATTAGCATCACAGGTGTCTACAATCTTGTAATCAGCCAGTGGGCCTATATATAGGGCTCCAGGTAGTCACTGTGTTGTTTGGTGACATGGTATGTACCACACTCAACATGGACCAGAGGAAGCGAAGGAAAGAGTTGTCTCAGGAGATTCGAAAGAAAATTATAGACAAGCATGTTAAAGGTAAAGGCTATAAGACCATTTCCAAGCAGCTAGATGTTCCTGTGACTACAGTTGCACATATTATTCAGAAATTTAAGATCCATGGGACTGTAGCCAACCTCCCTGGACGTGGCCGCATGAGAAATTCATGACAAATCAAAGAGACGGATAATCCCAATGGTAACAAAAGAGCCCAGAAAGACTTATAAAGAGATCCAAGGTGAACTTCATGCTCAAGGAACATCAGTGTCAGATCGCACCATCCGTCGTTGTTTGAGCCAAAGTGGACTACATGGGAGACGACCAAGGAGGACACCATTGTTGAAAACAAATCAGAAAAAAGACAGACTGGAATATGCCAAACTACATGTTGACAAGCCACAAAGCTTCTGGGAGAATGTCCTATGGACAGATGAGACAAAATGGAACTTTTTGCCAAGGCACATCAGCTCTATGTTCACAGACGGAAAAATGAAGCATATCAAGAAAAGAACACTGTCCCTACTGTGAAACATGGAGGAGGCTCTGTTATGTTCTGGGGCTGCTTTGCTGCATCTGGCACAGGGTGTCTTGAATCTGTGCAGGGTACAATGAAATCTCAAGACTATCAAGGGATTCTAGAGAGAAATGTGCTGGCCAGTGTCAGAAAGCTGGGTCTCAGTCGCAGGTCATGGGTCTTGCAATATGACAATGACCCAAAACACACAGCTAAAAACACCCAAGAATGGCTAAGAGGAAAACATTGGACTATTCTAAAGTGGCCTTCTATGAGCCCTGACCTCAATCCTATTGAGCATCTTTGGAAGGATCTGAAACACGCTGTCTGGAAAAGGCACCCTTCAAACCGGAAACAACTGGAGCAGCTTGCTCATGAGGAGTGGGCCAAAATACCTGCAGAGAGGTGCAGAAGTCTCATTGACAGTTACAGGAATCGTTTGATTGCAGTGATTGCCTCAAAAGGTTGTGCAACAAACTATTAAGTTAGGGGTACCATCATTTTTGTCCAGGCCTGTTCCATGAGTTCATTTTAAAAAAAATAATTCCGTTGAAGCATGGTTGAAAAGCAATGTCTGACTTTCATTGGTTAACATTCATAGAATTCTCATTTATTATTACTTTTGTAAGATTCTTTCATTGACCGAAGGGTACCAACAATTTTGTCCACGTGTGTATTAGTAGATCACAAATACTGTCAACTGTAAAAAAATTATAGCAATAGATTTGAAAGCCAGGAGCTGATTTCAGCTCTCACCTACACAGTTTCCTGCCAACAGTTAACAATGACCTAATCGAAACCAATACTTTCAATGATGTACAGGTCATGCATGAAAATCATTCCACATGCTTCCTGAACCACTCGTTCACAAGTTGAGTCCTGGAATATGGCATTGTCAACAGGGGGGGAAACAAATCAGTACATTCAGATCATCAGCTGATTTCATTTTATTGCCACATAACGTTGCTGAGTCTGGACCTGGCCAACTGAAGCAACCTCAGATCATAACACTGCCTCCGGAGGCTTGTACAGTGGACACTATGCATGATGGGTGCATGGCTTAATGCACTTCAGCTTGAATAGGCTAAACTCCTCAGACCACATGACAGCTCTAATGTGCAATCATTATTCCTCTAAGTAAATGAAACAAAAAAAGGCATTTCCTTTCTGATCAGTGGGACATTGGTGGCCCGGGTTCGATTCCCAGCCACTGCCCAAACCCCAGCAACTGGATGCAGTGCCGGACCCAAGACCGGATAAAATGGGAGGGTTGCGTCAGGAAGTGCACCCGGCGTAAAACCTGTGCCAAGACTAACAACAATTACTTTCTGATTAGTCCCACCAACAAGAGATTTTCTTAGAGCCACAGAGCTGTTTAGTCTCAATCCTGTCAGTTCTTATCATTCTGTGCATGTGGAAATGCTCCTACTTTTATTATTCAACGTCTGTGATTTCTACTGGGCATTTTTTTTTAATACGTCATGCGATGTCTGATCACAATCAATTGCAATTTTTTTTCTGACCACATTTCCTCCATAAAGTTAAAAGATCAGCTTTAACATTAAGTTCCAAGATTTTCCCAGCAGTAGTTTCAGCAAATGTCCTTGCATTCCAGTAAATTTCACCATTTTTAAACACATTAACGTAATTTTCCAGACTCCTGGATCTTCTGTCAAGGTAGTTTATGAAATGTGAAGCTTCTCACCGCACACGTTAGGGTTAAAATAATTGTTACTGGCTGAATCATATCACTCACTCACCGTCACCGCTTTATCCTGTATTCAGGGTCACAGGGGGGCCTGGAGCCTACCTCAGGAGACTTAGGGCACACCCCTATTTGGGAACACCAATTAGCCTAATCAGCATGTCTTTGGACTGTGAGAGGAAACTGGAGTACCCGGAGGAAACTAACCAAGCACGGGAGAATTTGAAAACTCCATAAATGGAATCACCTGGAGGTGCAAGGTGACTGTGCTAACCACTAAGCCACCTTCTGAATCACATTAATGTTTTTTTTTTTTTTGGATTTTTCCCCGATTTTCTCCCTAATTTAGTCGTGTCCAATTCCTCCCCGTCACTAGGGGGCTCCCACATTAAGGCTACTACTACCACTCAGCCGGGAGGGCCGAAGACTATCACGTGTTTCCTCCGACCGCATCTTTTCGAACTGCTCGCTCGCGCACCGTTGGGGGCAGCATAACACATTCGGAGGACGGCGCTATCCGCTCCCTCCGCTGCGCGAGCTCACAGACGCCCCTGACTGGCTGTAGAGCCGTGATTAATGTCGGAGCACTAAGTACCTCTCATCCCTCCCCTCTGAGAGAGCGCGGCCAATCAGCTCTCTCTAGACCTCCGGCTGTGAGAGGTTACAGCACCACTCGGGATTCGAACTAGCGATCTCCGGATGATAGGGCGAGCGCTTTACCCACTGCGCCACTCGGAGGCCCCACATTAATCTTTTTATTAATCATTAAAATGGTTAATAAGTATTTGCTTATGGCATACCTTGGTGGAGAAGACCCTGTATGTGCTCTGCTCAGGAACCACGGGATGTAGAAGGTGGATATGTAGGCAGTAATCCTCACCAGCTGCAAGTTTCACCACTGCTTTTAACTGTGGAGGGCAACAAAAAAATAACGTCATGTCACATTTTGCTTTTATTATGTCAGACTGGCTTACAATATATACATTACCGCTCAAAGGTTTGGAATCACTTACTAACTCCATGGTCATTCCTGATTTTTATTTCTTTCTCTTTGTAAAACAATGCTGAATGCTTCCAAAATATATGCAATAATCTGTTTTGAACAGTTAATGTTAAGATGTATCTGCTACTCATGATCTGTAAAGCCTTCATAACATCCCTAAACTGAGGTGTTGTTTGTTAATTGGTGATGTTTGAGGATGCTAAGTTTAAATGTACTTCTCTTCTGTCTTGCTTTCCTGGAATGATCTTAATGAAAGCCAGTTTTCATCATAGTGCTTGATTGGTTTTGCAAATGCACTTGACACAATACTGTTCCTGTAAGAACCATTCCAGAAAGGCTGATCTCTGTGTCTTATATAATAACTGACTGTTGTTGTTACATAATTACCTAATTCCATATGTTTTATTTCATAGTTTTGAAATCCCCAGTATTGTTGTAGATTGTAGAAAATAAATCATTAAACAAACAAACAAAAAAAATTGCAAGTGATCCCAAACTTTTGAGCAGTAGTGTAGATTTAAGAACACTTGTTAGCTGATTTGGGTGAATGAATTGAAGATCAGGACTGTAATTGATGCAAGACACACAGAAAACTTAATATGGACATGTGATGAAATCCTAACAGTATTTGCTGACGACAGGAGGTTCATGTAAATAAGATTACAGATCTGAAAAAAATACATAGACCACCACAACCGTGTTCTGCTAAGGCTTCACTGCTGGTCTGGTAAGAAAGAAGCCGGGGGGGGGGCGTTATATCTGACGCCCTAGAGTGAATCACACAGGAAAGCAGGAAGAAACGGAAACCCCCAGCCCTGAAACTTATCCGAAGGCTTAGCTTTGAGGTTTGCTTCAATTCCATGTCTCCTGATCATGCCTCCTCTCTCTTTCTCTCTCCTCATCCTCCACTCCTCGCACATATTCAGAGTCTGTGCGCTTTAGAGGAAGAAGCTTTGAGCTGGCGGGGCCTCCTCATTAATGCCGCGCAACCTGCTGGTATATCCCGGCGGGAGCCGTGAAAACAGCCCGCAGGCAGGTTCCCCTGATAGCGCTGCATCCATATTTTATCTCGTCTCCAACTCGTTTGCAACCAAATTATTACACTATACTCACATTATATGTAATTAATTTATAGGATCCACATCAAACCGCAGATGAAACTTTGATTTCACTTTTATTGGGGAGAAAACGATAAGATAAGATCCAGAGGAAGAAGGAGTAGTGCTGTATAGATTCCACACACCCCATGCCACTCTCTCTGTCTTATTCAGGGATGCTTCGTTGAAGGACATGAGCCGTTTTGTGAGGTGGCATGTTAGCTACTGTGAAAACATGCGACATGTCTGTTCAACTTACAAAAAAAAAAAGTAAAATAAATTTAACAACTGTGTTTTTAATTTTAAATAAAAAGAAATCACTGCTAGATGAAATGTCCGCAAGCATCATGATTAAGAAACAAACAAACAAAAAAACCTAATGGAAAACATGAAAGACCATGTTGTTACCTCCTTTTCCTGGAATGAGACGCTAACATCATCTTTCTTGACGTTTTTTACCATTAGGGTGATGGTAACTTGAGATTCTGTCTGGTACCAGTCATGTCTGAGGAGATGAGAGGGGAAAACTTGAGCAACCTAATGCTAACCCACTATGGATTTAGTAGCACTCTGACTCAAATGATCAGAACAACGATTTTATTAAAAGTATTCGCTTGACACTGGGGCCGTGTTTCATTGCATCACAGTGTATTATGTGGTACAACAATGCATCGGTCAATAATTCTCTTTGCACTTACTTGACATGTGGAGCTGCAGCTTGCTGTTCATGGTGAGTACGCATTGCACATGAAAGAAACGGAAAAGACAATCAAAAGTCACAGATCAATGAAAATACACCAGAAAATTGCTACGATATTTATAACCCCACTGTATCTAATGTCTGGTGGAGTGGTTTCATTTAACGTGAGCAGCAGTGCCCCCAACTGGGGAAAAATATATTCAAATGCAATCGACACAAAGACGGCTGCCCTAGGTGAAAGGAGTGTCTTGGAGCTGTCTTTGCATGAACAGAGGGCTCACAGTACGTCCGCTCGTTTGCATGTAATTTCATTACATTTAACAAAAAAAAAAAAAAAGAAAGAAGATATTTCTCCCATTAACTGAGCAGAACGTGAGATGAAAGTTCACACCATGACGGACATAACCCGGATCAAAGAGTGTGCAATCTCTATGTTAATGTCAGTCATGTGTTCATGTTATCTTCATTCACTCGACTTTAATGCAATATTAATGGCTGTAGTAATTACATGGGACGACGTGAAAGCGTACGTACCGCATTTGAGGTTCCATTTTGGTTTTGTGCTGTTACAAAGGAAGCAGAAAGATCAAGGCATCAATTAGATAAACCATCAGTAGACTCGTGCTAAATATAAAACTCACTGTCGACAGGCCATCACGCTGCATCTGAATGCAAATAAAATACCTAATTAAACCATAACCATTTCCCACATCGAAGGCCTTTATGAAATAAATTGCATCTGAAGTATACAGAAGTACTAAAAACGCACATTTTAGAGAGACACAAATTTCAAACCTCATTCAAATCTCGCAACCATTCTCGCAAACGTTTTAACCGCCATAACCGGTCTCTTTACAACAAACTTCAAAAATATTTCTTCACTGGAAATAATTCTATAGTTCGCGAGCTGTTTACCATTCTGAGTGCAGTTTGCGGCAGCATAAATATGAGTCTAAGAGGTCTTTTTCTCTCACTATTAAGCTGTTATGTCTCATAAATTATTGAATATTTTCATAAACAGTATGAGATGGAGCTTGCGAGCATCCGACGGCGCATTAATGACACTTAAAATGAGGTCGCATTTCAAAAGGAGGGGGGAGGGGGGGGGGAAGCGGGGATAGATATGCAGAGGAAAAAAATAGAAAAAAATCTCTAGTTTTGAGTTCTCTCTATTTTTGTTCTATATGGAAGAGCCAGAGGCTGTCAAGGAGGATTATAAAAAAAGAAAAGAAAAAAAAAAAAAAGAAAACTAAAGAGCAGACAGATGGTAAATGTCCCTTACGACATAAAAGAAATGTGTAACGCTTTACAGTAAAGCATCATTTCAATACAGAAAGAAGGAAGACGGCCTTGATCAGTCTAGACGCTACACACAATAAAATCCTTCTGCAAAGGGCAAAGTGGTAAAGAACACAAATCTTTTTTTGTTTGTTTTTTTTGTGACAGATTTTAATTCAACCCTTGGAAATATGACTTATGAGAACTTTGTGCAGAACTGACAGTGACAGCCATGGAACAGCATGCTGCTTGATTCTTAAATCAGCTAAAAAAGCCAAAGAGTGATGCTGCTTTTAAAAACAACCATGCTGCTCTCAGCGTGTGCTGCACAGTGTTATTCTAAAAAACACACACATGCGCGCACGCTTCTGCTTGTGGCAAGTTCAACAGGGCTGTTTAACATGTATATCAGTGCATTAACAGTTATTTGTTGCCCTCGGGCATTCGTTTCAGCGTGCTGGGTCTAAGAATAGGCCCTGTTTGAAATATTGTGAGAGTGAGCGAGCTGCTAATGGAGATCTCGGGATCTCAGCTCACTTTTGACATGCACGTTTAACTAAGGGTCATTACGATGCAGCAGCCACTGAATCCATACTAATATTTACTCTGCCAGCTGTGCTCATGCCTACTTTCGGAGATCTACAAGGCTTAAAACAAATATCTGAACATCAGAGTTAAGCACATTGGATCACTGTGGAAATAAATGAAGAAAAGGAAAAAAAAAAAAAAAAAGAAGAGATAATTGCAGTTAATTATCATGAGGACGATTTCTGAATGAAAAACACAAGACACTACAAATGAAGGATACCGCAAATATTTTTTTATATTTCAATATGGTGTTCAATTTTTAAATAAACAAATAAGGTTGCATATTCATACAATTCTGCAAAGTAATTCCTATGTAACAATCATTTAAAAAAAATCATGTCTGTCCCTTGAGATAAACTATACACTGATCATCCAAAATATTATGCTCAGCGCCGTGTGGGTTTCCCTTGTGCCACCTGGGGCAGCTCTGGCCCCTTGGGGGAAATGACTCCACAAGACCTCTGGGGGTTTGCGGTGGTGTCTGGCACTGGGACATCAGATCCTTAAGGTGCTGAGAGATCATACACAAACTCCTCAGACATTAACCCAAGTTCTGAATACAGGAAAAAGCGATATAGACGATTAGTGAGGTTTATCATGGAGAAATATTATGTTGGAGAAATATTTTTATATAATGTATTTATCCAACCGAACTCTAGGTTACACCCGTACTGCTTCATAAATAAACAAACAGCAGCAAGTTAGCCCTCAAACACTGACTATTTTTGTAGATTTTTCAACAAGCTATTCCCTTTTGTGTTGAAAAGATGGTTGAGGTTTGTATGCATCACGTCTCCTACAAAAAAAAAAAAAACTAATCTTGGCTCAAATATCTTCACCCTTACTTCAAAAACATCACAGACTGCCCCGACTGATGGTCAGTGCACTGCGATGGTCAGCTAATGAGTGTATGGCATGGGAAGCAAGCAAGAATTTTAAGATATTGATGCATGTCAGTTGTCCAGAAGCCTTTTATTTTCAAACTGTTGCTTTTTTTTTATTTCACTGACTCGCATTCAATCAGCAGGAAGCCTAATGCCCACACGGCCTCGTGAGGATTGCCGAAAGAAAGAGAGGGGGGGGGACTGCTGCAGGCGAATAAATGAGCTACGGCCCAGTGGCAATCTGAGCCACGGTAGTTGGAAACCTCTGCTCCATGATATCAAACAGAACAAAGTCACACAGGGCAAATTTGCAGTGAAAATACTTCAGAGTTAGAAACAAATTCTATAAACACTTGGCTACATTATTTAGCCGGCTGGATAAGCCACTGCTGAGTTTCTTTAACATAAGAGGGATGGGAATCAACAGTGATACGATGTTACCATGATACCTAGGTGCCGATTCAATTTATATTGTGATTCTGTAAGTATTATGGAGAAGACGAATAATATTACATTGTTCACCTTTGAGTTTATTTCTCCTGAAAGAAATTGACACACACTATAAGCATGTTGCTTTACCACGGTATGCGTAACAATTTCAAATGTTTTTTTTTTTTTATTATTACATTTTTTTTTAATTAAATCAAATTTCTAAATAGTAGCGACAGTTCCCTCACATGCTATCGTTCCTGTACCTGTTTATTCTGAAACTGTGAGAGTAGTTCACAGAAAGGCAGCAGATGCAACAAGCGCCATCTGTCTTAAAAAGAAGAACGGTGTACTGACAGCCGGTGATGTTCTGCAGAGAAACTTAGTTTTGCACAGTGAGTGACTGGGTGAAAGAGGCTACAGAGAGCGAGAGAAGCATTCTCTGAAGTTGTGGTACAACGGATATTACAACACAAGCCAGATACACAGTAACTCTCTTCTCTCATTGTTTAAATGTTCTTTAACGTTTGTAGGAGCTTCTAATTGTATGAAAGAAAGCAACTAATATGCTGTGTTGTTAACTATGAGACTACATGTAACATCCTTATGTGCTACGATGGCTAGCAAGACAGACTAACTTTAGCTACTGTTAGACCACTAATTTTCATGCATTTACCCCGCAGATATGAATATTCAAAAGTATATTTAGAAAATGCAGCATGAGGAAGAGAAAGAGAGACACAGCATGAGAAATCCAACCTATTAACTCACCCTCCCCACCACCTACCATGTTGGTAAGCAAAATTAAACTTTCTGCAGTAAATATATGATGTATATATGTTAAATATCAAAATTAAATATCAAAGATCATGCATTCTAAACATCTTTTAATTTAATTCAAACCAGTGTTTCATCTGTTCGTCAGGTCAAAACTGACCTGAGAGAAACAGACTAGAAGGGGCGCACATTCTGCATGTCAGGAGATATCCATAAATGGACCAGAACCAAAGGCAATCCAATTAAATTCAATTCAATTGTATTTGTATAGCGCTTTTAACAATTGACATTTTCACAAAGCAGCTTTACACAATCAAAAGAAGTAAGTTTGTATGAAAATTAAGTGACAAACAGTGACATTTTTGTACAACAAACAGTGTTTGGTTCATGATTTTTTCACTTCACATATGGGTAGATTTAGGCGAAGGTTATTAGGTTGAAATGAATAGAAATTTCAATTAAATCAAAACAGTGTTAAAGGCCACTTGTAATTCCTGGTTTGTTGTTTGTTGGAAAAGCTGGCAGGTAAGGCTAGACTATTCGTACCACTTTTTTTTTTTTAAATAAGAAATTAGAAAAACGAGCAATAAGAAACCTAATCAGATTCATTGCAAAACCAGTGTTTTTAAGATGTCGAAAAATTAATAAGAAATAAGTCTAAACTTACTTGCCATTTTCTCTTCACAATTCTTGATCCAGGTTTGAAAGGCTTCATTAGCACCTGTGGAAATATGAACTATATATGTATCTTGGAACTAAAAATTTAGGAACAGAGGCAGGTTTGGAGGCAGAGTCATGGTCACAGGCAGATATGAGGCTCACATGAGAGAAAGAAAAAAAAAAAGATCACATTGTTCAACAGGAAAGTGTACTGGACATGGCTCTCTTTTTGTATTTTTGGGAACAGAGCTAAATTGTTGCTGGGAGGTATAAACAAACAAGAAGAACTCGACACCAAGAGGAATAATTGAACCAGCATCAACTCTGGTCCATTTTTTGGTATTCTCCATATGGCTGAAATCCCCTTACAATAATTTTTTTTTCAATCCATTTAAAAGTGTGATACAAACTACAGACGAACAGACAGTCTGAGGACACGATGCTTTCAACATAAAAATAACAACTCTGAGCACTGGAATAAAAATAGGCTTAGACAAATTTCTGTTTTTAATATACAATTATTACAATTCCTGTTCCAAATGCTTTTTGGTCTAGAACACCGTGATAATGATTGACAGTGTATTTTACTTAGGCTAGGGTTGTAAATTTCACACAATTCTCTTAACCAGTTATTGAAAATATTAGCAATCTATGACTGATTTAATAATTAATTATTAATGATGAGATGAACGGGAATTGTGATTTATTTGGACAATTCTAGTGGCACAGACCAGATCTTCTCATATACCGATTTATTTGCAGTGGCCTGCCACGATATTAACAAAGTTCGGTTTGGTCTTAATATGGTTACAGAAACAATAATATTTGTCATATGGTCATGAAAATCCTAAAAAGAAAGAAAGAAAAAGAAAGAAAGACATTCCTTGAAATTAGCAGTCACTTTTTACAGACTTGAAAATAGTCATGAAAATATCAGTTTTGGAAAAGTCATTTTAAGCATTGTAATAATGATGTTTTTTAAAATAAAAAACGCTAAAGTGTGGCCTGACATTTACAAAAAAAAAAAAAAAAAAAAATCTTATTAGCAAGCATGCAAGGAGTCTAGATGGCGAGTCTAGCTTAGCTAACATTATATTACAACTGGGCTGTAGTGCTTACAAATACAGTCAAAACAAACATTTTTGGTCGATATACATGGTGTGCCCCCCCCCATACCACAAGCCTAGGGGAAGTCAAGCAGAGAACCACTGAGAAGCTGAAGAATGTTACACGATGTTACATGTGTATACAATGTTACAAGATATGCTACAGCGTGTTTGGCAGGAGCTGGACTATCAATTTGATACATGTCGTGCCACATATTGAACACCGAGCGCATATTGAACATTTGTGAAGTTTTGTGAAATCGTTTATAAAATCGATATACGTTTGAATATGTTTTTAAAATATTTTAAATGGAATTTTGATAAATAAATCTTTCATTTTTCAACATGAAGCTTATTTGATTTGATTTGCCTCGGACATGTACTGTAGTGACTCAGATATTCATATTTCAAATAATGTCAAATTTTTTGGGACACCCTGTATTTTTGAATCAGTTAAAATCTTAAAGACATTTAAATCAATTGTTGATTAGATCATTAATTTAGACTAATTTAGACACTTCTGAAATACAAGATATCGCTTACGGAAAAAGAAAATTGCTTCAGGTAACTGATTACTCACGAACAACAATGTTTTGGTTTTGGTTTCAAGCACAACTTGACTCACCCTCAAGTTCTTTTCCAGCTGTGAAAGCCTGGTGTGCGGCACTGATGTTGTTTAGATGATATTCTGCAATTCTGTAAACAAGATGTTTGAGCAGACCCGATGAAAGAGTCAAGATATCGTAGCCAAATAAGTCCAACGAGGCAGCAATTACATCCATAGCTTCTTGTGGTTTAGGGCAAACAAAAGCATAGGGCTGTCTTTCTACATGTGGAGGCATTGCAGGACAATTAATATTTAAACGTGAGCGAATAATAGACCACAATTTGAATAAACTGGAAAGGGAATAACAATTTAAAAGCCTGAGTGGCTCATGTGTAAAAGTGAACATTTTCTATTACTGACTAATCAGCACCCAGTTCTGTTCAAATTTATTTGTATAGCACTTGGACACAGTCACAATAGAAGCTTTACAGAAATGTGCGTGTGTGCACGCAGTATGCAGCATTTAACAAACTGCCATAGAGAGAATATGGGTGATTGAACTGTATTGTGCAGAAACTCACCCTGTCCTCAGGACTGCCAGGGCCATACCAGGCTGAAGCTGCTGTGCTTTCTTAGCATCATCAACTGCTCCTAAAGAAACAGTTAATTAAAATAGAATTATATTTCAGGGATGGACATGTCATTATCCTGAGAGACCTAGGTCAAGCATGTTTTTGGGAAAAATGCTATTTACGCTTTTTTTTTTTTTTTTTGCATGTTTAACCCTCGGAGCAGAGGAAAATAATTTCTAGGAATATAAAGAAATAATTTCCTAATGTCTTTAGCAAAAGCAAAGTTTGATATTTCATATGCTCTTTTTTTCACCAGCACTATAATAATACAATGTGCACATGCTTCCCAATCACACCATCATGGTTTTGCTACACAAACCAGCCAATTTGACTAATCTGAATAATCAGTGGTTGGCACCAATTTAAAAATCGACCTGCATCTCTCTGATCAGGTCACGTCTGGGGAAGAACAGGAACCAAATTCATCATCGGGTAAGACAAAATACACTCATCGGAAGTAAAAGCAACAATGGGTGCAACCACAGTTCTTTTATAAAGCCAAGGTACAACATGCAGGGAAAAAGGACTACAAAATGGTGAATGACAAAAAGCACAAACATGATCTGAAAGGGTGCTAAACAAGTAGTCACAATTGCTTGTGCATATAATTTTAACCTGCTTGTGATTTACCATAAAAATAAATAATTAAACCTCACAAATTAACAAATAAATTGAGAGTACGGGAGGCCGTCTTAATATTGAGCCGAATGGTGGACTTTTAAATGCTTTCAAAATAATGATGAGTAAACAGTAGCTTTTTTTTCACAACGTTTCGGATGTTGTGATGCCAGGCTCATGCCTGACCACTGACTGATGGAGAAGAGAGCAAAATAAATAATTAAAGAAACACTAACATTTTTAGGTTTACCTCATAACTTTACCATTAATAGCGTAAAATCTGACATTCTTTGGACTATTAATGTCAAAATCTTTCAGCCAAAAGTATATTAAAAAAAAGTAAACATTTCTTTTAGTAGCAGACGCTAATGAATCTAGTTAACTATAATAGTCCAATGTTAAATATATACTTGTCGAATCAGTAAAAAAAAAAATATATAAATCAATATGAAATCTTCTCCAGTTACAGAATGTTTGCGAGCTGTGTTAGTCCACAGGTAAAATGCGAGATGGAGGAAGAGGGGGCGGGGCATCCAGTCAGTGTCGGGTAATATCAGAGCATGCAAAACACCTGTGCAAATCATTTCAGACTCGTGTGTCACCTGCCTCATCTCTTGTACTCATTAGGTGGAACAAAAACAAACTGCTCTTTTGGTGTGTTTGTGAAGAACTTAACAAGTGTATTTCAATGTTAAATCTGCAGGAATCCTTATAAAACTGTTTAAAAGGTTGTCAGGTAGCTTAGCACAGACAAGTAAAAATAAAAAATATAATAAAAATAAACATCACTGGATATTGTGGCAGAAACCTAACTTAAAGCTCACTTTTTTCTGACGCAAGAGTGAAAACATGGTGGAGTCACTTCTTTGTAAAGTATATCTAGACATAGTGAAGCAGCTAGTTACGTGTCTCAGCAGTCATCCTAAAATATTAGAACTGCATCTAACACATAAGCATAAATAAGCAGGGCAGAGATATACTTGCCAGGCTACTGAAGTGTACTTCAACATCCGTTTGTGTACATACCCACGACAGTGAATACTGAGAATAAAAACTGGAATCACACGCTTGCAAATGGTAGATTGGTGTGATAAATGAGTGTGAATGCACCACGAGTTTCTTGGCTAGTTTTATTTAAGTTGCATAAGTGAAGTCCTTTATACAAGAAACAGAAGCCAAAACAAAAACAATACAATAAATATAAGGATACACACGATAACAAAAACACATTAAAACCTTCAAAGCTTCAATGATCTACTCACATTCTGCAGAATGTTTGACAAGTGTACTGATAAAGTGGTCACAGGAGCTTAATAATAAAGAAAGATAACACACACACACACACACACACACACACACACACACACGCACGCACACACGCACGCACACACGCACGCACACACGCACGCACACACGCACGCACACACGCACGCACACACGCACGCACACACGCACGCACACACGTCAGCACTTACTGGTATAGTCTTTGAGCAGGATGTGTGCATACGCTCGTTGACACAGCCATTCTGCGTTATCAGCCGTATCACCTAAAGCCTTATTCAGCTCCTGTTAACAAAAAAACATGAAAATATCATGGTAAATGAACATGTGCTAAGACAATGTGAACAATTAACTAGTCCTGTAAGGCTGTATGTGTGTTAATGACTTAAGTATGACTTAACTTGCATACTGACATTCGGAAAGAAATGAGATGACTGCTGCATGATATGCACCAAAATAACACACAGCTTTTTTTTTTTTTCATTACTACACACTGCAACTGTGATATGGGTAGTAATAGGCTGATATTGTGTTAGTTTTTCTTTTTTACTTTTCCTTTAAACATGCCAACACAGCATTTTAATCAAAACACCCACGGAAAACTTATTTCGGAATGCTCACAGAGCAGATCAATAATGGATTTTGGTGAATTAGTCATTTCTATTTGGCAGTAGAGATTGGGGGAGACATACCGCAATTCTTTCATGTGGAAATTCTTGTATAGCCACACTGACTCCAAAATATTTTTAAATAAATTTTTAATTTCTGCATGTTTTTATGTGAAGTGGTAAAATGTTGCAGTTCTTCTTTAATCCTACAGGGGGTGCAATCTAAACTTTTCACATATTGTCAGACAGCACATTACAGTTAGGAGCAAATTATTTGCTGAATATTTATAAAACCAAGCTAGTTATAAAATCGTAATACAAATTGAAACAGCGCTTAGGTAGCAAGATCAGTGTTTAACCTGTAATAACACATGCATGTTGGGCCACGATGCCAACGAGGACCTCCACTCCCACCATGTCTACACAACAGACCATTATTTTTATTTATTTATTTTATAGAACGCTGTCGAGTATACGCAGTCAGAAGTCATGTGGCTACACGTTAACACGGAAAATACCCCAACAATCCTTATTCACAGAGGGGGAAAAAAAAAACGGAGGAAAGTACAGAAATCCTTGTTTGATTCAAATATATGCAGTCTTGTATGAGAAAAATTTTGGCATGTCAAAATAAAAGCCAGCTGCCCATCTTAAAGAAGGCCCTAAATTAATTATAAGCAGCAAACATTTGCTTCTATGTAACTTGCTTGGTTTATGTCAGTCAATCATTGTCATATAATAATATAAGTGCTAATGAAAAGACATTTATTGAATAAAGGGGCTTGCTCTCTTTAAATCAGCATTACTTCGCAGTACACTCACAGAACAACACAAATTGTGAAAACTCCCATGTAGTTTTGAAAATCAATAGAATACACAAATTGACATATTTTAATCTAGTCATGCAATAGACAAGGTGCTGCGAAAATAAAGAGCTTGTCTTCTCCAAAGAAGTACAACCCTGTACACTTATAGAAGTTACCAAATCATAAGTTTTGTGTTGTCCGAGAAATAAATAATCAAAAATATACATGCAAAATCTTGCCACTGTACCTGAACAACTTTCTAAGGGAAACACTTGTGATAACTTCGTATTAGGTGTTACCTGGTGAGTCCCATCCCTATTTAGCGAACTTCTAGGATGCAGAGGCTAATACGTCAGAAGTAGGAAAAGTAACATTATTATTATGACTAAACTGACCACAAAAGTGAATAATAAATGATCCAATGTCATTACTGTTCCTGGCAACCCAATATCTCTATTTATTTTCCCACCAAAACAAACAAAAAAACCTTTTTTTTACCATAGTCTTAAAACTATTAATCAAGCCTATTTTTGCCTTTGCCTTTTAAAACAAGCATAATAAGCCAATTAACAATTCAATTCAATTTTATTTATATAGCGCTTTTAACAATTGACATTGTCGCAAAGCAGCTTTACACAATAAAAAGAAATAAGTTTTTATGCAGACAGTTGCATTTGTATGCACTGTCTAATGTTCATCAGTTGTTGCTGAATAGTAAAATAAGTTCAGAATCTAGCCTTTCTTGTCCCTTACTAGTCCCTAAAAACACATATCAGTAAAAAAAAAAACATTTAATTACTTTACAGAAGTTCAGTTTGTTTTGTGTCTTATACAGAATATAAAGTTGTACGATGCTAATTGCCTAGCATGCCAACCATTTGTAACGTTATGTCAGCATTGTGCTAATGGCTAGCTAAAACATGCTGAACACTGAACAAAATGCACTTGTGGCTAAAATTGAGTTGCAAGTAAATGCATGACCATATTTATGTTGATAAAAGGAGAACATGTTATTACTTCAGTTTTATGTTGCTTTGTTCAGTAAACATCTGAAATTAAGCGAGCTGCTTCCTGGGTGGTTGATTGAAGCGAGCTGTTAACCCTCTGTCAGACCAAGATCAGCCTACCTCACTCACTAGTAACCTCAAATGACCTTGAAATGGTGTTTGGTGAAGAGCTGCTGAAATGTCTTGAATGTATACATTAGGTTATGTGTTTATACATCATTACAAAATTTATACAAAATTATAAAATATATACATTCATTCATTAATTCATTCATCTTATACTGTGGCACTGACAGGCTCTGACATCTTTAGCTACTTGTTTCGGTTAAGTCTAGTGATTATTTTTGGCAATTTATGTATTGTCATACTGATTGCAAAATCAACTTTTTCTTTAGTATCCATGCTTGCATTTGAGGTGGTGAAATGTGGTTGTTCCTCTTTAATCCAAATTATTTTTTACTATATATAATATAAACAAACATCTGAAATTAAGTGAGCTGCTTCTTGGGTTGATTATAGAGAGCTGTTAACCCTCTATCAGACCAAGATCAGACTACGTCACTCACTAGCAAGGACAGAATACAGAAGTACAAGATTGTAAAGTGCATGGAATGAATAATTTAAAACCGGTATATTTTGTTTAAAAATTGTTTTAAATAAATGTTCAATTGTTACATTAAGTAATTCCATGTATAGTTTGTAATTAGTAAACCTTTTTTGTTCTCAGAAAAAAGAAAGAACAGTAGTAATTAATAATTCAGCTCCTCTGATTTCTGAAGATCTGCCCATATCAATCAAACTCTACTTAAAAGTTTTCCCTATTGTGTCTGCCCAATGTCCTTGCAGGGCATCACTTTTATATAAACACATTGTATGGGGTGTTATTCTGCTAACAGCACAGTGATTTTTCAACAGTTAGAAGATTCAGGACTACATGTAGTGAATTTTTACACTTTATAGTTAGATTTACTGTAGTGGAATGTCTGAGAGACAAGTTAGTTCCTGTTCTCACTTATGTTACATAAACCCTCATTCGCTCACCCGCATCTCCCCCCACTTGATCAAAACTCTCCATCTCATAAATCAGATGTTTTAGCATAGAAACTGGTAGGCATAAACTCCTCCGTCTCGGTCCTGAAAACTTTCCTGTGCTGATCAATTTCAATTTTAACATTTCAAAAATGTTTTTTAAAAAAATGTAAAAGTGTGCTAACATTAACCTAGAGTTCATGTGACTACAGCGATGTGCTGTGCTGTTCCGTAAAAAGAACACACATCTTCTGATTAGATAACAAGAGCTAATTTATTTTTGCTGATGTTCGATATGATTACGTGTAAATATAAAAGATCAAAATGCACCATGTGCAGTAAAATAAATAAATACCTAAATAAATAAAATATCACAACCATGGGTAAATCGCTGAATAAAACACTCACTGTTACTTGGAATCGGGCGGCCTTGCACCCCATGATAGTGGATGTTTGTTTTATTACAGCATTCTCCCAATAATTTAATTCTGTCTGATCCTTCAGATTTGAAAATTCAACCCTGTTGAGGCGTTGGTATAAAGTAGATAACCTTGAAGTCACAAAATTGTAAGACGAAATGTGGAAGATGGAAAAAAAAAGGCACAGTCAAGACATAAAAATAATTACAAAGTAGGTGCTTTCAACAATTACTTGTACAAGATCATTGTGAGTGAGACCAGTGTATATTGTTACAGCATTTTCCAGTATTAGAACAACACAACCTGGACAATGCTAGTCTCCTATGAGCAGTGCTGTATGTATGTGCTGTATGTAGAATATTCTGGATCCAAGACACTTTAGTTAACCTCAAATGACCTTGAAATATATTAGGTTGTGTGTCACAATTCTAAAAGATATACATTAATTCATTCAACTTCTATACGTCTTATCCTGTGGCACTGACACGCTCTGACATCATTAACTACTCGTTTCGGTTACGTCTAGTGATTATTTTTTGCAATTTATGTTTATCTTTTTCTTTAGTATGTTTGCATCTGAGGTGGTGAAATAATGCCGTTCCTCTTTAATCCAAATTATTTTTTCTAGTCTTTTGCAAAAGTTTAGAAACCCCTGGATAAATGACATATTTTGGTGATTTTTGTTAATTGAAAAGGTGTTAAAGTCTCTGCTGAAAATATTGCGCAGGTTTTCCATTTCACATTGATGCATAGTTACTTATGCTATAAATTGAACAGAAATAAAAAATAAAAACATTACTATGGCAAAGTGCAAAGGTTTGGGCACTCTAAGAGTGCCAGAGTCTCAGATTCTTTTTACAAGGTTTCAGACCTTAAACAGCTGTTATTAGTAAATGCCAATTTCAAAGCTTTCCAAATATTTTCACACTTCAAACCTTGTGCACACACTTGTGGACACTCAACAACCATGGGCTCCTCTAAGCAGCAGTGCAAGACGCTGAAAATCAAAGTTATTGATGCCCACAATGCAGTAGAAGGCTACAAGTAGGGTTGGGTACCGAAAAGTACCTATATAACCGGTGTGTACCGGACAGAAACAGAACACGAATTTCGGTGCCTCATTTCGGTGCCACTTAAATGCCTGAACTGTTGATTTATATATTTGTTCTCTGGGGCTATAATTACACAGTTGTAATAAGCATTAGATTCATCAACACACATGGTCGCTAGTAAAACTTAAATACTGCATTCATGGGGTGTCAGAAATGATCGAAAAAATTAATTATTTCCTTAATTAGAAAAATCTTGAGGACTTCGGAAAGCTTTGATAATGCAAATCCAAAACATTGTTGTAGAAATGTTACTGTTCATTTTATTTTTGTAGATTAAAAGTTTATTAGATTAGATGAAAAAAATTAAAAGCACAAATCATCGGGAAATGAGACCATCCGAGATGCGCGTGAATGCAGCAACTAATGTTACACTTGCTCTGATGGCAGCAGGTGGTCTACCGCTATCTTAACTTGCTAAATTAAACAACTTTCGTTAAAATGCCTAAAACTAAACGGTCGAAATGTGTCTACATTTCACAAGTCAGGATTCAGACACCGCGACGGGCAGTAAATGTTTTACATCAGTTGTGTGTAAAGGGGGAAACACGTCAAATCTAATTAAACATTTGAGGGCACACGGAATAAACTTAAAAGCAGAGGGATGTTTGTCAGCTTGCGGACAACAGCTGGCACTATTGGTGTGGATGACCCCAGCCCCAGTCATACTAACTGTAGCAATAAGGAGTCCACCGATTATGATTACAACAGCAGCCTTTACGCAGGTTAGTAGTAGGCTAATGTAATGTTAATTGCAAAATGAAAATCTTGCATTCATGCTAACAAATGGTCAAACGATTTGTAAAATACATGGATTCTGTTTATAATTATGGCTTTCCAGCTAGTACTTAAACATTTAATATATTGTTAAATTTTAAGCATTAAATTTTTTGTTAAATAAAAATGTATTCTTGAATCATCCACCATAATTTTGTGGCTTTTGCAAAGTATCGGTTCAGGCCCCAGTATCGAAAAAAACCCAAACGATACCCAACCCTAGCTACAAGAAGATAGCAAAGCGTTGTCAGCTTGTCAGCACAGTTTCCACAGTGAGAAATGTAAATCAAGAGATGGCAGTTCAGGGTAACTGTGGAGGTCAAGATGAGATCTGGAAGACCAAGAAACTGTATGCTAGTCAGACAGACAAATCAAAACCGATTTGACTGCAAAAAACCTGCAGGAAGATTTAGCAGATTCAGGAGTGGTGGTGCACTTCCACAGACAAGACCTCATGAAAGAGTCAGCAGAAGAAAACCTTACCTGCGTCCCCATCATAAAATACAACGTCAGAAGTGCGCAACAGAACATCTACAGAAGCCTGATGCGTTTTGGAAACAAGTGCTGTGGACTGATGAAGTTAAAATAGAACTCATTGGCCACAATCAGCAAAGGCATGTTTGGAGTAAGAAAAAATTGCAGCATTTCATGAAAAGAACACCTTGCCAACTATTAAGCATGGGGGTGGATCTATCATGCTTTGGGGTTGTGTTGCAGCCAGTGGCACAGGAAACATTGCACGGGTGGAGGGAAGAATGGATTCCACCAAATACCAGCAAATTCTGGAAGCAAACATCACACCATCTGTAAAAAAGATGAAGCTGAAAAGAGGGTGGCTTCTACAACAGGACAATCATCCTAAACATACCTCGAATCCACTGTGGATTACCTCAAGAGATGCAAGCTGAAGGCTTTGGAATGGCCTTCACAGTCCCCTGATTTAAACATTATTGAAAATTTGTGGGTAGATCTTAAGAGCTGTGCATGCAAGACAACCAAAGAATATTACAGAACAGAAGCCTTTTGCGAAGAAGAATGGGAGAAAATCCCAAGTACAAGAATTGAAAGACTTTTAACTGGCTATAAAAAGCATTAGCAAGCTGTGATATCTGCCAGAGAAGGTGTTACTAAGTACTGATTATGTAGTGTGCCCAATCTTTTGCACAGTGCCACAATAATGTTTTTATTTATTTTTTAATCATTGTTCAATTTAACATAAAAATAACTATGCACCAATGTTTGCTGAAACTTTCATTTCCAAGAGAGACCGTGTTAACATCTTTAAAAAAAAAAAAAAAATTCACCAAAATCCCTTATCAAGGGGTGCCTAAACTTTTGTGTGTGTGTGTGTGTGTGTGTGTATATATGTATATATAATATGCAAAACACTGCCATACTGGCGAGCTGACTTTTCCTCTTTTATTTACAATTTCCTCGCTCACTGTGGCACTCATTTTCTGCTTATGAAGACGAATTCAGCAGAACAGCACGAGACAACGATATGGCGCAACCAAACGTGATACTGTTACATGATTGGCTGTTAGCGCATCACTCCCTACGTTGCTAGGTTACCAGAGAACGAGTGCCTTTGTTAATGCAACCCAACTAGCTTTGCAACCTCTGTTTTCTTCCGACAAAGAATAAAACATACCGAACGTTTTATCAAACACATTTTTTATTGATATCTATCACATGCCTATCGCGATACATATCATTATCGTTTTATTGCCCTGTCCTATTAAAAACTTCTAAAAGTATTAAGCATTAAATGTTGTGTTGAAAAACTTTTATTTATTTATTTATTTCAAATATTAAGTAGAATTAATATCAATAAGATCAAAGCAATATGACACAAAAAGGGAGTGCTGTTGCGCTGGATATTGACACGGCTGTGATGCGACCCTCATGCCGATAACTGCATCACAGCTATGCTATATCCAACAAAACAGCACAACATACGACTTGCATACAACAGTTCCACAAACACCATTTATCATCCACAGATTATGATTTGTTTGTTTATTTATTTAACCAGCTATTTTGCTCCACAAACACATATCCTTTCATGACTAATTGTGACTGACAAAGCTGGTGACTGATTAACAGGGGTGTAAGAATGTTTCACATTCTTATAGGTACTGTGTAGCCAAAAGGTGAAACCATGGCGGTGGTGGACAGTTCTGTAAATATCTTAAGTTTCCACTAATTCAGCTTTAGAAAACATAAGCTACGTTAACGTCTGGTGTCCAGGGTTGACCCCAAATAGGGTTAGATGGAAAGCTAGAGGGCACAATCCATTGTTACTCATACTAAATAGTACCCCTTATTAGGTGTTAGACAGCCAATTGTGATACAGGCTTTTTTAGAAGTTAGTCAGCTTTGTAGCTTGGCTTTGACATAAAATAAAACAACACAAATGGTTTAGAAACAATTCGGAATTACTTAGCAGCAGCTATTAACAAAAAAAGTGTTGTTTAAAATGACATAACAGCATCAGATGTGCTTTCTTGCTGAAAGTTTTTCCTTGGCAGGCTTTGAATGTGGACTGTAATGACCTACTTTCATGCATGTCGAAGACTTGACACCTGTGAGAGGCAGTGATACATATAGTTAAGTGTCTAAGTGCTGTTATCTTATATTATCAGCACTCCTGGGATGCCTTTCATCCCTATCAGTTTGCTTGGTGTGAAGAAACTTTTATCATTCAAGGGTTTTTTTTTTTTGGGTGGCGGGTGCTTCCTGGGGCCCTTTGGCCAGCTATGATTTCCTACAGAACCACATGGTCGACCTATGGCAGACCTACAATACACAAAGGCCACAGTTTCCGGCGACTCAACATGACTTGTAAACTTGTAGCAAAAATGAAAATGAAAGTTGAGCTGTGTTTGAGACACAGACAACAGTCAACAGCACCATATACCATGCTATGTTGGCCCGAAACCTGAGAAATCTTGAGACTACAATTCCACAGTAGTTAACTACAAAACCACCAAAAACTGGTATTGGTGGAGATTTTTTGCTTTCCATCTCATGGTCAGTCATTCAGACATACATGCATAGTTCATGTTGACTAAGATAAACACAACACAAAACGAGGCTAAGTTAACCTCATGACACAGATAAACCTGTGCAATTAGCTTACATTCCTGCTTTAAATTTACATCTAAGGTGTCCGAGCACCTAACCTACTATAATGGCTAGTTAACTGTCACACAGTTGTGTTTAACCTAACTTGCCCATCATCATCATCATCAATATTAGCTTAGCTAGGTAGCTAGCTTATCTTTTCCCTGAAACCGTGCTACCTAAATGAAAGTTATACAGTTCAGTGTGTATGTTAGTGTGTAATGTCAGGGTTGCTAAACGACTTAGCTAATTACAAAGCTAGCAGTTAGCATCTATTACATTATATTACATTACCTTAAGAGCTCGTGTTGGGTCCGCGTCTATGAAGCTGTCAGTAAAACTCCTGAAACGGGAAGAGATTTTTTAAATGTATTTCTTTAATTACAGACCTTTACAACACATTTATACATTTTAACAATTAGAAAGGCACACACTTGTCGCTTGCCATTAGCCCTGCTCTCTGTGCTCGTGCTTTGCTTCTAGAAAGTTCTTGCGCTTTCGGCTTGTGATATTTTTCCTCCTACCGATATTCATCAAACCGCCCTCTCGCGCTATGATTGGCTAACTGCTGAGAAGACCGAGCCATGAACCAATCAAGTCACAGAACGCAGGGCGCTGCTAGGGAATCCAGGAAGCAAGATGAACCGTTTGTCCGAATACAGGTGGGTTGAGAAGCAACTTATCTAGCTTACTGCAAGCTTCGAGGAACAGACAGGACAAGCATTTGTGTTGTGTTTCAATTGTGAATGTATACCCAGGAAATAAAATGCAATATTTATACAAAAACGTGGTTTATGAAAGCTAAATGAAGCTGAGCACGCTTGTGTGACTGAAGACGGAAGTGACATAAAGCGCAGATGTTGTCTATATGGATTACTTTTCATTAATAAATCTTACAACGTGTATGTTCAGTTTAAAGCTAAAAAATACACGTGCTGACAATATATATGGTTAAAATAAAACTTTTTAAAGAAATATTTCCATTATGTTATTACATCCATACTAATTGTATAAATTATCCTACCAAATAAATGAGTACATTAAGTAATAATATACAGTACTGTTATGAGAACAAAATTATATGGATAAAATATAAACGTATTCATTCATTGTCTATACTGCTCATCCTGTGAACAGGGTCACAGGGGGCCTGGCGCCTATCTCAGGAGATGTTGTCCACAAGGCAAGGTACACCCTGGACGATCCAACGGAGGGGACACACATACACTATGGGCAACTTGAGATGCATGCATGTCTTTGGACTGTGGGAGGAAACCCACCATGCACGGAGAGAACTTGCAAACATCATGCACACAGACCGGAGGCGGGAATCGAACCCAGAGCCTGGAGGTGTGAAGCCACAGTGCTAACCACTATAAACTTGTTATTAATTAAATGAGTAAGTCATTAATTAATTCATATTTTATACCGCTTACCCTACAGGGTTGCAGGAACTTTGGCACAATGCGGAGTACACCCTGCACAAGATGCCAATCAAGCTTACTTGTTGTAGATCAGGCTACTGATCTAGCAAACTGAATGACTGAAGGAGGAAGAAAAAAGTACCTAAGAACAAGTGCAAGATTTACAGGCTACGCCCTGTGGTCACAACCCTCACACTCATTATGGTTGTACATATTATACAGTTCTCATGCTAATTTAGACCGTCTATAATCCTGGATGTAAAATGGTTCTCATTAGACATTATATCCAGATTTTTGCTTCAAAACATGCTTTCTGCCACGTTTTTTTCCTTTCTTTAACTTACTGCTCTATCAAACTATTCTATGTGGTGTTGTTTTTTTTTTTCTTTCTTTTCTTCCCCTGAAACATTTATACTTGTTTTTCACTCGAATTCTGTCTGTTGTTATATCACCTTAAAAATTAAAACAGGTCTTGCATGGTTTCATTATTTACATCACAAAAACCAACCATTTCAAAAAGGGTCATGTAAACTTTTTATATCCACTGTATGTAGGTTCATCTTTCCAGCAATTTGAAAATACATTTTAAAACCCATCACGCAGATAAATAAAATACATAAATAAATAAAAAAAAATTATGGGAAATCTATAATCTGTCTAGCTCCAACTTCTCAAAGTCAAAAGTGCAAAAAATGTACTTTTGCTATTATACAAAAGTCCTGACGAGAACCCAGCTAGGGCCAACGTTGCTCCTATAATTAACTAGTAACTTCTAATCAACTAATCACCAATCAAAACAATAAGAAGATTGTGATAAAGGTAACAAATTCTTGAACGCCATTGAGAACATCAAAAGAAAATAAAGTTACTTAAAACTGGCCTTATCCATCATCACTGGAAAATTCACCAACAAAAGAAAACAACTTAGGAGATTAGAAAGTACTGAAACTAGATTAAGAACAGTTCAACATGTTATCAAAACCTGGAAGGGTAGCGTAGAACCTTCAACTTTGTGTAAGTAATGTGGACAGAAAAGAAAAAAACATTAATTGAGATCACTTGGTGATGTTGAATTGTTATTAGGATTCATAAAGAATGGACTTTGGAGCAATAGCAAAAGGAAAAGTCTAATGAGTTCAGATCAACTCTATCCAGAGCATTGGGCGCATTAGGGTAAGAAGGCAAGACAGCGATCATGCATAGTGGCCTCTGTACAAGTCTTTGGAGACAGTGTTATGATCTGGGATTGCTTCAGTTGGTCAGGTCTAGACTTAGCAATGTTATGTGGCAAAAAATTAAATCAGCTGATGACCTGAATGACTAGGTTATCACATATATGGGGTTTTTCTTCTTTAATGGCACAGGTATATTCCAGGACTCAAATTGTGAAATATTGGTTTTGGAAGTATAAAGAATCATTTTCACATATAAACTGGCAACAACATTGTGTGCTGTAATCAAAGCTAAAGGTGATTAAATTAAATCTTGAAGGATTTATTTATTTTTGGCAAGGCAGGGTATATTAACATTATGGCTTTGCTGATGACTGACAAAATGACAAACTAACACAAGGTGTGCTCAAGGTTTGTTTAATGATGTCAAGAAATTCAGATTTTAAAAAAAAAGTTCCATGCAATGTTAAGGAAAATGGGAGCAATTTTCAGGTAAGACATCATCATTATGGCTTTGATATCCATGAGCATTATAGAGGCTTTTTCAATAAAAAAAAAATGCAATAAAAAAATAGGAGTCACATTCAACCATTACAGTTATCAGTACTACAGCAAGTAACAAAGATGGAACAAAAACAAAAGAAAGATTATAGTTTAACCAGCTGGCATATACAAAAGAGAGATGATCCAATATTAGTAAGTAATGTTGGAAGAAGAATCCATCTTCTTTTCAGCCACTGAGTTAATGGCTTGCCAAGTCTAAAATTTATTAAACTACAGCATTTTGTGATCTGAATTTTAATCAATTTTAAACATGCAGTCCATGTAAACAAAAACTCAAATGGAACAAAAGACACTATTTTAAGTACCTAATAAAAGTTTGGACATGTGCATGGACAAAAGCATCCGCACTTGAGGAAAGTTACAGATTCATTTCCTTGTGTTTGAACTCTAAATTTCAATTCATTTTGGACTACATTTAACTTAAAATGTGATTTTATCATTAAATTAGGTAGGCCGTGGCCAGATCCTAAAACGCATACAATTAAATATGACTGCAGCATTTTGTGGTAAGGAATTTTTATACATCTGCTTTACATCATCATAATCATCATCTTCAAAATTATTCATGTCAAAAATAGGCTGCAGTGCATCATTAACAAATTCTTTCAAAAACAGCCTATATATATATATATATATATATATATATATATATAGGGCGTTAAGTAACATGAAATGATTGTCACATTAATGCAGCACCTGATTTCTCAGGTTCTTTTGGTCACATGTTTTTCTTGGACAAACATTAACAGCAATACAGTCGACAGCACAGGATTAGCTTTTAAAACATATAGCTTCTTAGCGAACAAAATGTATTTGGTCAATAAAAATACAGTATCTTTTGTTAATATTTATAGCCAAGTCACACATTTGATCCAGGTAAGAATAAGGTTATTAAGGAATGAAATGTGTTTGTAAAATACAGATTTAAATGCAGTCTTCAGACCACCATCAGTTACTCCATGTCTGCATTTGTGCATCTTTGCCAAGAAAATATGCATCACATACAGTATCACTAATTTTTGACCATCACCATCCACGAAATATCTTTAAGTCCTTTCTATCTCTGATACAGCGTGGTTGCTATTGGCCTTCCATTACATGGCGACATTATTGACACATTACCACTTGTGTCAGATAAGAACCCTGAGGAACAACATTGCAGTATATGATTTAGGGCACTTAAGTAAAGAAAATAAGTCAGAATAAGCTGCATAAGTATCATTGGTCCTCTTAAAAAATAATCTTTGCATGGCATATCAAGGCAAGGCTGGTGCAAACAAACAAGAGATAGAGAAAGAAAAAGGAGTGCCTGTAAATTCCAGTGCATGTGCAAGTCCCAAAGGAATGTGATGAGTAAGGCTTTAATGGCATTGGACAATAAGAGTTTTCAGTCTAGCCTGAGTTTAGCCTGATGACTCTGTGGTTTCGTTGGAAGTGTAACCCACCCATGAGTCATTAAGGATGACCACACTTAATGGCTCCACCTTTATTTCCGAAAGACTCTTCCTATCCATGTCTGGACTTTGTGGGATATCGTAGGAGTTCTCAGGAGCTCCGCAGACATCTTTCAGGTCTGGGTCACTTATTTGACCTGGTATATTTGGTTCCACTGCAGTGACTACAGAATGGATAACCGTACCCGAAGGTTGAGAAACCACTTGCCCTCCAGCAAATGTCAATACAGAGGCATTACTTGACACAGAACTAGAGACAATGGCCTCTTCGCTTGCTTCCTTGACAACATCTTGGCAAGCATCAGGAGAAGCCTTGTCCAAGGTGACATTCTGGACTACAAGGGTTACCTCCTCTGGCATGGTCTCTGGAATAGCTTGCATGATGAACTGAGAAGAACTTAGAGATCCATCCATTCCTTCGTCAGTGGAAGACACAGGAACCAGTTGAAGCGTAACAATCTGAGGTGCCTGGCCCTCTTGCTGAACCTCCAGCTGCTCCTGTTTGACCTCAATGGTCTCTTGCTTGTCGCGAAGACTTTCTAATAACTGAGCTGTACGGAAAACTGACCCATGCTGCCCTGGCTGGATGGACTGGACATTCTGAAAAGTTTTAATCATCTCCGCAGAAACAATGGGTAGATGCTGTTGCTGGATGAGACCTAATGGACGAGCTTGTTTGGTGGCTCCTGTAGCCTCACCGGGGCTGTTAGGTGACTTACGCTGGCTTCCGTTCACAGCCCTACGAACTTTGGTGCTCACCGACGGTGTTTTGGGAGTGAGCAATTTGGATTGGGAAGGAGGCGTGTAGTTTAAGTGTGATAGTTCATTGAAGGATGCCTCACTGGAGTGATCTTCATCATCCTCATTTGAAATGTTGAAATTATTGCCACCAGAGCCGTCACTGTCATCACCTATGTAGACGATGTTTTTTGGCATCTCTGCAAATTGATACACGAGTCTCTGACCCTCGACTTTATTCAGGATACCACGCTGATAGTAGTACCTATTCGAAGGGACAATGAAGTAAATCATACATATTATGTTTGTGCACAATCAGCAAAGGTCTAAATTGGTAATTCATTTTTAAATTCAAGCAGAAAGTAAAGCATGGGAATAAACCATACCTAAGTGCTCTTCCCATTGTTTCATAGTTCATGTCCGGTTTGTTTTTGTGTTTGCCCCATAACTGAGAAACAGCCTTGGAGTCCACAAGCTTAAATATGCCCTTTTCCCAATTGGTCCACTTGATGTATCTTGGACATGTGTTCTTGTTCTGCAGCAAAGCAATCAAAAACTCCCAAAGGTACATTGTATTTCCTGCAAATAAACCGGAACATCCACAAGTGAGGATGATTATGTGCTGAGCAAAAATGTGACATTACAAATAATAATAATAAAAATCATCTCACCTTTGCTGTCCTTGCTCTTCTTAATCGTTATGTCAGGCATTGGAGAATGTGCCCTTGGCCGTTTGGCCCTTCTACCTGAGAGTCACCAAAAAATCATAAATAAATAATTACCAATATGCATGAATCAACAAGCAAATACAATTAAAATATTTGGTTAGAGGCAAGATTTTTCTCTTTTTTCCCCCTGTATGAAGTGTTAGCAGGTTTAGTCACCCTTTTTAGCCTTTGGTTTGTCTTCTGGTAGAGGTCCAGATTTCTGCAGGTGGATCCACTGTTGCTGCCCGCCAATACCATCCGTTAAAAATTGGTTACCGTCTACCAGTGATGACGTCAAAAGAAACATTTGAGCTATGTGATTGGAGGAAAAACAAAAGCGAACAATAAAGCATGGCTGTTGGGACTAAATGATAATACTGTAGATGAAATTTTGACATGCAAGTGTAAATGTTGAGGTTTTCAGAAAAAAGACAAGCTGCACGTTAAGGGAAATAAAAAAGAAAAAGAAAAAAGACTAGGGCCGTTATGGTTTCACAGTTAGTCATGGTGTATGATTGGGCGGATACCTCAGTGCTGACATTTTTTTTTAACAATAGTGAGTAACATGCATTTCTATTTAGAGTTGTGGTCAGAAGTTTACATACAGTCATCACAAACATGAAGGTCATGCCAGTATCGGGGTTTCAATGCTTTCTGTGAATTGTCTTTATCTCGGACAGGGTGACTGTACAACATATATCTGTAGTAAAAGAAAACCCTCAAGAATTTGGAGCATGAGGTTTAATTTGTCCTGGGTTGAAGGTCATTTTGCAAGATTTCAAAGTTGGGTAGCCGTCAACAAGCTTCTGGGAGATTTCTGGTTGGACATTTGCCCAAAGTTTATGGCAGAATTACTTTTTTTTTTTTCCTTTAAGGGATCTCTTTTGGGTCCGGCTGCAATTTTTCTCTTAAAATGTAGGATGACTTTCATAACCTCCGCCATCCTGATTCCATCTAAACCGGATAACGACGACCTCGGTTTCTCAGTGGACTACAGTGAAAACCCCTTGGCTGTCTAATTCACTATTGATGAAAACATTACATTGCTACTTCTGGAATTCCTAGCATGTTCATAATTTTTTTTTTTATTCATGACGATGTTGAACATAACATTATTGACCAGAACTAAATGGAAAATATATATATATATATATTTGTTTAGGTAGCGTTGCACACTGCTCCACCTCACACTCAGTAGTCACTCTCTTTCTTTCAGCTCATAAAAAGATCTTAATAAACTGTAACAATTTACAGAAAAGTATACATACAAAATTAAGACCCTCTTGTTTTGTATCAACTTTTTGAACATGATGTTGGGCAAAACGTAGGGGTCAACTTTATAGGTATGGGAATCAGCAGGGGCCACCTGATAAGGTATCACTGTACCTACTGTAGGTGCCGATTTGATTCATATTGCAATTCTGTTAGTATCAAAATTAAATTATAAATGTACAAATATAAATGTTCTAAAACTGTTTTTAGATTTTGTTACAATTCCATACAAATTTAGCGAATAATTCACTCCTACCAAACGGGATGCTCTGCTCTGCCCTTAAGCGTGTGCTTAATTAAAAAAGTTTGAACATTATTTTAAAATAAAAAGTGAAGAGCGCTCCCAGCAGCATATCTTATGAAGTTATTATGAAATAAACAAACAACTAAAGCAGTCTAAAGATTTATAAAGTAAATAAAGTAAAACTAAACAAAACTAATAAAATTTAAACTTGTACTGAAATTTGAGTCTCAACTAGTAGTCCCAATTCAGCAGCATCAGATTGCTCAGCATGCTGTCCGGTGAGACCGCTTGTGCTCCTCATAAATCGCAGAGATTCCACTGAAGACGCACTCACTCTGAACAAAAACTACAGAAACTGATAAAATGTTACATATAACTATAATTGTAAAAATATCAGCTCTGATAATCGGGCAGGCTGATAATCCATCAGTTCCTAGCAAAAAGATCAGGAGTCCCATCGGTTTTCCAATTCACCCCTAAACTGGTTCTGTGGAGGTCACTTGAGTTGTTTAACAATATCTTCATGGATACCGCCTTGTGCACACTGTCAGGCTGGAACGGGCGCCACAGAATTAACTAAATGAAACTGATTCGATATTACAATTCAAACCATTTGTAAAAATTTTTTAGGATTAATTAAATGTTCCATATAACATTCGTTTTCGGACATAAAAACCAAGCGCAGCATTTAAACAATACAAACTAAACTCTCATACAAGAGTTTAACATTTAACTGAGCAGCATGGATATCTGTCATCCACTATAATTATTATTATTTCTAAACAAACTTATCCAATAATTCTCTCCCACTACATGAGATGAAAGTGTATAAATAGTTTCTCTGTGATTTTTGTATTATAAAGAAACGGTGGTGTTTTAACTCCTCAAAATATAAATGTAAAAATAGTTCAAATCAAACATCGATTTTGGGGTTCACATATCGCCCACAAAAAGATCACGATTCATAACTGAATCGAATCTTTACCCTACCACCCCCTCCCCATCTCTAAAAACACAAAGGATTCTCATACAATGGTGCGCTTACAACTTTGTGGCAACAGTTTGGGAAAGATGATTGGGTGTCCACAAACTTTTGGCCACATAGATTCTAAAGACTTTTATACAAAGAGTTTATCATTTATTTTCTTCTTTTTTTTTTTTTTTCATCCACTAGTTTGTTTTGCTTGTTTTAAGGCTCAGCTAATACCAAGATACTGTGTAGCTGTAATATTTTTTAGATGTGATTTCATCAGACTGTGAAAAGTTCAAGCCCTTTCTAGGGGCTGTACCGATTCAACCCTTAACACCGGCCGGATCTGATGAGCTGGAACGTATGTTTTCCACATTTTTTTCCCATAAGTTTGAGCTTGAGAGAAACAAGCTGAGAGTCAGTCGCCTCCATAGAGAGCAGACACTTACTGCTGTGCTTGTCATCCAGAGAAAGATGAGTGGAGGAATCGATGTTCATCAGAGCTTCAGCAGCTTCTGCGCTCTCCATCATGGCATCTTCATTACTACTCTGATAAGCTTCCACTGAAGGACACAAAACAAACATTGCAGCAGAATGGTCTGTTAATCCTTTTGTATGTCAACTTTATTTACTTTATCAATAGACCTTATTATGGGATGTTATTATAGTATATGTGCAGCCTTAAACCTTGGAGCTCCTAAGCTGAGATAAGATCAGCTAAGAGGCTAACAACACCAAAAGTTACCTGTAAGCAATTTAAGCAGTTCTTAAACTCACATAAAGAGCTTTTAAAAGAGTATTGTATTAATGTACACCAAGTTACACTTAATGTAACGACTTGGTTAACAATTAAACATGATATAACAAAGCAGACAAGAACATAACCAAGCACTCGCTTTGACGTGTACTCACTTTTCAAAAAAAAAAAAAGGTTCCAAAACCGTTTTTTTTTTAAACCCGTTTAAACGCCAACATTGTTACATTGTTACACTTTCTGCCCCTGACAAACAGCGCCGACGTCAATGTTATGCTCCTCTGAACTGCGTCCTTGCTGCGAGTCCACGTGAGAACTTGCCCCGGGTGGGGCCTGAAGCTGTATACCAAATATACTCCTCACGACCTATGTAGGTGCACTACATAGGGTACGACCTAATAGCTTTGAAGTGCACTAGGCTGCGTCTGGGATTGAGCAACAGACACATCTGCTGGCTGACTCGTAGTGTTTACTAGGTTGTAGTTACGGGATTAGCGTTAAATGTTCCGTTTAACCAGTGAGTAAGAAAAGATTTTATTTTCGATAAAGATGAATTTGGGCCATCCTACAAAAATTGTGTACTGTTTTTCTTTTGCTGGCTGATGCCAAAATCATTTAAATAACAGACACATCGCTTGTACAGAAAATATGTACTTTTACTCATAAAATTTATTTTCTTATATGTTCAATATTTAAAGTAATTGTAGCATATATATATATATATATATATATATATATATATATATATATATATATATAGGCCAAGTTCGAAGAAAAGTCTTGTCACTATGATCATACATCAAATTTGGACCATATACAGTACTTTCATCTAAAGCAAGAGTTTTTTTTTTTTTCATTAAATAAATCTGATTCACACTAACATGAATATATTTTAAAATAAGTGAAACACTAAGATTATGAAACAATTTTTAAAAAATAATAATATTATAATAATATGAAATAAATTTCAGTCACCCCGAACTTTGTCATTGGTGTTACTGTTAGACAAAAAGAGTTTCATTTTGGATTTGTAATTGTTCCTCCGACAGAGGTCAATAGATGAAGAACTCTGGACAAATGTAAAAGGTATGTCAGATGTCTCGCTTTATTTGTTTAGAAATCTCATTAGTTATTTAGCAGTTTTATGCGAAGCTTTTAAGTCCGTCGTTGGTGTTACTCGATTTAGGATTATAAATATTTTTTGAGAATTTGACACAAAACTGAATCATTAATCTAAAATTAATCATAGATCATTAATCTAAAAAATTCTTTGATTTTGACGTAATTGAAAACCATGTGGTATTACACACGCATGCTATTCTGTAAATAGTTATGATTTTTCTCTAAATTGTCTTTGGTGTTACCGTCATTGGTGTTACCAGGAAGAGAAGTTATACAACATAATGCATAATGCAAGCTCTACTTTCTGTGGATTCATCAAATTTAAAAAGTTCTAGGTGTGAAAGAAGAAATACATTTCAGTTTTTTTTTTTTTTTTTAAGCATCAGGTGTTCCACTTGCTATATGTCCACGGGAACTACTGATGTCTGAGCCACCATTCACGGACGTTAAAAACATGCAAAGTTTCATCACTGTACAGTGCTTTAAACCCGTCTGTAAATGTCAATTGGTTTCACATCGTCCTTCACGAGAGATTTTATTCCAAATCCCGGTTTGTCTTGAACGCCCTGTATAGTTTTATGCAAAGACTTCCCTCCTCTTCATGAACCTTTAGACCATAGTCCATATGAAGGAAAAAATTGTGTTGTTTTTCTTAATTAATGCCCTCAATTAATGTTCATCCAGGAGGGTTATCACTTACATTAAAAAGGCCATGTACTGTCACAGGCTGAAAGAAACAATAGGCAGCATCATCAACAACTTTTATATCATACTGTGAGCGTGTCACAGGCGATCCTCACACATAACGACAGTAGGCCGCGTCATCTACGGCGGAAACGGGTACATCAGGCTGAGCTCATAGCTACTGAAACCCTGGATCATCCTGTGATGCGTGTACAGCGACGGTGCATACGACAGGCAGAAACATTGGAGCAGGGTGAGGAGCTGCAGAGAGTTGACCCCACACTCTACACTCCATATACCGGCACTGATAGCACGCAGGCAACAGGATCTGCACGTGGGCGGATCCGAGGGTCAACCTCACTTACACGGGCGGAGCAGCAGGTAACCGAGAGTATAAATATATATATTACATTTAATGCAACTGCAGGGCATATATTCACTTTCTGTTTATCTACATCTTTTAATTTTGGTACTTAAATGTCTACCTATAGTATATATTTAAAAGCATAAACTAATTTACGAGGAGGGAAAGCATTGGCAACACCAATTAACACTGACATTAATTAAGGCCTCCAAGACCTTCAGTGAAGGTGTAATATTTTTGTAACAAAAAAAAAAAAAGATATACAGTGCATCTAAAAAATTATATTTAATTATATATAATATACTTTTCTTCAGAATTTTGACATTTCTGTATTTTAAATCCGATAGTATTTATCCTGTATTTTAAAGTCGATATTCCAATATTTATAGATACAGTATTTTTTCATTTTCATGAGCTGTAACCTGCAATCATTGAAAAAAGACTTGATGAATGTACTGTAGATTTTATGAATGTTTGTTTTTTTAATTAAATAGCAAAAAAAATTTTCCACTATGTAATTGTTTTTGATGCACTGTATATTCTTGTCACTTTGAATATGCAGTACAGTTATTTACAAACATTCCTATTCTTTTTCCATTAAAGACTGTAGCTTTAGGACCCTGGGGAGCAAGGTGAATTTGAGCCAATCAGATTGTTTTTTCTTCTGTTGCTATGTGGTTACTGACCACTAGAGGCCGTCTGCGGGGGAGGGGCTATTCTGAATTTCAACTGAATTGAGATTGATTAACTAAATATCAAATCAGCCCTCATTGATCTTTCACTAGATTGGTGTGTCACTACTCCTTCATGAGAAATGTCCAGCTTATTTAGCTTTAAACAATGTATTTAGCATCTTAGATGAGTTATGGGGATATTACAGTGATGAATCGATTTGTGTTTTTGTAGTAAACGGCTTTTATTTGTTAGCTTGCTATTAGTGGAGGTCTGTGAATTTTCTTCGAGTCCTTTTTGGGTTTATTAATCTTTCGAGACTGATCTTCATTCAAAGGGAAAGAAGGATGGATGTTGATTTCAAGTGAACAGCACCGTGAGCTCCTCATCACACATTTACTTGTCATCTATACCACTTTATCCTGTGTACAGGGCCCGGGGGGGGGATCTTAGGGACTTAGACTTAGGAAATGAGGCGGGTACACCATAGATAGGGTGCCAATCCATCGCAGGGCACATACAGTACTACAGGAAACACCTAACCTAGATAATAACCCACTAAGCACGGGGAGAACATGCAAACTCAATGCACGCAGACCCGAAGCGGGAATCAAACCCGGACCCTGGTGGTGCAAGTTGACAATGCTAACCACTATGTCATGGTGCCACCTTGAGCTCATCATGTTGGTTGTTTGCTGAAACTAGTATGTTCCTATTTTGTTCTTGGGTTCTATGAGGTGCATTTTAAATTGCTTGATAGTTTAGTAGACCATATTTTGGGGTGTCGTTTGAATGTTGTTGTTTTTTCCCCTCATTGTTTGGAGTGTACTTAGAGCTGTAGCGAACGTTTGTTAATGCCAGAGCACAGCTATGGCAGGCACACATGGGAACACAATTTGTAATTGCTGTCACCTTTTTAGTAAAAAAAAAGAATTTTGTGTTTTTTACTATTTTTATTAACAAATTACTAACTTAATGCATTCATGTTCACGTTGTAAAGACTTTACATTAATTTCATAGGTGACTGGATCGTCAAGTACTTAGGAAAAATGTACATGAATTCCAAAAGTAGAGTACACAGATATTTCTGCTCACTCGATGGGAAAAAAAAGGAGGGAACCTCATTTTGGTGTGCTGTGGCAGCTTATGGTTATAAATAAGATATGTTTCGATGTAAATTTATATTTGCTGCAAAATTGTTAATAGCGGACCGATGTTCTCTAGCAAAATTACAAAAGTTCTTCATTTCCTTTGTGTTTAGTTTTTTTTTTTTTTTTGGAGGGAACCCCATGTTTTTGAACTTACTGAAGGCCCAGTTATGCATGTACAGTACACCCCCCCCCACTCTCTCTTTCCCTCTATCCACAAAAGGGTATAAAAGACCCTAAAAGTTTTTTAGAACCTGTGTTATATGTGATATGTGCTCGAACCTGTCAGTTGTGTCATCTCATCAACAGGATCTCGCTCCAGACCCAACCTTAACGGCTGATCACACGTCAGACCCGAATAATTGAGCAGGTGACTATGTGGCATTTGCTCCACGATTACAGCTGGGAAAGAGGACGGATCTTCCAACTGAAGTGAAAAAAAAAAAGAAGGAGAAAGATTTGTGAATAAATGTCAAGCAGATCTTCATAAAGCAATGAATTAAAATCCCGCTGTCATCAGCATTAGCTTGTTCCATAATAGAAGTGGGCTGAGTGAATCAAGGTCATGGCAGCTTTCATTATGTTGCCCACACAGTGAAGCACATGAATAATTGACAACAGAAATGGGCTTTCAACCCCCTTTTATTGTGCAAGACAGCTAGTTTAGTATCACTTTGATTTCACATATATAAAGACATTGTAAAACCTCAAGAAATGAAATACTACCTGCAGCGAGTCGTCTTCTTGTTTGATTGCGCCATCCCAGGCGCCCTCGGTCTGCTGAACCACAGCGGCCATGTTGAACACCATTAACAGGCCTAAGAAGTCATCACAGTGAGCCTTTTCAGGCTTACAAGCGCTAGTTTCAGTTCCAAAAATGTTTCAGTTTGACTGAGAGAACACTTCAAGCTCGTCGCAGAGGAAAGACGTTTGAAAATCCATGTTCGAATAGCACCAAAGAGGCACTGGAAAGTTTCACTTCATTGCTGTTTCCAGTGGTTATGCAGCTGGGAATCTGCAAAAGAGGAACCCTGTACGTTAGTGTTCTACCAATGATAACCTGAGTCTGATGTTTGCCATCATGCTAAGTCGTATCATCTAAAACGTTTCAGAGCAATAGCACATTTCCGAAGTGTAAACAGTCGTACATCATCAGTTCCTCCATATCTATTCGATCAGCAGAGAAAAAAATTCAAAGTAGACGTTACGTTACAATTTAGATTTGCTTTTTTCGCTCCGTCCAAAGCGTTAACATCAGCCGGGCTTCGGTAGCATTCTGTAAACAACGTTTTCTCTCGTCCTCCATGACTGCTCTAGCTGCTCTCCCTTATCTCTCTTTGTAGACACACCACAGAAGAAACAGGAAGGAAATGTACTGTTGACGTCACAGCAAGCTAGAGCGGGTTAAAACAGCAGCTGCAGGCACAATGGTGGAAAAGCCCTAACCAATACAAACCAAAAGCCCAAGGTATTCGCTATATATGTTCATTTAAACGTTTCAAAAATAAACGTATAGTTTATACTTGGCGCTGCAGCAATCATGTGAGACGCACAGGCACATTGTGGCTGGATTAAGAAAGGCCAGTGACACTCAGCAGTCACTAGATGTTCGCATCACATGTGTTCCTGCTCATATAAGCACTGTTTACGTATAAGACCATAGGAAACTAGAATACATAATGCATGAGCGATGCAAATCCAGGTACTCCAACATCACCTGACACTATACGACAAGCACATGATTTGTATTTTAGCCTCATGTTATATAGCACTCAGCTCAACCAGTTAAACAACATATTCTGCTGAATATTATACGCCAAGACGTCCCCCGTGCACTAATGAATCATCAGGATAGACACAGTTTACATTCTAACATTCTTACATACACGCTTACATTCACACTGAAGTCTCCTAAAAGTTCAGAGGTAGCTTCCTAGCCTACCAAACAACTGCACAAAGCTTTATTAGACTGCAACAACTAACAACCAATAAAAAAGAAACAGTGTAGATTATTAGATGATAAGGTTACCTGCCATAGAATCAGCTTCTTCATTGATGGATTTATATCCTTTGCCGCAGTTTTGTGTTCACTACAGAATGGCATTGATCTGTCGTTTGCCCTTTGTTTGGTTTTAACAGTCTGAAAACACCAGGGCATCAGTATATGTTTTGGGTTTTACCTGAAAATCCTGTTTTGAGCTACTCCATTGCTGTTGCTCTATGAAAATCTCTCTCTCTCTCTCTCTCTTTCGCTCTCTCACTCGTCTACATTTTCCCCTCCCCCCTTACCTTACCGCTCCCTCGTTTGGTGTCATGTTACAAGACGTAAGCATGGTGACAGCACCTTGACAACCGAGGCACACCTGGACTACTGGAGCTGCCTCCAGCTCCACGCCATTTAACTCCCTAGGGTTATTTTTCCTGTTCTCCCATAGTTCTCCCACCTGTGTCTGTGTGTATGGTAGACTGTGGTGTAAATATGTATTATTTGGCTTGCTCTCTGAAAGATCCGCAGACAGAAAATATTTGGCTGTTGCTTGCTCTTTAGCGGGAAGTGAATCGAGCAAGTGCTCTGGAAGGGCCTTTGAAAAGATAAGAATGTTTTAATACTATACTATTTGATTTATATACCATTCTAATAGTATAGTATCGTATAGTATAGTATATAGTAAATACTATTTGTATACAAACACACACACAATTCTATATATGTATATATTTTGTAGTACATATGTGTATAATTGTAATAGTATAGTTTAATATAAAGTATTATATACTACCATATATATTAGTGTGTGTGTATATATACAATTCTATATTGTAGTATAGATACTATATATATATATATATATATATATATATATATATATATATATATATATATATATATATATATATATATATATATACTACACACACACACACACTACAATATATACTACCATATATAATAGAGTTCTATTATATAGTACAATTCTAGAGTGTATACAGTATGTAGTAGATGTAGTAGTAAATATATAGTATATATACTACCATATATAGTAGTGTGTGGGTATATATACACACACAATTCTATATTGTATATTGTAGTATATATGTGTATAATTCTAATAGTATTGTATATAGTAAATACATAGTATATAAACTATAATTCTATATGTAATTCTGTATTGTACTAGAGATACATCTAATAATATCTACTAGTATAGGATATACAGCATATAGTAATAAATATATAGTACATAGACTACAATATATACTACCATATATAGTAGTGTGTAAATATACAATTCTATATTGTACTATAGAATAGTTTATATATAGTGTGTGTATACAGTGTGTGTGTGTATATAAAGTACACACATTACTACTGTTATTGGTACAAAATAGTATTTGAATACTATAAGAGTAATAGTATGCTGGATGCTACAATATATGATTATATGGTACACATTACAATATTTTTGGCATCTAAATACCAGAATCACTACTTACCTTTGGACTAATACTACTACTATTATTACTACCAGTGCTACTTAACCTACTACTATCATTACCAATATTGATACTACTATTACCGCTACCCACTATTACTGCTACCACTACCCCAACTGATTACTACTACTACAACAAACACCATAATAATACTAATATACTACTAATACTAATAATGCTATTAGTACCACTACAGATACTACTACTACTTTTACCACTATTAGTACTGTTACTGCCAGTGTTGCTACTATCACTACTACTACTACTGATGCTACTACTATTACTATTACCAGCAGTGCTACTAATAATACAATTAATACTACCAATACTGATACTACTACCTCAATAATTTTATTATTATTATTATTATTATTATTATTATTATTATTATTATTATGATCCACAATCCTGATTTAAAAGTGTTATTTGGCCATCGAAACGCCACACTACATTGCCGTTAGAATTGCGAATTACTGACTCAAAAATACCAAGCCACAGTAGTCTACATTTTCTCAGAACACGCTGAACGTTTTAAAATAGCAACGCGCATTCCAGTTATGACCACCAAGAGCCCCCACACCATGTTGCCGCGTCCAATCTTTACCAATAATCTGATTTTGTTTGCATTTCTGATTTGCTTCAACTGCACCATGCATCTGATTCCTTACCAGCTAACCTTAAACGCTATGACCTTTCTGAAACACAAATAGACGCTCTCCATTCCTAAACTTAAACATGATGTGAAATGTCAATGATGTGAAATGACTTGACAGTCACAGCGCTATAACCTGCTGCTCACTACACAGTTACACCCACAACCAAAAGCGGTTTGTCTTTTACACACTCCTAATAAAGTCTACCCATTTTACTTGGCTGATATATAATGGGTATGGCATTTATATTATATAATAATAGAAGTATTCATCAGGGGAAAACACAATACAGCGCATCAAGCTTTGAACGACCTGCCTTTGTTTGCTCACATCATTAAATGAGCTCAGTATACTGTATCTTCATTACTCGATCAGCCAGACTCAAAGACCCCGACATCTGAGTGTAACAGTTAGAGGAAACAGAGAGGAAACTTGTGCAGTGAAAAAAAAAAAAAAAGAATCGGCCACATAGTGATGAGTTTTTTTTTTTTTTTTTAAGCTCGTGCAAACAACATATAACAACCTGCTGGTCAAATGTTAACAATTAACCCATACTATTGTTCTGCAATGTAGGAGAGACACCTAAGGACAATTGTTAATGTCCATAGTTGAGATATATATATTATACAGAAAGATTGTACAATATTTACTCACTACAAATAGGCACTCTATTCTAACCGACTAAACGGAAATAGTGGGTGGGAAATGTTTCACAAAGTTTAACCCCCATGTTTCTCTTTCATGCTGAAGTAGATCAGCACAAACGTTCATGCCATCTTTTATGAAGTGGTTTTCAAAATGGGGGGCTAGGGACACTCAGTGATCTATGAAGCCTATCTAGGGAGTCTGCTTTACAGTGGTAGAGTGGTTCGTTAATGATTCATTATTTGGAAGGTTTTAGACTGGCCCCTGGAATCTAATGGTGTTCAGCAACTCACAGATCAGTACGTTTCTCATTTTTTAGAACGTCAACGCGAGTCTGTGTGTTCTGTTCCTGGAAAGGAATTTTGAAATAGCCAAAATATCATTGCGTGCATTTGAATAATGAGTCTGAAATTTGAATAGTTGGATTTAGGTTATGAAATAAATATAATAAATCCATGCTGCGAGAATGTTCGGAATTTCTCTCGTAAATAAAAAAGGTGCCCTAGTTAAAAAACGTATTCGGCAACCTTTAATACGCTAAACAGGAACCGTTTGAAATTACATTTGGGTCATTTTGATAAAATGCTACTTGGCATTTTGCTGAGAATGTTATTTTTTGTCTTTTTTATGACATGTATTTCCATAAATGTTGTTTATACTGCAAATAATTAAGTTGAAGAAAAAAAAAACGTGAATATTTTATGATACATAAATCAAAAGTTACGCAGTGCTGTACAAACAGCAAGTAGATCTTGAATAGACTTTGCCCCGTTGCTCGTGAAGACCTTGTCTTACAGTGCATAAATCCTGGCTTTGAATCCGCTCTGCCCTGCCTCTGACATAATGTTTATCGAGTTCGAAGTCGGTCAAACTCTTGGCAGGAGTCTGAACTTCTTCTGCCTATTATCTCACATGTTGTTATGCAGAGCAGGAACTTTTTCACCCCCTCTCGCCCCTCCCCAAGTGTATTCCTCGTGGAAAGGTGTAAGAGACGAGCCAATGTTGCTGCAATACTACTGTATACCGGCACTGCTTTCTGTCTCGTTATCAACCTTGGTCTATTTTTGGGAAAGGCTGTTCGATGTTTTGATTATGATGTTGAGCCTTTGCAATAAGTCAGTGTCCCCCGAGGTGCCCGTTTGATCGAGCCTCGTGTCTGGTGATATACATATCAAACGCACTCAGCGAGGCATAGAGGCGAAGCGCAGACGCACGGAATTAGCACTGAAGTACGGCCAGGTGTGGATGATGCATTCTTTCCCTCGCTCACACTGCCGGCCTCGCTTTCCACCACCCCCACACAGATCGAGAAGGAAATTAAGCCAGTAAGAACTGCATTAGGCCTCTAATTGACTCTGTGTCTCTCTCTATTGATTTGAAATGGGAATCGTTACACTTTCAAGGGTTTGCTTTTCCTTCCTCCTGTATGGAGCTTGTAGTCTAATCCTATGTAAACACTACTTCATTACTCGAATTTATGAGGATTCAATGATCTATAGTGCCGTAGAGAATCAGATAATCTATTCACTACGGTACCGAAACTAAAATAGTTATACAAACTAGTCGTTTTGAACTCGAACTATTGTAACAAACCTTTGCATTTACTTTTGCAAAGAATGATAAGTGTCGCGGTTTGTCCATATCTTAGACAATTTTCACAGCATCCGTTTAACTGAAGCAATTCTACAGATGTGCTCATAGAATTCAGTGAAAAAAGTGAACTGCATCAAGTCATTGTTCGAAATAATTAGCAACGCAGCCATTTTCAACTACAATATCGCCTATATTACAATATATTAATGCAGTAGATTTAATATGTTATTATTATTTATTTTCATAGTTGCAGCTCATTCACTTACATGGGAGACATACAAAACTGTAGCATATATATATATATATATATATATATATATATATATATACATACACACACACACACACACACTACAGTTTACCATGAGCCAATTATTTTTTTTTTGCAATTTTGTCACATAATGTAATGTATTATTATTTATTTTCATAGTAGCAGCTTTTTCACTTACATGGGAGACATAGCACACATGGGTATATACAGTATATGCTACAGTATATATATATATATATAAATAATGTGTGTGTGTATATTAGTGTGTAGTGTGTATATATAGTGTGTATATATAGTGTGTATATATATATATATAGTATATATATATATATATATACATACATACATACATACATACATACACACACTACAGTTTACCATGAGCCAAAGTTTGTTCAGTAATTTTGTCACGTATTGTAACTTTAACTTTCCTAACACTGTACATCATACAGGATGAAGTGTGTTTTGGTAACACGACCAGCTGCTATTTTTTCCCTCCTATTTTACCTTAAAACTGAGGCTATAAATGGTAACAGGAACCTGTTTTACCCGCTCTCTAAAATACCCATGAAAAAAGACAAACATTACTACACATACTGTAGGTGAAACATATGATAGCTTTTCCTTTGTTCAGGTTACACTCTACAGTTGCTCTGTAATACTACTAATAATATAAACACTTTAAAATGTGATGTGCAATTGGAAAAAAAACAAAAAAAAAACTGAAGCGTGGGGCCACCTCACACCATCCCACATGGCCAGAAGCTATGATTCTCGACATAAAACTGTGAGAAAAAAGTCATCTCTGTAACATGGGGATATCAGTATTACGCTGCATTATATACTCACAAAATTTTCATTGTAGGTACGTGCATACGTGCAGACTACAATGATGAAAGTCTTCTAACTAAATATGCTGTAATTTTTTTTCTCTAAACCTGGTATAGAAGTTTTTTGTTGTTTAGGCATATAAAGTGTACACTGCTTGAATGTTGAATACTGAATTTTTCGTTTCGTCTCTACGTACCTTGCCATGGCCTGCTTTGGTAACGTGAGAGAAAAGACACTGTAGTCACTCATTAACCGTCAAGGTAAAGTTTCAACAGTGGAAAAAACGGAACCCACTGAATAACTGACAGCCCAAAATGTCCCCTGTCAACCACAACCTTTTTAGCACTTTCACTTTCTTCACTACTTTTCTGCCTAGTTGTGGCAAAGTGACAAAAGTGTACTTTTCAAACTGCAGCTTTCATACGTTCGCATACTTTCACATTCTCTTAACTAATTTCTTAAGCTTGAACATACCTTCATATGTGTTTCCACAGAATTTGCCTCCCAACCCCCTGGTCTGTGGCATTCGGCCGACACTTGTAATGCTTGTTTGCGTTGTAAGGTGAGTTCCTCCTTCTGTTGCACTGAAAAGCAACGCCCACTTCTGCTTTTATGCCTGACGTCAAACAGTTGAGTGAAAACCACATCACCCATGGCAACTGTTAGCTCAGCCCTCGTGGTGGAGGAACAGAGATAAGGTGTTGCTTGTTAACAGGCAGACAAGTGCAAAAAGCATGTTTAAGCAGGGGTGTGAACGATGACCTGAGCTTGTCTCTGCTGACACCCAATGGCTGCTTAAGAGCTTTAAGTTAGTGTAACTGGATTACAAAGTGGGAATTACCATCGACAAGTAGTCTAGACTGCACAAGATTTGACAACTTTTAAGGCATTTTTTCACGACACGTCTCAGGGACTTATCGGTCCTAATCACATATACAGTGAGCTCATAATATTGACACATTGTTGTATGGGATATACCTGATATACTGACTCACTCACTCACTCATCTTCTATACCGCTTTATCTTGTATTCAAGGTCACGGGGGGCCTGGAGCCAATCCCAGGAGTGCCAATATTATGCCTCCTCCAACTGACAAAGAGCAAGTACATGAGCCAATATTTATTTATTAATATATATAATGAGGCGGTAGGACACCCAGTCAACATTCACACACTCGCATGTTGTTCGTCTGAGGGTGTATTTGCCTATTACTAAGACCAGATGATTTTTATTACGCCCCACCCCCTGAAAAAACTAAACATAGAATTAAAAGAGGGAGTACTAACTTTTGAACATAATGTTAATCATTGAAATGTAGAAATATTTCACTTTGTATATGCAGTGAATCTAGAATGTATAAAAGCTCACTTCTTCAATGAAATAAATAATTTACAAAAAATCCACTATATTCTAATTTTTTGAAATGCCTTGTTTATATAAAAAAGCAGCTTTGCTAGAAGAATTCCCTGGGCAGTACCAATCAGTACTTTCCATCCATTCATCGGAGAACCTCTGTAGTCCAACTAGAGAGGCCAGTGGTGATTAACACTACATTTCACAATTGTAGTGGCAGCTCCAGTCAACATTCACATGCTTCCTCCGGAGTACCCGGAGGAAACCCACCAATAACAGGGAGAACATGTACACAGACCTGACACAGGAATCGAGCCCAAGCGACAGCGCTAACCACTAAGCCAAGGTGCCGCTATAACATTTTTAAATCGCTCAGGGTTCATACTGCATGTCTATAGATAAACACAGTGTACTGAGTTTCTTTGCCTTAACAACTGAATGTGTTCTCAGTTGAAACTACTGTACATATTATTTATTATATTCACAATTCATAGTACTGTACGTTACTGCATAGGCATTGCCGTGTAATTCAGTATAATGCAGTACTGTATATTCCTTAAATATTAATAACAACAATATGTGCACTCCTTCATGAATTAATTCTAACATGCTATTAGATGCTGTGTTCAGTGGCTGTTTTAAATATTATTGTCTTCACAACAGCAACACATCAGTTGCATTTGCAACATTATTACACTTTGAGTTATTATTGTTACAGTTGGAATTTTCACTTTCACTTGTTTGTCTGACAAGCTTACTGTAAATCTAAGGGAAGCCTTTATAAGATATCATTATCGTGTACAGGATGTGTTGTTAGTCATATCCAAAGCAGTTGTACGTTGAACTTGAAGACATATATACATGTTAAATAGTAAATAAATAAATAAATTGGAAATGAATGTAAGGAATGGATTTGTAAATATTTAACCAAAGAAAGAAAATGCTCACGCTCTCGAGTTTTCAAGATTCAAGATTTAAAAGTTCTGCATCCCTGATTAAATGTAAGGAAATGTGTGTGATACATAGCCTGTTAACTGCTTTGTACAACAGGTCAGATGTTGCTCATGCTTAATCTCGCCAGAGTCATTTAATATGTAAAATATCATACTTTTTGGATGTAAGGAATATATTTTATAATGAAAACTGTTGTATTCAATCAGAAAAGTATGCGAGACATTTCAGTAGTGCTCCCAGACGTCGGGACGCCACTCTATATGTAAATGAAAGTAGTAAGATCAAGCATTTATTTCTCCTGAAGGTGTCTCCGTCCCACTGTGTGTACATTCATGTACTGTCTGTAGTCACTTGACTCCGCCCCGTCCAGTCTGTCACATGGAGGTGAACTCATTTGAACTTCATTAGAAAAAACAAAACATCACAGCTTTAATAGTTGAGCACACTGTGAGCATATTCTAGTACAAACCTTGTCAGTGAACTAAGAAGGCAAAAAACTAAATAAATAATAATGACCATTATAATAATATATTATAATTGAATGATATTTGATTTGAGGTTGTATCGCCCGGCACTGAGAGGAGCCACTGAAAAGCTGAGCAATACTCTACTGTATGACTGCAAAGACTAAGCCTTGTGACGATGGCTACAATTCACCAGGTTGATTAGGGTCCTGAAATGAAATCCATTTTATATTTACTGCAGTCCTTCTCTTTTTGATACAAGCATTTGAGTGCAGTATTTTGCGTATCTGAACAATGCACGTTCCCCTTTTTTTAATCTGCTAAAAGGCCATAGAGCAGAGGCAGAGCTGCATTTCTATGAGTGCAAATCACATTGGCCTTGAACCCATAGTGTATGAGGAAGAGAAAAAAAAGAATCAGCAGAAGAAGCCTTTATTTATCACATACACACATCATAGCACAGTGAAATTCTTTTATCACATATCCCACCTTGTTAGTAGTCCAACCTACCTTCAAGACCCAACCTTCTGATCAGCAGCCCAGCCTCATTTGTTGAGCCTCCACTGACTTACAAGGTAGTATCAAAAGGTTTTGAGATTAGCTCTGTTTACGAGCTCTGTTTATTCGCCACATGTTCTTCCTTAGACGCCGTAAAACCTGGCAGTAGAATACGCTATCGACTGACTAGCTTCTGGGGAGGAATTCTCGATGCGCATGCATTTGGTCGAGCCGCGGACTTGCTTCGTCTTTTTCGGTCATGGAGATGATGGGCTCTTCCACTGTGAAGCCCAAGTTTCGTACTCTGACGTACTCGGCACACTGACGGAGTTCTTGGCAAACTTTGATGCAATGTCCCTTCTGCTCCTGGGAACGAACTTGTGGCACACGTGAGGATCACCTGGACTGTTCCAGTATGACACTGTTATGGATTGGTTTCGACATTTTCGGTGGTTGAGCACATTAAGGGTCTTCCCGATCTCTCGTCATCATACAGTGATGTTCTTAAGCCCTTGAAGAGCACGAGCCGCTAAAAACACCTCAAACGACTCATTGCAGCATCGTCGCAAACTTGCCGTATCGTACAATCGTGCGAATGTGGCAGATTTCACACAGAATTTCACGTTCGCTCTTTCTTCTAACTTGCTGTCCATATGACCAGTTGCACAACTCCCGATGCACACAGGACGATGTCTTTTGGCACACTGACTTGTGAAGTTCGGAGCTCCTTGTGAATGTGTGTGCAGCCTAGTCTGGGAAATTCTTGATATCACCTCCTAAAAACTCACTCACTCACTCACTCATCATCTATACCGCTTTACCCTGTATTCAGGGACGCGGGGGGCCCCGGAGCCTATCCCAGGAGACTTGGGGCATGAGGCGGGGTACACCCTGGACAGGGTTCCAATCCATCACAGGGCACACACACACACACACACACACACTACGGGCAATTTTGGAATGCCAATTAGCCTAATCTGCACGTCTTTGGACCGGAAACTGGAGAACCCGGAGGAAACCCACCAAACTCCATGCACACAGAGACGGGAATCGAACCCGGACCCCGGAGGTGCAAGGCGACTGTGCTAACCACTACACCACTGTTTGTTATTTTTAGCCTTATAAAGAAGGGGGGTAGCTGTAGATGACTGAGCATGAGTGCATGTTTCAATTATAAATAGTCTGAGCCAGCAAGAGATAGGCATCATTAAGCTATACCATTATGCCACATCATTATGCCATATTATTGGATATCCATATTACAACCGGTATCAGTTTGAATTCTCTTTATGTATCAGTCGCATTCTCCCAGTCTCCCAGTTGAAAATGTGTTGCGTGACTACATTAGAGAGGTTGAATAGAGATCATGAGGCATTATGCAATCCATAAAGGGAGGGAAAATAGCCTGCAACTATTTTGTTTAGCACATCAGCTCAGTAGATCAGTCCATGTTGCTGTACAGTCCAGCGGACTCTGTCATATGACCTGCTACTGTATAGCCACGGTATGTGAAAAACACATGAGAAAGTGCTCCTCTGACAGACAGAATCCACGTCATGAAATTACACATTCCGATGACTAGCGCATCAGCATTTCAGCTTCTTCCCGACCAGGAGTTATTTGCTAGCAAATCTCTCTTGCCTCCACCCATGACGCCACTGTGATAAACATTGTTTTAATAAGCAGAGTAAGTCTGCTTGAGCTTACAATGATTAACCCTGCCTGTGGCTACAACCTGAACTATGCTAGACTGTCACCAAATGAATACTGTTCTGTGCTCAACGAACAGACATGCAGGATGCAAAAAGACATGCTAAAACATATGCACAAAAATGTGTTGCATGATACTTTGTGTAATAAACATGGTGTACGCCACCAACGTGTAAGTTGTAGTTAGTATGATGGCACGTGGTTAGAGACGCTGCATGTGACGCCTGGCACACTTTGCATCCGGTATCAGAATTAGACCTCATTTAAATTGAATTAACAAAGTGTGTGATTAAAGGTTTTTTTTATTGATAATAATGTATGATAGAACCAGAAATATATATTTTTTTATTCGATATTAATGACAAATGTGCTCTTAAATGACTGTTATCAGCTGTGTAACTGTTATCTAATGATAGTGATACCTTTTTAATGCATGCAAAGTAAAAGTAAGCAGCTGGGTGGCTCAGTGGTTAGCACTGGTGCTTTGCACTTCCAGGGTCCAGCCTCGATTTGGGGGTCTGCGTGCTTGGAGGTTGCATGTTCTCCCCATGCTTGCTGGGTTTCCTCCCACAGTCCAAAGACGAGCAGATTAGCCTATCTGGCATTCCCAAAATCGCCCATAGTGAATGTGAATGTTTACCTCCACAATCTCTTGTTGGACTATAATTAAAAAATTGTAGTTTTCATATAAAAAATATAATGGACAGGATATGATTTCTTTATTTCATTCAAAAACGGAGACTTTTATACATTCTAGATTCATTACATGTAAAGTGATTTTTATTTATTTTTTTGCATGAATTTGAATCATTAAAAAAAAAAATATATAGGCACGTTCAAAAGTTAGTACCCCCCCTTTTATTTTTATGTTTTGTTTTGAAAAACATAATACAAATCATCTGATCATAGAAGGTCTCAGTATTATAAAACCTCAGACGAACAACATATAAATTGTTTTATTAAAAAAAAAAAATCTCTATTATTTTTTTGTATATTTTATCTCTCCCATTGCTTAACTCACACTTTCAGGCAGGATTCTCCTTTCCAGTATTTGACAGATCTGGCCATTTCTATCCACATATGCCACTCAGGCCATTGTTTAATCCCTTGTCATTTTAACACAAGACTACGACTACAACCAGCTCCTGGCAGGTCTGCCTCCACGTGTTATCCGACCTGTGCTGCTAATCCTGAATGCAGTTGCACAGTTTGTTTTCAACCTCATGCAGGTGCTCAGGTCAGGTTTAATACACTGATGCTTGCCTACAAACCCCCAAACAGGCCGGAACTAGGATTAGAAAAAAGTAAAATACAAAACTTTAACAAAAAATTGGATGATGGTAAAATTGGTATGTTCATATGAAACGAATGAATTTAATTACATTGCAAATTAAATTTGTTTTAGTAAAATAGACATAATTGCTTAATTAATATTTTCCAGTGTACCTAGGGAAATTCAATAGGTACACCTGTTCAGTTCAGCTGTTTGTTAAGACAAATATTTAATCAGCCTATCACATGGCAGAAACTCGATGCATTTAGGCATGTAGACATGGTGAAGGCGATCTGCCGAACTTCAAACCGAGCATTAGAACGGGGAATAAAGGTGATTAAGTGACTTTGAACGTGGCATGTTTGTCGGTGCCAGTCACTAGGGTTTACAGAGAATGGTCTAAAAAAGAGAGAATGTCCGGTTAAATTGCCTTGGTGATGTGAGAGGTCAGAGGCGGCTGGCCAGACTGTTTCAAGCTTATAGAAACACAGCAGTAACTCAAATAACATCTCATACAGTACAACCACGGTACACCAAAAGCATCTCTGAATGCACACCACGTTGAACCTTGAAGCAGATGGGCTCGAGCAGGAGAAGACCACACCTCAGATAAGAAGAGTGAACTAAGGCTCGTATTCACATGGGCTCACCCAAATTCGGCAATACCGATCTGGTAAGGTCAGAATACTGGCTTAATCAAAATAAAAGCATGGCTCCATGCCTTGTGCTATATCAACGGTTCAGTTTATGACCAGCAAGATAATGTGCAATGTCACAACAGTAAAGAAAAAAATCATCTCAAACTGGTTTCTTGAATATGTTCTCAAATGGCATCCGTAGTCAACAGATCTCAGTCCTCTAGAGCACCTTATAGGGATGTCATGGATCAAACAGATCTGCATCAACTCTGTGATGTTAGCATGCTATCAATATAGACCAAAGTCTCTAAGGAACGTTTCCAACACCATAGTGAATCTGTGTGACGGGTTAAGGCAGTTCTAAAGGCAAAATGAGGTTCAACCCAGGACTAGCAAGGTGTACCTAATGAAGTGGCCTGTGAGTGTAAATTAAAGCAATTATCACTCTCACATCGCCTATACTGCTTAATCCTGCATACAGGGTCACGGGAGGAGCCTATCTCAGGAGACTTATGGCACGAGGCGGGGTACCAATCCATCACACATTTATATTATGGCATTTGGCAGATGCCCTTATCCAGAGCAACTTACATTGCTTTTGTTATCTCCTTATACATCAGTTCAGTGGTTAAAGGCTTTGACAGTGGCAACTTGACGGTGGGGTTTGAACCTGGGAACCTGGGACCTTCTGAACTGTAGTCCAATGCCCTAACCACTGAGCTACCCCAGATTACATCTACAGCTAGGCATTTGGCAGACGCCCTTATCCAGAGTGACTAACATTTTTATCTCATTATACATCTGAGCAGTTGGGGTTAAGGGCCTTGCTCAAGGGCCCAACAAGGACAACCTGGTGGTAGTGGGACTTGAATCTGGGACCTTACGAACCGTAGTCCAATGCCCCTCCCATACACACACTCATTCATTCACTCATTACAGGCAATTTGGGAATGCCAATTAGCCTAATCGGTGAGAGCAAACCCAGGTACCCGGAGGAAACCCACTAAGCACAAGCAGAATATGCAAACTCCATGCACACGGAATGTGGGAATCAACCCGGCTGGGAATCGAACCCGGACCCTGGAGGTGCAAGGCGACAGTGCTAATCACTGCGCCACCTAGAGCAATGATTAATTCTTATGCTAATAATTCATTGTAGAAAGCTAGAAATTTGACAGTATCTAATGTTAATAATAAATTTTTAGCATGAAGGATTTCCTGCATCATCTTTCTTTGTTAGAATTTTCTTTATTATTATTGTTGTGCCTAGCAGTTTGTATTGGAGTAAAAAATGTAAGTAATAAATGGAGAGATATATCCTGCAAACCAAGTCAACGGTTTTCCCGCACGAGTGGGTATTCCCTCCTGTATGTCTCAATAACTTATGTGAGACGAATTTGACACGAGTAGAATTTCTGTAATACATAATCAAATTATCCAACAGATCACAATGTAACAGATCTACAGTAAATACGTTCTAGCCTCGAAATGCATCATTATATTGGCTGATCATAACAATTTGAGCTTTGTTGAGACAAGTAATACCTGAAGCTAATGTGTAATAACAATGTTATATAACAGCTGGACCAAATAACTAGAGCAAGGCAACAAAAATGTTATAACAAAACGCCGACATTATGATTGGTCATCCTAAGAGGAAAAACCTGTTGATTGCCCAGCAGGGGTCACTATGAGATTTGTTTATGGCCCGGCACCCTAGAGAGTTCACATTTGACTTGCAAACGTTAAAACTCTAGACTTAGAAAATGTAAATAAGTAAGAAATATTGTGGATATCAGTGAACTAGCAGGAAACGTTTTGTTAGAAACGTCTGGTTCTGATGCAGAAATGCAGACCTGGATGACTCTCATTAGGCACCAAGCACTTGTCTTATAGTTGATCCTAACATTGTCTAGCTGTACAGTAACTATACCGTGAAAGTCATAGTCAAGTCAAGTCAATTTTATTTATATAGCGCTTTTAACAATTGACATTGTCGCAAAGCAGCTTTACACAATAAAAAGAAGTAAGTTTGTATGCAATGTGTATGAATCAAAATGATAAGATTAATAATACACATCACATAATATAGTACTGCATATGCGATGAAGGATTAAGGCAGCTGCGAAGAAAAAAGGTGGCCAAACCCAGTGAAAGCTGTATTAGAGTATTAAAATTAGACTGAAATAATAAAGTTAGATTAGCATGATCTGTAAGAATGAAACAAAAATTATATATATATATATATATATATATATATATATATATATATATATATATATATATATATATATATATATATATATATATATACATACAGAGTCAGGAAAAAAATAATTAATATAGTATAAATATTCTCACTCATCGTCTATGCAGCTTTATTCTGTATACAGGTGGGGCCTGGAACCTATCCCAGGAGACATGGCACAAACACACACACACACACACACACGCCTAATCTGTATGTGTGAGGAAACCTGCGTACCCGGAGGAGACCCAGCAATCACGGGGAGAACATGCACACTCCATGCACGCAGAGACGGGACTCGAACCCGGACCCTGGAGGTGCAAGGCGACAGTGATAACCACTGTGCCACTTTGTGTAAATATTTTAATACTAATTTGATTGCTATACGTTATATATTGATATATAATGCATATTGATAATATTAGGATATTATTATTATTATTATTATTATTATTATTATTATTATTATTATTATTATTATATAAATAAATAAATAAATAGATAATATACACCATATGGGTCCTTAATCAATGGCTGCTAGTGAACACACTAAAATGAAAAGTAAGGAAAATGTTTCTCGTTATACCAGCCTTGACTTCACACCTCTTTTTTTTTTCCCCTTTTTTTTCTTTTTTTTTCTGAAACCTCTCCCACTTGTTGCAGTCTCTCGTTCTGAAGAAACGTGTTGGGTGACCTGATTTCTGCACCTATAACGACAGCGTGGGTGGAAAGCACCTGAAAAAGTACAAATCTTTCCTCCTTGGCTTTTGTCTTGAAACCATAACTCCAAATGATCTCACGTCTGCGTCAGTATCACCTTCTGTCTCTTCAAAAACCGCCTGACCATGAGCCAAGAAACTTTCAGATATTCATTTTGTAGGATTTGTTTATCACTGAGTCATTCTAAAGTCCTTAAAAAAAAAAATGTTTGATTTCATTTTTAATTGACTGTAGTCCTGGGTGGTTAGGGAGAGTGGATGAATATAACTTGTGATGTTTGGAGCATATGGTGCCATGTGTGTAAATCAAGCCAACATATGAAAAGAAAAAAAAGAAAAGAAAAAAAAAAAGATTCCAGAGGCCTGTTTTGATTTGATCCCTTTCCATCCATTTGTAAGTGGTTTGAGTCTGTCTCGCACAATCTGTCATCTAACACTTTCGTTTTTTTTCCCCCTGAAAGAAGGGGAAAAAATTTGAAGACCTGTATGATTGGCGAACTTGCTTTATTTATGCAGAAATAATAATATATTTATTTGTGGGATATTATGCATGAGAGCTGTCACCAGAAAAGCAGCGCCTCTTTATCATTTGGAGCTTTCTCACCAGACTCCAATTATCATGTAAAACCCATAGCTGCTCATAATTCTTTAAAAAAATTATTTATTTATTTATTTATTTATTTATTTATTTTTGAATCATCCCCTGCCACAACCTTCTTAATCAGAAATCATTTTTGTTTATGTGGATGTTAGTTCAGAATGCAAGATACACACAAGACAGCACCTCACCCCTACAGTATCTAATCTACACTGCATTGGCTCCCTGTGAAATTTCGCAACGATTTTAAAGCACCACTTTTGACGTATAAAGCACTAAATGGTCTCGCGCCGCAGTATCTGAGTGAACTGCTAGTGTCTTACGATCCGCCACGCCTACTTCGATCAAAGGATGCAGGCTGCCTGTCAGTACCACGTATTATTAAAACTACAGCAGGGGGCGGAGCTTTTTCTTACAAAGCCCCAAAGTTATGGAATAGTCTTCCTGTTAATGTTCAGGACTCAGACACAGTCTCAGTGTTTAAGTCTAGGCTAAAAACCTATTTATTTAGCCAAGCATTTTTGTAAATGAATAGATTAGCTTTAGGTAAACGAGCAGATCTGGGGGACTCATGGACGTAGAGTATTCTGGTGAACTGGTATGTTTAGATGCTGTCCTCCCCACTCTCATTGTTCACTCAGGTTTGTTGACGGTGAGGTGATTGGTTGCTTTACATCACAGGGAGCCCTTATGTCTGTGTTTCCTTCTGGCTCTCCCTTTTAGTTATGCTGTCATAGTTAGTCCTGCCGGAGTCCCTGGAGCACTAAATACATTCACCTTATACATGATGAGACAGTGACCATACCTAACTGCCATCTCTCCTTCTTTTCCGCTCTCCCCTCGCTCTCTCTCTCTTTCCCTCTCCCTGTCTCTCTCTGTCGACCTATACGTACATGTCGCTCCTGAGCTGCCAGTGATCCAGACCCCCTTTGCCCCCTGGAGCTGTCTGACTCGTCCTGGTGTCCTGCTTCTGGCTGGCGTCCTGCTCGGGATGGTTCAACTTTTCCACGAAGGTGGTCCTGGCCTCGGCTGATGCAGACAGCTGTTCTCTGAGGACTTGTGACTGCAGTCACTCGATAGTTCAAGACTGGAATTTCCTACAGTCTACCTGAGCTTGGACTCCATATTAACTTCCCCTGATATATTGAACTTCCAGTCTCACACAGTATGATGCTGATCAATCCCTGCTATCCGTGTTCACCCAAATGAGGATGGGTTCCATATTGAGTCCGGTTCCTCTCAAGGTTTCTTCCTATTACCATCTCAGGGAGTTTTTCCTTGCCACCGCCGCCGTCGTCCTCGGCTTGCTCATCAGGGACAATCTTCTCATTTCACATCCACATTTCATACAAATTTGAATAATTATTTTGATAGTGTAAAGCTGCTTTGCGACAGTGTCAATTGTCAACAGCGCTATACAAAGAAAATTGAATTGAATCTCAGAAATCGTACAGCTCATGCCAGTCTGTGAACTCACTGTCATGTTCAAGAAACCAGTTTGAGATGATTTTATTTCTGTGAAGTGGCACGTCATAAAGGGATGGACACGGTCAGCAACGATACTCAGGTAGACACGGCATTTAAACTATTCTCAATTGATACTAAGGGGTACAAAGTATGCCAAGAATACAAGAATATACTGTATCCCTACACCATTACATCACCAACACCAGCTTGAACCTTTGATCCGAGGCAGAATAGATGCATGCTTTTAGGAGATTTAGGATATTCATATTTAGGAGATTCAGACTCTATCAGGTCAGATTTTTTCCACCTCAACCATATCTACATTCCTAAATGTGTCGGGTTGCCGCCATGCGATCGGCTGATTAGATATGTGTGTTACCAAGCGGTTCAATAGGTGTACCTAATGAAGTGGCCAGTGAGTGTATCTCTAGAGTTGTTCTTCAGAGAATGATCATTTAAGGATTAAAGGTCAAATGTTATATATCTATATGTGTACAGGTTCTACAGAATAGTAACTTTTTACAAAAATACAGAAATAAAAAGTATTTTAAAATAAAACGTTTTTTTTTTGCTTAAAAAAAAAAAATCCAATTAAGACCAGATATATGGCAGACATTTTTATTGCTTCAGTCTTCAGATAACTATTGCTTTTTTTCACCTTTGAACATATTTTAATAAAACAGCTCTCTCTCTTTCTCTCTCTCTCTCTTTGCCCTGAGCCCTTTGCAGTCTATGACTCGAGAAACACAACAGAAAATGAGAATGAAAATGCAGCGTGCGACTCTGTGTGAAAATAAGAACATTAGTCTGATCTGCTCTGCCAAAGTAGACTTGCTTATTTTCAAAGCTCAATTACAATAACTAGCAGCCAGGCTTATCTATATGTGTTTATGCATTTTGATGGGGAGGAGGAAAAAAAAAAAAGAAAAAAAAAAAGGGACGGACGAGAAAGAATGCCATTTCTCCTCTTTTCCACCCCGTTCCATTTGGCAAACAGAGATAGGATGTCCGCATGAAATTCCTCAGGGTCCTTAAACCTTTCGTTGGCTCTCTTTCTCTTTCCCCACCGCTGAGCTTTTCATTATTTCAAACATTTCTCTCCCCTTGTTTGTTTGACTGGCTAACCCAGAAGTATGTGCAAACCCATTTTCACTCCCCTCTGCAAATATTAGTGAACGTTTACCCGCGTGCCGAACCTGCTTTCACATGTAAAGAAATGATTTTCATATTGCATGGTAGTAGCCTTAAGGATAATACCTAGGGGAATTACTAGATCTTTAACCTTTTCAAATACTTTTAGTTTTAACAGCATTTTATTGAACAATGAAATGAAACGGATCAATTACATATTGTAGGTTTAGCATTTACAGCATCAAAAACGAGTTTTAAAGTCCGAAACTGGGAGATATGCAAGTCTAGATGTAAGTGCATGTGCATGTATATTGAAACATTTATTAATTGTAGTCTAATGATAACTACGATCAAATCTAGGAACAAGGCTTGGTAATGACGGGTACAGTATGAGAAGCACAGTGCAATATGCAGTACAGTACATTACACCAGTGGGTGAAAGTGCAAAGAGCCCTTATATACATGTACTGTACGGTGTGATGGGGAACGAATTCACAGAAAGAGATCATTAGTCAGGTGAATGTGACCGTCAAGGAAGTCTGGAATCCAGGCAGGATGCAAGGGCTGACTGCTGTGAAGCTCTCAGTGTGCCGGATCATTTGCTTCATTTGAGGTGATGGTGAGCCCGAACTCATACATACATACATACGAGACATGCAGTAGAGTTGGTGTTCCATGAAAACAATGGTGACTAGCACTCAAGGACCCACTAGAAGGTGAGAAGACCTGAGCGGAATTCTGCTCATATTCCACCCATGGAAGGCGTTGTCTTGATCACTGGTGCAGAACGTGAACAGAAATGTCTGATGCTTTGATTTGCTAGACCTTGGGGATGATATCAAGATGCCAGGCTTACTGAGACACTTCTCGGTACCAGGTTTCTCTATGGATCCTTACCTCATCCTGGTGCACTTAAATCGATTGGAAAGAAATGACAGAAATTCGACAGTTCATTTACTCACTCATCGTCTATACCGCTTAATCCTGTATTCAGGGTCACGGGGGGCCTGGAGCCAATCCCAAGGAGACTGACAGTAGGGCACAAGGTGGGGTTCACCCTGGAGGTACCAATCCATCACATGGCACACACACCTACACACAACTCTGCCCAACTTGGGAATGCCAATTAACCTAACCTACATATCTTTGGACTGTGGGAGGAAACCCACAAAGCACGGGGAGAACACACAGAGACGGGAATTGAACCTGGACCCTGGAGGTACACAACCGTGCCGCCATACAGTTTGTTTATTGTAAATTTAATGTACGTTTGGCAGTAAATGTTTTACACTGTAGCATAATATCAGAGAATTTAAGTCGGTGGAGTGAGAGAGGACATTCATAGGTTGTTGGGACAACCTGCAAGGAATTTCAACTACATTTCAGGACATCCAAGCCAATCATTTGCACATGTTCTCCAATAAAAGGGTACAGCAGGGAATGCAACACTGGTCCCTCTTCCAAAAATCTCCTTTTGAAGTTGAGCTGCTGCGTATTATTAAAATTTTGGGGATTACTGTAGGACAGTAAAATTTGAGAAAAAAATGTGTTGCAAAAAATAAATAAATAAATAAAATCCACACATTATCACAATACATTTAGCTGTTAACAAGCTAAATATTACTGCAGTAATGCTTTTCCCTAATCAAGGACTGGTTATTCAGATTACAACTGAGAATAGCCATCTATCAACATTGTATCTGGTTACATTTTTAAAATTGGTACATTCCAGTAAAAAAACAAAAACAAAACAAAAAAACTTGTACCTCATAACGCTTGCGAACATAATAGCAGGCCACAAACGTAATAAACCACAAGCATAATACAAATCTGCAGCTTTTAAAGTAATAATACCACAAGCATAATACATTTCCATCAAACCTAACAGCAGTTTGCAGGGATTTGTTCCATTTGTGGGAAAGTGAAAATCATCTTTCAAAATCGTAACAACTTCCTACAATTTTCATATTACGTTTGCAGGAAAATTATTACGTTTGTGAGATTCAATATATTTAAATCTGCAGGTTTGTATTACATTTGTGGTTTATTATGGTTTCCGGGACGTTATTAAGTTGACGTGGCTCACATACTGCATCTGCTATCAGATTCTACTCTAAACCTGAGTCATGCTCAGAATGCTGCAGGTTCTGCAGATTCCGGATGTGATTTTTGAGTTGTTGTAGTTGTCAAGTCATGGGTATTTTGCTTCTTGTGGTAACAGACCAGCTCGATTTTCAACAAGCAGGTCTTGTATTTATATTCAGTTGTATTTATATCACACAAGATGGACAAAATGCATTAAACATTAGTCATACTGTCCAGCTATTTTTTACATTAAGCTTTTTACAAGAAAAAGACCAGACTCCAAGTCTCCAATGACGAACTGGATGGGTTCCCTGTTGAGTCCGGTTCCTCTCAAGGTTTCTTCCCATTGACATCTCAGGGGGCTTTTCCTTGCCACCGTCACCCAATCTGAACATTTTAATTCATACACATTTTTCACGTACAACTTTTCCTGATTTTTCCAACTTTTGATTCTGTAAAGCTGCTTCGCGACAATGACAACTGTTAAAAGCGCTTGAATTGAAGTGGTAATTCTGGTTACCATCTGGTTGTGGTTTATACGACCGGATGAACTAAACAAGCATGACATGTTTAGGGAATGCATGTTTTCATGCATTTCCCTTCAATGAGATCAAACCGAGTTAATACTATGTCACACTCTTACCAGGCTCTTTATAGTCAATGCAGTAAATACTGCGACATGCACAGTGCATTTCAGCATGAAATAATGGTGTGATGTCCTGGATCCAGTATTTATACTAAACTCTCTCAATGTGGAATTGATGAGCTGATAACCGCCCGCACTAACGTGGTAAGTCTTCTACAACATGGCAACGTGGTCCACACAAGAGGTTGTTGTGAGAAATCCAATGACGTAGCAACAATGCATTGACATCCCATTGACTGGTCAAGAACTTTTCCATTCCATCATTACTATGTCCTTATACACTGTAAACAGGAAAAATTTGAGGTAATCAGTTTTTGAGTTTGTTGTACTCGTTCATATTAATCGTTTTTTTACTTGCATTATTCAGTAGCCTAACTCATACTATTTAATAGCAATTATAATTTTTTTGTAGTTATTGCAAATCAAATAAATTGTTGTTGGTCTTTCGGTTTTTCCCGGCAATGGGTCGCCACAGCAGACAATCCGGTCCACATACAAGCCTGACACAGCTTTTACACCAGATGCCCTTCCTGATGCAACCCTCCCATTTTATCTGGGCTTGGAACAAACACTTCATCCAGTTGTTGGGAATTGAACCCGGGCCTTTCACATGGCAGGGGAAACCCCTACCACTGAGCCACCAGTGCCCCATTGCCCTGATGACATCAGACACAAAATCGCTAGTCTGAAAGATTCTAAGTTGGTGGAACTTTAAAGTGACAGTTTCTGTTACTTAAGTACTTACAGTTACTTAAAATATTGAATTTGTTCAGCTAACTTGAAAAGTGTCACTTCTACAAACTCAATATGTTCAGTTACTTTGAGCATTAGGGTTTACAGTGTATATACAGTAAGTTCTTCATCTTGTTTGACCAAAAGTCAACATTTTGGCTGCTCCATGGATTGGTTTCTACTGCATTCCAGCCAAGATGTACAAGCTCTTATAAGCAGGGGTGGCTCAGTCGTTTAGTTGTTGTATCACTGATCAGAAGGTCCCAGGATCAAACCCTGGCACCACCAAATAGATGCTGTTGGGGCATTAACACTCAACTGCTCAGATGAACATTTGTATTGTAGAACGAGATAAAAATGTAAGTCGTCCTGGATAAGGGTGTCTGTCAAATGCTATGAATATGTTACTTCAAGAAATTGAAATTGGGTTCTGTCGGCTATACACGGAGTCCAATATGTACACTGTTAGAAACTTCTATAAATGTATGTACGGGATAGGGGTAGTTCAGTAGTTACGTTGTTGGACTACTGATCAGAAGGCCCCAGGTTCAAATCTCAGAATCACCAGGTTGCCATTGTTGGGCCCTTGAGCAACCTCAACAACTCAGACGTATAATGAGAATTCCAAATGCAGTAATGTAAATGTTATAATCAATTTCTTAGAGACATAGTGTGAATGACGCTCAGTGTGATGGGGTAACTTAATGTAAATATCAGTAAAGCAAAATCACAAACAAAATATTGGGATGTTTCAGCTTTTATTTTGGCTTCTTTATGTTTTTTTATTCATAAATGAGACATATCATTTCACAAAACACATTTTTATGTAACAAAATAAACATTTCTTTAATATTAAACTCAGACTTTTGGACACCACTACAACTGTGTTACACCGTTTTTACCGTATGAACTTTTCTTTGTGTCCCTTGCTATTTCCATGGAGACATGCCCCTGGAAGGTAATCTACTTCGTCATTTAAGGCCCTTTGGCCATTATGATTTGACAAGCACCGTGGAGGGAGACTGCCATTGATCAGCAGTGCCACTGTTGCCAATTTCACAGCCCCTGAGGCGGGACAAAAGTACCCAAGAGAGATTTCACAGCTTTAATGTGCTGCGTGTGACCAGAGAGTAAAATGAGGGAGTCATATGAGGTGCCGGTGTATTCCCTCTTTCACGTGATGTCCTTCAAGAGCACTCTTATAAACGGTATGACCTTTGCGTAGACGAAGGCGATAAAAATGCGACAAAGACAGATCCGTTCATCACTTTATCAAGATAAATCATTCGGGGGAAAGTGATATTGTAGGATCGCTGCATCTGTGTGTATTCTAGTGACAGCCCAATTGTACATCAGACTGTTCACTTCGGATTCTCTTTATTCAAATAAACAAAGGTAGGAGGTTGAAACCATTCGGAGCCAGACAGAAAACAGTCGCTATGCAATTCTCTCTGAGGCAGCATTGCAAAGCTGGAAAACTGAATTACGAAAGTTTATTTTGGTCTAAAAGTAAACAAGTAAATCAAGCTGCATGGGTTCGGTCTTGGTTTTCATCAACAGAGATGAATTGAGCTTTGCCAACTTTGAACCACCTGCTGATGTTTTCTTTTTTCTTTTTTTTTGTCTCTGACCCAGTTCTGTCATGTATTTATTCGAATGCAGAGCCAGCTACAGGTTAAAGATGAAAGAAGTCCACAATAAGCACTGATTAGTCTCAGGAGCTGTGATCACATCTAATGAACACTACTCAAAAACTTTAAAAAATTAAAAATGTTTCGATGCAAATGAATTCAAATGATATGAATTTCTTTTTAAATGGTTTTTCTGGCAAGCAGGGCCGGAGGTTGGTACGTACTGTACCTGCTTGTGATGCACGGCGAACTCGAACTGGGTTCTGAGAACTGTTCTACAATTTGAGCCTATTGTGTTGAACCAGCTCTGGGACTCTTAAACTCTTGTCACAACTGTCATTTGTCTGCTACAACTTCTTCCTTGGCGTCTAACCATTCTCGCTCTCTCGTGGTGCATACGACAGTCTCGCACATCGATCATAGCGCCGGTAGCAGAAGGGGAAGTTAGCGCTTCCCTCTGAGTGTGTTTACGCGTTCCCTAATGTTGCTCCGGCAGCTGTGGTCGGCTTGTGTCGCATATCTCAGGGGAAGATATTCGCTCATTCACCGCTGATATTTGTTTTGTTTTTTGTGTGGTGTGGTGATGTTGTTGTCTCTGGAAGCTTCTGTCACCAAAAGGGATTCTGATCTTCTATAACTGCTTTATCCTAGGTACAAGGTCGCCGGAGCCTGGAGCCGATCACATGGGTGCACGAGATGGGGGACTAATCCTTCACAGGGGTTCACAGACACGAACATTACAGGCAATTTGGAAATGCCAAGTAACATACTCCTTGGACTACAGGAGGAAACCAGAATACCTGGAGGAAACCTGCCAAGCAAGGGGAGAACATGCAAGGTGGGAATCGACTCCAAGGTGGGAATCGAACCCTCGGCACTGAAGATAGTGTGTTTCGTTTTAGTGCTGCAGGTTCTGGGGCGGGGCTTCCACGGATGGTTTGGGATCCGGGGAATATGGAACTTTGAACTCTTTGCCTGGGAAGATTTGTACGCAGCAGGCTGTGGTACTGGGCACTGGCGGTTCTGGTGCCTTTCTATTGTGGCCAGAGTTTACTTTTGGGCTTTTCTTTTAGTCCCCATAGTCACCAGTGATAACAAGCTGGTTGAGTCTTAATATAATATTTATAAAATACAGCAAACTTGTACTTCTGATTAAATGACTAAACCGTTAAGTAGTTAATGACGGCACCATATTGTGGTCCAAGTATGTGCTGAATAACATCCTTTCATGACGTCCTCTTCTGACCGCATATACGTCCGTGGTCCCATACGGTTAGAAATTCGGCGTTCGGAAATTCCCTTGCAAAGAGACTTTTAAGTGCCAACAAACATCAGAACATTGTTGGCCAGACTGCGAGATACTGTTTGAATGAAAGTGGATTAAGGAGCAGAATTCCCCGTCGAGGTCTATACAGTAGCTCACACCAAGATATTGCACACTTGGTATTTGGCAGGGATTACCAGGTCTGGCAAACTTCTCACTGGAGACTTAGATCGTTGAAAGATAAGCGTTTCCACATTTCCAACTGTGACCAACATGTGAGAATGTGGAAACGGCATGCGGCAACAATACTTTCGGTAAATGTTCCCCCCATGGTGTGGGGCAGAGTGTCTCTGGAAGGACATCAGGAGTTCACATACACTACTGAGTGAGTTTATTGCCAAAAAAACAGACGATTCTGTCCGTTGGGTTTCGGAATCCACTGTAATGGTTTGAGTTCTGTCTTTGACTTTGACTTGCATTCCCAGTTGGAACGTGATCTCACTGTTGACATATTTGCAGTAAATCTTGGCTGCATTTGCCGTTCTTGACTTCTCTGTGAACAATGTAACCATTATCAAGACACCATATAAAATATGACCTGTTAAACATCCAATCGCCATCTATACCGCTTATCCTGTGTAGGAGTACAGGTGGGCTGGAGTGTTTCCCAGTGCACAGGGTGGGGTACGCGCTGAATGGACTGCCAACTCATCAGAAGGCACGTACTGTATAGTCACACTACGGGCAATCTGGAAATGCCAATCAGCCTATGCTGCATGTTTTAGGCCTGAGGGAGGAAACGACCAAGAATGGAGAGAACATGCAAATTCCACATGGTCAAGATTCAAATCTGTAACCACTGAGTCACTGTGCCGCCCCTGCGTTCCCTTAATCTTTTGAGTAGAATTGCAAAATTTCAGTTTAAATTGTGGTGTAACACCCATATACTGTATGATGCAATATCACTGTCATATAAAATGAAATCATATAGCCGAGACATTTTATGGCACTTTAAATTACACAGTTGCTAATTTAAATATGAGATACAAAAATAACATACAGCACCAAAATTCGATTCAATAATAATCCACCAGAGTTAGTAACAGTTCTGATTACAAGTGAACCCTTCAAGCAGGCTTCAAGCAACCCTCCTAAAATCATACCAAGCTAACAGAAGGCATAAAGTACTGTATGTTTGCTCTTGTCAGCATGAAAGAATATGCCTGTAGCTTTGAGTATGCAGTGGAACACTGGGATGTATTTCTGTCAATTGTCTCCGCATACAGTACAGTATTTAGCGCTTCTTGTTTTAGACAATTTTATACCATAGTGATATCGAGTTCTTGAATCTGGTTGGTCGGAATAATGCTTTATATCAGTAGCGCTAACAGGAGCATCGGTTGCAATGACAATATAGTGGGGTGTCTCATTTGATTTCCTCATTCCATGGATTTATAAATAAGACCGGATCATGCTTCCGTATTCAGCGAGACAATATGACTATATACACTTTAGGTATCTGTACCTACTCCTAGTAGTGACCTACTCCACGATACATCCTCACTCCATGTGCTGCAAATGGTGCACAGAGAGCAGAGCGGTCACTGAAAGTCGACAAGTGTGTGCTACAGTACATATAGTATTAATCTTTGTACTGTATATACAGAATTGCCCTCAGGTTGGCACTTAAACCGAAGTGTACTTGTTCGTGACTCGGCTGCTGCTCCGCCGAGTTCAGCTTCACGCAGGACTGCTGTCCGTCAACTGCTAACACCTCGGGAGGTAGACACCAACAACAGAGGCCAGACTGGACACAAAATAAATAAAAGATCATTAGCAAAGGTTTAAACGTACACTACATGGCCAAGAACAACCAATATGTTGTCATTCTACAAACTGTTGCAAGCAAACAACTTCAGACAATGTCTTTTCATGCTGTGGTCTTTCAAGTCCCCCTTTCCTGGAACAAAGCTTTTCAAGCCAATTCCAGCAAACAACACCCCTATAGTATACATGACGTAAGGTCCATGAAGACATGGTTTCCCGAGGTTGTTGTGAGGCCCTGACCTCAACGCCACCGAACACTTTTGGGTTGTACCGGAACAGAGACTGTATCCCAGACCTCATTGAATGACCTCAGTAATGCTCTTGTGGTTGAGTGGTCAAATCTCCCACAGCGATGCTCCAAAATCTAGTGGGAACTCTACCCAGAAAAGTGGAGGTTATTACAACAGTAAGAGGGGACTGAGTCTGGACTGGTGTGTTCAAAAAGCACATATGGGTGTGAAGGCCATATGTCCACATGGGGAACTTATTGTATATACTGTAATTAGTTTCATAATACTGGAGAGGCTATAATATAATAACACTTCACCCCAACCCCTTAAACCACCCCAGCAGGCGGGTTGGCTATTTTAAGGATGCTTTCACATTAGGCATGATTGCTTCTTAAGATGCCTGGGTACAATTGCTCCCCCTCATCTCTCCACCCTCTGGCAAGCTTTCACATTAATAATATTCATCTCCAGTTGTGGTACATTCATGCATTTACATTCTTTAATACATTTTTATTTTATTTGACACTTTTCGGGTTTAATCTAGTGCTGTCAATGAATTAGAAATTTTCATCTAGTTCATCACAGTCATAGTCTGATTTACTTGTACTACATGCAATGCTGGAATGCATGACAAACTGGTTAGAGGAACCATATTATGCAGTTTTAGAATAACTCGAACATTAACATTTAACACATGTTAAATAAAAATCTCTTAAATTGGACCGGCACTGAATGCAGTGGCTGTACAGTATAGGACGGGGTGTGGCAAACCCACCGATGGCGGTACTCGAACCTGGATCCTCAGTTCCAAAAATCAACAACCTAGAGCCTTACCCGCCAGAGGCACCACTCCAACATCTTATGTTTAATGTATTCTTGTGAAAATTGTTCCCCTTGAAGGTAGCTCGAGCACACCACTTTGGTTTTTATGTGCGTTTCAAAGTTCCATTTAGAAGCTTTTTATAATGACACTTGGCGTTCATCAACTTGGTGATGTTTCCTCAGTCATCTTATTAACTGCATCAAACGTCCCATTCTCACACACAGCCGGGTAATGGGAAGCCATAAGGGTCAAACTTGGTCATTTGCGTAAAAAAATTTATATGTTAAAATTTCAAGATCAATCACATGATGTTAACGAGTTAATATTGACAGCACTAGTGTAAACACAACATTCATGCTATGCCTAATACACTCTATGGACAAAAGTATTGGCACTGTGAGAGTTTCAAAAACTACACAGATTAAAAAAAAAGGAAAACGGGACATTCTGAAGATCAACATAATAGGGGCAACGGCTTTATTTATGGGACTGTAAGGAGTTCCCTGCAGGATATTTTTAAGAGTTCTGGTAGTGTGTGTGCAATTCCACCCTTCTACAGTTGTATACGTGTCACATGGTCTGTTCCAAACTCAACTGCTACAACTTTAATGCTATGCACAAACGAAGCAAAAATATTGAAATGATTTGGAAATAATTGATTTTATAGTCATTTAAACTTTATAAAAAGTTATAACATTTTAAGCCAGAAAATTCTTATGTCCAGTAAATTTGAGGACCGCAATTATTTTTAGATACTAAGGTTGTCATAAGGGTGGCACGGGGGTGTAGTGGTCGCCTTGCACCGCCAGGGTCCGGGTTCGATCCCCGGCCAGGCTCTATTCCCGTCTCTGTGTGCATGGAGTTTGCATGTTCTCCCCGTGCTTGAGGATGCATGTAGGTTAGGCTTCTCTTCACCTACTGCTTGCTGAGCTCTGGGCTCATAGTATTAAGAGATGCAGTAAAGTGTAAACGTAACCTTTTTTGGAAAATTCCGCTTTGTCTATGATTGGTTACGTCGGCAGACCTCTGAAACAGGATCCAATACTAGAGAGCAAAGGCGGGCCCTAAAGCCAACTCGGTTAAGTGAGAAATGGCAGTGATTTGGAGAGTAGCTTAAATGTGCATGGAGAGCACCTTAACACATAGTTCATCTGCCGTTTTGCTGTCTTATCTTTATTAACCAGCAAACAGATCTCAAAAAAGAATGCAAGTCACAACTCTAGGGTTAGAGTTAACCTTAACCTGCCCACATGCTACCAGAACTCACATACAGATAATCTTCTGGGAAGTCCTTAAGATCCCGTACAATATACGCACTCATTCTCACTCATCGTCTAACCCCTTAACCCTGTATACAGGGTCGTGGGGGGTCTGGGGCCTATCCCAGAAGACTTGAAGGGCATGAGGCGGGGTACACCCTGGACAGGGCACACACACGCATACACATACACTCATCCACACACGACGGTCAATTTGGGAACACCAATTAGTGTAATCTGCATGTCTTTGGACTGTGGGAGGAAACCAGAGTACACGGAGGAAACCCACCAAGCACAAGGAGAACATGCACACTAAATTAACCACCAATCAGAAACAAAATGCCAAATTAAGTGGTAAATTGATCTCTTCTGTTGTTTTGCAATTCACTTCACCAACTGCTTGTACGAGACAATGCGTCCTAGTCCATTCATTGTGGACAGAGCACGAGAGTATAGGAACATGCGTGATAGTACAGCAGGGCAGTGTTCAATATCAGGAGAGCATGTGAAATGTGTGTAAGATGCTTTGGTTTAATCTTATGTTCGCGAGTGTTCTTGTTATTGAACGCAGCCCTGCTGTGCTATCACGCACAGACCCATACTCTCATGCTGGGAAGCCAGGAGAAGAGAGAGCGAGAGAGAGAGAGAGAGAGAGACTCTTTTGCAGAATTAAAGTTTGCTTTTTTTTTTTTGCGTCGGGGAGGGTCACCACTGGCGACTGTCTGGATAAAATAAAAACACTAGCCGCAATTTTGACTTTGGGGTGAAGTCTGCTGAGATCCGTGCCTGGGCCGGCAGTGCGAAAGCAGCCTAAATTACATTTATGTGTGAATTTCTAAATGATGAAATGAGTTTTCTTACCCTGAAGGAACTCTTAAACCTTTTGCTGACCATATATAAAGCTATTGGGTTGATGCATGAGTTCACTGAAGCCATGTTGATCCCAATGTAATCGAGGGCCAGGAAGAAGCTGAAGGAACACATCACACACACACACACACACATTTGATACTATACAGTGCATAGAGTTTATATATCAATCTATAATAGGGTTTCAATCTACGTATTTTTGTCATTGACAATAAGAACATCTGAATTAACATGTCCAAAATTAATCGTCAAAAAGATATTGAGAAGCTTTTTAATAGCAAAATAAATAAATAAATAAAAATCTGGAGCTGCTTTTTTGTGAGCTGATGGGCTAAAAAAAAAAAATATATATATATATATATATATATATCTTCTCCCCACACTCTCTCTCCGAAACCCATTAAATCAGTGTAATTCAAAAACAAATGTCAGAGGAAATGTGACACAACTGCCACTAAAGTTTTCAAAGTGGCAGGTAATTGCTAGAAGAAACTGCTAATATGTGTGAGGTTTACCTCAGAAGCTCGCAGCGGTTCGGATCGTCCTCATTATAAAGGCTGTGTCTGAGGATACGGCTCAGGTGCAGAGGCAGCCAACACAGAGCGAAGACCAACACCAAGCAGAACACTGTCTTTGCCACCTCGCGTCTCTACAGGACAGAATACCACATTTTCATATCAAAGTTTATACGTAAAAATGAATAAATAAATAAATAACGCAATATATTGTAACCAGACATAAAACTTGAGAATTAGTCCTTACGTCATTTTAATTGGTACCTTGATACTAAAACTAGACCTGATCCTCAAGGGGGAAAAAAGCTGATTCTTTTTCAGATTTTTTCAAACTGAGACAGTGTGATAACTACTGTACTTCTCTTGCCATTTCCCGTTACTTCCTGCTCCCAGAGGAGCATGTGGAGAAACGCACAGGCGCACGAGACGAGTTAATGAACCCGTGCTCCCTCTCATATATAGAGAGATGGAAAATGAATGATCATTTGGAGTTATCTCACTCCATTCTATCCATTAACTGGCAATTTGTCAAAGTGTGGTATATGCCAGAAGACTTCGCAAACAAAGGAAAAGCAGCTACATAAAGCGAATGATGAGCTCAGGCGGGCAAGTTCAGAGGCGGTGAGAACACGGGGGTAAAACAAGTTAAACAGAATGTTCGTTGACAGGATCACTTCAGAATGGTTTAATTGGTGTAATATTCTAAATGTATAATCTTCAGGTTGGGGTTCTTGTTTGATTCTGATTGGCAGAAGGAGAAAATTTATAAATAAAAACAATAAAAATGGCAACGTGATTATTCATTTGTTCATGTGTCCTGTTAGGACATTTTGTACGGAGTCTCCAGTGTTTTATTTTATTTTTTTTGTTGTGGATTTTCCCCCGATTTCCTCCCGAATTTAGTCGTGTCCAATTTCTCCCCATCACTACAGTAGGGGGCTCCCACATTACGCTACTACTACCACTCAGTCGAAGACTATAGCGTGACGCCAGCCGACCGCATCTTTTCGAACCGCCACCGTTGGGGGAGTAAAACACTCGGAGGACAGCGCTATCCGCTTCCTCCGCTTGCGTGAGCTCACAGACGCCCCTGATTGGCTGTAGAGCCGCGATTAATGTGGGAGCACACGTGGACAAAATTGTTGGTACCCTTCGGTCAATGAATGGGGAGCTATGGGGAGCTCAATCCTATTGAGCATCTTTGGAAGGAGCTGAAACATGCTGTCTGGAAAAGGCGGAAACAACTGGAGCAGCTTGCTCATGAGGAGTGGGCCAAAATACCTGCAGAGAGGTGCAGAAGTCTCATTGACAGTTACAGGAATCGTTTGATTGCAGTGATTGCCTCAAAAGGTTGTGCAACAAACTATTAAGTTAGGGGTACCATCATTTTTGTCCAGGCCTGTTCCATGAGTTCATTTTTTTAAAATAATTCCGTTGAAGCATGGTTGAAAAGCAATGTCTGACTTTCATTGGTTAACATTCATAGAATTCTTATTTATTATTACTTTTGTCAGATTAAAGTTATTTCTGTGACCATTGTGAGTTTTTCTTTCATTGACTGAAGGGTACCAACAATTTTGTCCACGTGTGTATATATAGTTTATAAATATTTATAAAGTAAATATAAATATTTAGTAACTGCTACTAAATATTTGGCTTAGTCTATGATTGGTTAGATTGTAAGAGCACTAAAATAGGAGCCAATCATAGAACGCGAAGGCGGGCGCTTAAAGGCAACTCAATTAAGTGCCTGGTCAGTGAGAAAATGCTCCATTTGGTGCATATTTTAAATATGCATGGATAGTACTGTACCTTAACACTTAGTTCATCTGCCCTTCTGTTTTGTGATGCTTGGTATTTCTGACACATACACTATGTTACACGTCACACGCTATCGTCATAAGCTCCATACCTATTCTGAACCTGGAAAGCTGTGAGCTGATTGGGAGCAAACACTGAGGTAGCTTAGCAGTGAATTCATGGGTTCTATATGAATTACCAAACGTTAGGAAAAAGTACAATACTGAGATAATATAATTATCATCTTAACAAAAGATTTGTCCACAAAGGTTCTCGTCTTAGCTGCCATGGAAAGAGGATAAACATGTCTCTTAATGGCCTCATCTTCATATTTTCAAAGACATTTTGCAAGTGTTATTGCGTACATTGCATGCTTTTGTAAACTGCCACCTGCTGATGGGGGTTTAAGGTTTTAGGGCACTGGATTCAGAGCTCATGAACAGTCTAAAAAGTGCACCAACATGTTTCAGGTGGTCGGTCAGAGCAATCTGTACACTGCCCTTCTTTCGCAGCATTTCACAGGTCATGAGGGAGTAGAAGATGGCGGTGCAGGCCAGCGGCATGCAGAAGTAAAAGCTGAAGAGCCACCAATCTTTCGCTGACTTATAAAACTGAGAAGAGATAAAAAATAAAAAAACATCACATTAGTATTAAGCATCAAAATGATTTTTCATTTTGTTTTGTTTTTTTTCATTTTGTGAAGATTTTGGGAGACCTGTGATCACCGTTAAAGGCGCTGTACAAATTGATTTTAACTGAATTGAATTCCTGACTGGCATACTAATTTAATTTCCACCTTTGTGATCTTCTACTTAGGATTTAATATCGTCACTAAACAAATAAAATTCTAATCATTGTAAAGTTGCCTACATTTTTCCCTTTCCTTTTTTAAAATTTTATTTTAGATTAATGATGTTAACATGAAATAAACATGATAGGAAAATCTCAGTAATCTAAAAAAAATTAAACAAATAAAAATACTTTTAGAAATTTGTCCATTATAGAAACTGACCAAATCACATTATGATTCATTAAACCATTTTTCTTTTCAATTTACCTTGAAGAATTCTCATAAGTTAAGTACTGTACTTAATAATGTAATTGCTATCCATTTGTATCAGACCTCAGACAGCTAATCCATTATCAATACCACAGTCAAGGCATGACGTGATTTTAGTTTAATATGAAGAAATATTCAAGGTGTGAGTATGTGAACATGTGTATATCTTCATCTACAGACGATCTCTAAGATACAGATATCTAATTTAATCTCAAAACCATTTTAGGAGAACAACACTCTTTGTACGTTTAAGAAACACACACTGACATTCATGAACTGGCTCTTTTGCATGGGATGCAGCAGGCAGATCCTCAGGTGCTCTCCTTTATAATCCATAGTGATCATATCGAAGGCGATGAGCTCGGGCACTGCCAGGATGACGGAGAGCAGCCATATCAGTATGATCTCGATGGTCGTACACTTGGGCACTCCGATACCTTTGATGCGGTTCCAGGATGCCACCGCTCGGTACCTTGTGAAAGTTAGACAGCCGGTGATCATTTTTTAAATGAAATTTCGTTAATGGCGGCCTAGCTGACCCCCCCAAAACAACTATTTAATATCACGATAATGTCATGAGTGGTGTACTCATTTTTAATCAAAGATTGCATGGTGTAAATGCATAAAACGGAATTATTAGGTAATTCTGGCATGGTGACATGGTATAAAGTAGTGTCCTTGAATTTCTAGATAACTCATGCAGTTGATCAACAACAAAACAGAATTATTATATTAACAGTGTTATTACTGTACAATGTATAGTATGCTAGATGCATCAGAAACATGCAGTAAAAATACGGATTTATTTGTGAATAAGACATACCTGTCTACACTTAATGCACACAAACTCAAGACAGTGATACCGACCGATGCCTTCTGCACAAAAGGAACCAATTTACAAACTCCGACACCAAAAGGCCAGTCTTCGGCCAGAAGCTAAAAGAAGAAATACGTTTTGGTTAGTGTAAAATATCCATTAAAAAAAAAAAAACTTTTTAGAAAAAGTAAAACTTACAAACATATCAAATATACTCGATTATAATTTTGGGTTACAGCACATGATGTGATGGCGAGTTCATGTGGGAAAATTCACACGATTGCGATTCCTCGTGCTTGAAAAAACAAAACAAAACAAAAAACTCTTTTCTACAATCTGCATCCTGTGCCAACAGGAAAGAAGAAATCCATTGATGTGACAACCTGGTCATTCAGTGCATTCAGATAACAAGCTGACTTAATTTTATAGCCACATAACTTTGCTGAGCCAAGACCTGATCAATTGGAGCAACCTCAGATCATAACACTGCCTCCCCAAGCTTGTACAGCGGGCACTATGCATGATGGGTGCATCGCTTCATAGACTTTTCTTCTGACCCTGATGCACACATTGCTCTGGAATAGGGTTGATATGGACTCTTCAGACCACATGACAATTGTCCATTGCCTCTAAAGTTTGATCTTTATGCTCCCTAAGTATTTTTCTTTGTCTTTCAGTTGTCTTTCAATTTCAGGGCTCGCCACAGCATCCTCTTCTCTTACACCAACTAACCACATGTCCTCTCTTACTACATCCATATATGTCCTCTTTGGTCTTCCTCTAGACCTCTTGCCTGGTAGGTTCAACCTCAGCACCCTTCTACCGAGAGATTCACAATCTCTCCTCTGAACATTTCCCAACCACCTTAATCTGACCTCTCTGACTTTATCTCCAAAACATCTAACATGGGTTGTCCCTCCGATGGACTCATTCTTGATCCTATCCATCCTTGTTACTCCCAAGAACCTCAACCTCCTACTGTACCGCCAGCTCTGCCTACTCTCTTTTCTTTTACTAGCTTCCCTCAAAAAGTGGTTTTCTTCTGGCCACACACCTTTTTAGTACCAATCCTGTGAGTTCTTGTCACATGGTGTGTAGGAAAATGCTCTTAATTTTTTTTTTTAGAAAGACCCAACATTTACGTGATCTCCATTCATTGATTTCCTACCACATTTCATCCATGACTGATCTACCGTTTCAGGTTTTGATAATGTTTTGGAGGATCTTTAACCCAGTGACAGTCATTTCAAATCTCTTTAGTTGATTTCTTTGTTTAATGCAGGTCAATAATTTGACACTTCAGAAACAATAGCCTTGTACAGTACTGTATGTATTGCTGCAATTTTACTTTCCACAGTTTTTCTGAATAGCTAACATTACAAATCTTAATACTGATACTAATAATTAATATAATGTAATATGTTTGATGTGGTTGATGGTGGTTAACTTAATGCATGGCTTGCACCTCCTGGGACTGGGTTCGATTCCTACCTCTGGTCTGTGTGCATGGGGTTTGCATGTTCTCCCTGTAATTGGTGGGTTTCCTCCGGGTATAAACGATATGTGAGTGAGTGAGTGAGTGAGTGAGTGAGTGAGTGAGTGAGTGAGTATTTCATATTAGACAGGTCGTACCTATAACAACACATTGGTATACCATAATACCAAGATAAACATCTATAATATCAAGCATACAGTAAAGGAGCATTTAAACTGACACTTGACAAATTTGACATTAAAAACAATCATTTAAATTATATAAATGAACAAAGACACAGCATTAATGTAATATAATGCACATGACTAATGTTGAAAATGAACGCAATACTGTCTCAGTTTGTTGATGACGGATCTGACTGCGCTGATGTGATACCACAGGTAACGCATTCATTGCATCATACAAGACATGATGTTGAGGCAATTCATAAGATTTAGTTTTAGTAGAGATCTCTGCTACTGTAGGTCTAAGTAGAGGCTGGCAAATGTTGATTTCTTCTTTTACCTCTGGGCTCTTAATTTGAATAATGTGGCATAGAAGAAAGATGCAAGTTTTTTCAATAGGCCATTACTCCAGGAGATAGATGGGCCCATCACAAACTTGTAATTTGTTATATCAAATTCTTCTATTCTTAAAGATTTTTTTTTTTTTTTTTTTACCAATGTGCAGTTGGGATCTCTAAAGCTGCCTAAGATATACAGTATACAGAGTTGGGTGTATACAGAGTAACGTGTTACTGTAATCTAATTGTTTTTTTCCTGATAACGCAGAAATGTAACACATTACATTTTTAGTGCATGTAATTTCAAATGTCAATAGCATTACCATACTAGTGCTACAAATGTAGTGTTTAAAAGTAAATTCAAATGCATTTAAAAATCACGTTTTGTGCACGAGCATCAGTTAACGAGCATGCGCTTTAATCAATCGTCGGAGAGCTTTGTAGTTTTACATTCGATGTTGTAACAGGTTTACTCTTTTTGCACGGGTGGCAACACAGACACATGGACACGAGGCGAGGTCTTATGGGAAAAGGTTTAATTTCATTTAGAAAAAACGGGGGAGGAGAAGGGTTAAAGGAGGGAAGAAGGGAAAATAGGGGAGGATTTCTAACGTGGAAAAAGCCAGAGATTAATATTAATTATCGCCAGCCGGCCCGACCTCGCCCCATCGCGCACCTGCTGGGTGTGGTTGGCTGTCTACGTAGGAAGCCTACGGAGTGAGCGAGGAGCGATAACAGGTTGAGGTGCACACCCATCACAGGCGCATACCGTGACAGTAACTTGAAAGGTAAATTAGTAATCTGATTACTTTTTACATGTAGAGTAATAAATGGTAATCAAATTGCAATTTTAAAGTAGTAATTAGTAATGTGTAGTGTAAAATTTTCAGTAACTTCCCCAACACTGGCACTATACAGGACAGACCTTCTCATTCAAAGAGGTTTCTTTATTGTGTTCTTTAGCCCAAACGCGTCTCTTCTGCTTGTTGCCTGTCCTTAGCATTGGTTTCCTAGCAGATCTTCTAGCATGAAGGCCTGATTCACACAGTCTCCTCTTAACAGTTGTTCTAGAGATGTGTCTGCTGCTAGAACTCTGTGTGGCATTGACCTGCTCTCTGATCTGAGCTGCTGTTAACCTGCGATTTCTGAGGCTGGTGACTTATGATGAACTTATCCTCCGCAGCAGAGGTGACTCTCGGTCTTCCTTTCCTGGGACGGTCCGCATGTCAGCCAGTTTCTTTGTAGCGCTTGATGGTTTTTGTGACCGCACTTGGGGACACTTTCAAAGTTTTTTCCAATTTTTCGGACTGACTGACCTTCATTTCTTAAAGTAATGATGGCCACTCGTTTTTCTTTACTTAGCTGCTTTTTTCTTGCCATAATACAAACTCTTTGAATGAGAAGGTGTGTCCAAACTTTTGGTCTGTACTGTATATACATACATACATAAAACATTTGGATCCCTTTTTGCCTTCAGAACTGCCTTAATTCTTCATTGCATAGATTTGCGAGGGAAAAAAGGGCCCTTTTATATAAGAGGATATTTGGCATTAATTACGTTTTACCACATTAAAGACGACCATCACAAAGACATTTATCTTTAAAGGTGAATGAATAATGAATTCCTCAATAATTAAATATATGCAGTGTTAAATATTTCATAACTCTTACAAAAAGACGCTATTAATAACTAAAGGAATAAACGTTTCCTTACTTACTTACTTTCTGTCTACACAAACGTGCACGAGTATACAGCTCTCACCTTGTACACATTAACGGGGATGCCGATGACGACGTGCACGAGGTCACCGAGCGCCAGGCTCGCGATGAGCAGGTTGGGCCCGTTGCGCATGCGCTCGTTCGCGTAGATGATCCGCAGCAGCGCCGAGTTGCCCACGAGCCCGACCACGAACACGAGACACGACACGGCGGCGTTGATGTACTTGAAAGCGTCCCGGATCCCCGTGGGTCCCGTGCACATGGGCGGCGGCGCGCGCGGTAGTCGCGCGGCCGTGACGTTGAGCGCGCGCAGACCGTTCGTTTTTCCATCCGGGTTTTTAGCTTCGGCGCAGGTGAGCGCCAACATCGCGAGCGCCCAGATTATTACTTTAGCCTCCAGTTTGGTCATTTTTAAAATAATAAATAAATATATGCAGTGCAGGTAGGTTGTATTTTCCCCTTTTAAAATAACTAAACGAAATTATATTACCCGAATGCCAGTCAAAAATGGTCAAAATGTTTGTTACAAATACGTCTTGTTGTCTCCTTGTGTGTCTTTCATGTCTCCTGAATTTTCCCAAATGAAACAAAACTTAGCAGATGAGGAAGAAAAAGATAAAAACACCCTTTCGTCCTTTCCTTACAGGTGAGTTGAAAGCCTCAAACTTCTATCTATCTAAATGGATTAAGAAAATGAAGTTGATTTGGATTCACAGCTTCTCCTCCTCCTCATCCTCCTCCTCAGAGTAAATGTTGGTGTATGTTCTCCTTTAGAAACACATGCCTAATGTTACGCAGTCCTCCTTCCCAAGAAGCTACATTTTTTTAAGGTAAGCTCCATCCCACATGGCTGACCACAAACACTGGGTGCTGAGGGGAGGAGGAGGACGAGGAGGAGACAAGCCTTAATGTGTTCAGTGCCTACGGAGGGTAGGAGATTTATCGCTTCATTAAATATCAAACATAATGTAAAAGCCATGGTTGACTCTTAAATACTCAAACGTCTGGATCCGTAGGCAAAGATTTAATCAAAAGTATAAATTTGAGTAAAATGCTCACATTGATGGCCCTTTTGCGGCACTCGTGCGCTTGTGTATACGCAGGACAAGAAATTTGACACATTTATTAATATATGTTACATGTAGAGATGATTTCCTCCTTTAGAGAAGTGATCAGAATTGATAGACTCATGATTTCGTCTTGATCTTTTTACTTTTCTGTTCACAGTAAACTCCCTAGTGTTGTTTCAAGGTTTATACGAGTGTCACTGGGGTGTTAATTCAACACTGTGAAATTTGCTGTGTTGTAAGTCTTTTTGAGTCTGAAATAAAGAAACAAATAAATAAAAAAAATAAGGAAAATGCTTAAGGATGCAGATCTTTGGACCACACTGTGTAGAATGAAGATGTGAAAAAGAATGGAACTTTGTTGAAATGATGGCTGTGTAAAATGTAAAATGCACTGCGTAAACCAAAATTCTGTTTATATCTTTGTTTCTTTGTGTCTTTGTGTGCCTTTGTTTATTTGTGCAGGTATTTCTGTCACAGGTGTTCCTACTTACAGTAAATGTAAAAGTAGGCAGCGTCCTCCCTGAATCTAACAGTAGGCAGCATCGTCTACGGTGAAAATGGGTATGTCAGGCCGAGCTCATAGCTACGGAAACCCCGAATCAGACTGCAGAGCTCCCACAGCGACGTCGCATATGACGAGCGAATGAAACCCCAGATCAGACTGTCTCTACAGCGACAGTGCGTACGACTAGCAAAAGTTAGGCTGGCGAAACATTAGAGCAGCGCCAGTGAGTTGATCACATACTCCATTCACAGGTAATGCATGCAGCCGGAGCCCCGGGTAAACATCTAGTAACTAAGTGAGTGAGTAAGTAAGTGAGTGAGTAAGTGAGTGAGTGAGTAAGTAAGTAGGTAAATAAATAAATAAATAAACGGACAAACCCATGGAGTGGACATAAGGTTTTAATTACCTAATATCTTCCTACCTCATTCTTATACCACTGGCATGGTAGGATGGTGAAAATATTAAGAGGCAGATTGATGTTTGAAGTGTTCATGTATGAAAAGGTATAGCTTCTGCTTAGCTTATAGAAACAATTGACAAATTTATGTATTTAAATTAATTCCTTAAAGCTCAAGCGGCACAGATCTTTGATCTATGACAAAGCATTGGTCAATGACAATTAAAATAAATAAATAAATAAGTGCATATATGGAATCCTTGTCGGTGTGTGTTAACGGGGAGGGTATAGACTTTAAACTGTGTATTTGGGTTTTAGGATATATCAATTAGAACAAAAGTTATTATTACTTTTACATAGTTTTACCACTACCAGAATATGGGGACGACGTCACAAATGTAAAACTCTCAAAATGAGCATATCACTATTATTATTTTTTGGCCATAGAAACCACAGAAAACAACAATAAATATTTATTTATAAATATTTGTGCTATTTCTTTGCCTATGAGACCCATCTTTTAAATTTTTTTGCTCAGTCATGTTTGGGTAGTTGGTTAAAATGAACTACGATTCAGCCTATTTTGTGCTGAAAAAAGGTTATGTCAGGATTGAGGACTGCTCAATCCTGAGCCTTATATACAATATATTTATTAAAAAACAAACAAACAGCAAAACAAATAATGGCTAAAATGCTCTGAGCTTTAAGGGCTACAGCTGATAGTGAGATCAGTCACACTGAGTTTGTCTGATTTCTTTAGAAAACGGAGGTCCAGACAGCAGCTTGCACATGCATCACAGTCTTATCTACACACAGTTTTTTTTTAATCACATAAGCTGGCATTAAACTGCAATTACAGCAGCATTATAAGATTATTACATGTCAAACCATATGCGATGATTCAAATCATATCTCAGCTGAGTTCTGACTCCCGAGTTCTAATAACTGACTGCAATAATGCGTGTCAGATTATAAAATGACTTCCTCTAATGGTAGACTAAAGCTAGATTAAATCAAAGCACAGAAATAGAAATGTTCTTCAAAGTGAGCTTGAGGTAGTAATGTTTTTTTTGTTGTCTTTTTCTGTTTATTAGAACGAATGTAGTTATGCCATTGCTAATGTTTAATATTTATTGTGGATTGTGACTGGTGGCTTTAAGACATGTGACAAAGAGGTCTGTTTTAGTAAAACGTTTCTGACAAGGCTTTGATGTCAGATGTCTTTGGCGCTAAAGTCCCTGTCAGGGTGGGCATGTCAGATTGTGCATTTTAAGTGCGTCAGACTCGCTATCAGTAAATAATAATTTAAATATGCATGATTTTCTTTTTTTTTCTTTATGAGTACAATCCGGCCAAAATTGGTATAGGATAAAGCTGCTTTTAGTAATAATGAGCTTTTACTCACATGCCAAAACTTTATAATCCAACTTGGACACAAATATTTTATTTAGAAAACAAACAAACCAGCAATCCAGGCAGACAAATATTACTGCTACTATAGTGTTTTTTAAATTTTATATATATATATATTTGTGAAATAAAGATGTTACATGAAATAATGCTGGAATGGCATTATTGGAAACTCATCTCACAGAACACTTTAGCAAGTGAGATGTATAGATAAAATACATATTCAATTTAATTCGATTCAGTTTTATTTATACCTGGCTTTTAACAGTGGTCAGTGTCTCGAAGCAGCTTTACAGAATCAGAAAGAAAAAAAGGTTAAGAAATGAGTTTGAAAAATATAAAAACACATATGTATATACATATAAGAAAAAATAGTTATGAATATAAATGATCTGATTGTCCCTGATGTGCAAGCTGTAGGCTGCAAAAAACTCCCTTAGATTGCAATAGGTGAAAACCTTAAGAGGAAACAGACTCAACAGGGAACCTATTCTCATCTGGGTGATATCAGATAGTAGGATTTCTGTTAAATGCAATTATGTAGATTAAATTAAAAAGGGAACAAATATTTAACAGTGCCTAAAGGTCCAGTTTAACAATTGGTTGTTTATGTAGCAACCTCATTTCTCCTCTCATCTGTTCCAACCACTCAGCATTCAGCATCACCAGTATACTAATCACCGGCCTGATCATATGCCATCATCTGCACCTGTTTATCATTGATTCATTCCTTATGTTAGATGTTTTTTTTAACGCTTGAATTATTCATAGGTCACTATATGGCTTAACAAACAAACAAACAAAAACATTCCTCTGCAGCTGCTCCGGTACATGGACTGGACAAAAAAGATCCTTCAGGAAACCCTTACATTATCAACATATTATTAATAGTAATTTCCATACTTAAATAATCACAGACACAACTGCAGACTGATTTATCTATTGTGACAAAACTGTGGGAGGTGGATTATAGCTTTTTGGAAAATCACACAAAATTCACACTGATATAACCAAAAACACTTTTGGCATAATATTTTGGCATTTCTGTTTTTTAACACTCTTGTGACTGAAAGAATACAATAACAAATTATGTGTTATCAGTTTGCAACAATTTTGTGTTTCTTTATTAGAAAAAAAACAATCTCAAAACTGTCAAACTGTTCATACACTTTAAATACATGCATGTACACATATTCGCCTGAGATAAATTTGCAAACATTTGCTCATGGGAGAAAGATTAATGGGAGGGAAAATATAACAAATGCAGGGAATGTTTATGGAAACAATATTTTGGGGTTTAGGCATGGCACTATTTCTAATATATAGTACCTGTCTCTGATAGTGCTTAAGCTTACACACATGGCTGACATAGAAAACTCTTGAGATGCATAAACCTGGACAGGGTTAAAATGAGATAAAACATATACCTCAAATAAAATACAGGAGTGCCACCGAAATAATACCATCCAGTAAAAATAATTTTTTGTTCTCTCGTCTGCCTTAGCATGAGAGATCAAAGATCACCTCCACCTGCTCCTGATTTCTTATGCTGTGCTGAGCGCATGACATTCCAGGAATTTGTCATCTTTTCCCAAACTCTCCCAAAAGCATCGGCTCCACCACATGTGAGAGTCTTAGCAGTTATCTGAAGTGAAAATAAATATAGCTCTCTGGCCCATGAGAGTTATATTTGCCTTGGACTTTGCTTAGTTCTGTATTGATATATTAAAATTAGTTTATGCAAATAAATGTACTGACATTGGTATATATACCAATATATATGCTTGGTGCTCCTTGGTGGGAGGTTTTGGCTGGATTACTGAGGTGCACTTTATTATATATAGGTGCCAAGTGTAGAAAAAACTTGAAAAGTCCTTTGTGTGTTCTTGGACAATCTTTCTGTCAAAAAGACTGTCCTCGCAAACTCATAGACGTAGACATCTTTGAATCAGAAGACCATGCACGCAGTATTTTTTTTTCTTTTTTATATATCTCTTTGTATTATCCTGGGCTGTGCTAGCGTCTCCGCGAACAAGGCCTCTGCATGCAGGTCATGCTGAGGGTAGACTATCATCTGATTATCAGGACATGGTTCAGCCCAGAGAGAAAATAAGACGCTCAGTCCGTTATGAAACACAGAAAGCAATTTGATTATGGGTGTACGGGATGAAGTAACCCACCGCTTGGCAGCAGTTCTCTCTCTCTCCTATTTCAGCACTTCTAGTGCCTTCCCTGAGCCATCTGTTTTTTTTAGGCTACAGCATAGAAGCATCTTTTTTGAAAATGCTTTCTGCTGAAGATGAATGTTTGCATTTTTTGCTAAAATTGAATCACTCTTGTTACTTGTGCAAAATGCGACCTGAACTATTATTTACTTTCTGTCACATTGCATCACACAATTCTGTCCTATTTTTCCCCCCTAACAGCATGAAGCAGTGTTTTATTTATTACTTATAACACACCCCTGTCACAAAGTATTATACGTGATGGAATTTTTTTCACATCTCGGCTTGCCCAGGACGCCTTATCTAGGAACCATCTTTACAAGGATCGACCTTCTAATTGACCCCTTCCTTTTAAAGCCGGTGTCAGCTGTCACCCCCCTCAGTGGTTGTACAGAGGTAGCTCAGTGTGGGGTCCAGCCTGCAGCAGCCTACCTTCTTTTAAGCGCACTAATGGCCCATTGTGGATTTAATCTGCCTTCACTTGACATGGTGACACTGTCAAATCCCCTCAAGGTCCCCTCAGAGGCCTAGATGTTGGAGCAGTTGCCTTACATTGATCTCAGATCAGTTTTTGTAGTTTTCCTAACAATGGTTTTGCTTTGAGTCTGGTCACGGGGCCGTGCACTCAGAGCAGGATGAAAGCGGTGACATCCTGCAAGTTAGACAACGCTGGAATGCTGACGCGGTAAATATGGGACAAAAAACAGAGTAGTTTTGAAGATACCAAGTCTCGTGCAGTCAAGGTTTGCGTTAATCATTATGCATGTTGCGACATGTGGTTATACTGGACAATAAGAAGAAATAAGCAAGGTTTGTACTGAATCAGTGAGGAGCCGTAGCCTGTGGCTGTCTTTTTCGCTTTCTTCATCACATTTATGTGTGAGACAGAGACAGACATGGTCTTTATAAGATCTAAGAAGCATTTTTAACAATAGCAATGAGGTTTTTTTTTAAGTGATTGAGAAGGTATTGCGTGCAAAGGCTAAGGGGTAGTCTTTATGTAAAAGGTAATATTTGTATTCGTCCTTATAAACCAAGAGTTTTTTTTTTGTTTTGTTTTTTAAGATAATGGCTTGAGGATTGTAGGAGACACATTGTTCCTTATTATTGATCAGAATAAAATAAACCAAAATATCACAATAAACTTTTATTCCTCAAGGATTATCATAGGCAGACAGATTGCTTAAACTCTTTCCAGCCCTCTATGAAATATATTGTGAAACATTTTTATAGCAATATGAGATTTGATTTGTGAAGACATGCTATCCTTGACACACCCGACATGTCACAATTTGCCTTCATGTATAATTTACTGATTTAATGCATGTCCATCCATAAACGAGTTCTGGCTTAAACAGGTTTCTCATAATTGTATGCAATTGAATGGCTTTCCAGAGTAAATGAATAAATCATTTATTGCATTAATGTATTCTCATTTCACTGCAAAACTTTGGTAAGAATTTGCTTCACACTAGTGCACACTCCTATCCCACATCCCCTCAGGGCTTCCTCCTCTGCATGTAGCTAACTAGCACAGGGATCAAGCTGAGCGGATAACAGAGACGCCTTCTTATAGGTGGACAATAGCACGAGTATGGATAGAAACAAGGCTATGAAGTGAACAGGATGGAATTTATTTTATTCCATTTAAGCTGTGAGCACACCATGGTGTACGGTTGACATTGTAATTAAAGGATTCATAGAAATGAAGTTACAAGAACTCAAAAAGAACTTTTGACTCTTTCTTCAAAGCCATAGAAAGAGTTTGTTTTTACAAGGAAGCACAAGATTTAGGATTTAAAAAAAGAAGAAGAAGGAGGATCAGGATTATTATTTACCTTAACCTTATTTAATAAATGTGAAGAATTTATTTTATTTGAACTTAATATTTATGCTTGTCTGGTCAGATTACCTTTTTATGTTGTGATAATCCAGCAGGAACCCCAAACATTTAAAGAGCATTATAATAGTCATAACAACGTTGTGATGTCATCAACCGTCTAAACAGCATTGTTACAGAAAGTTAGAATGTCTTTGATAAAATTACATTGAGATAACATTCAATGAACGACCTAAACACTATGTTGCAAATCCGTGATGTTAAAACAATGACATTTTAACCTTTATGTTGAGCATTTATGCTCATTAACATTCATTTAGAATTACAAACATATGGACACACCAGCTTCCCACACACAGTGCGTGTATCTTATGTCTCTTACACTGTAAACCCTAATGCTCAAAGTAATTAAACACATTGAGTACTGTTAACTTAAATAATTGCAGTTAGTTCAAATTAATAGACCTTGTTGAGTATTCAGAACTTTTTGCTATTTATGAGTTTGTAGAAATGACACTTTTCAAGTTAGCTGAACAAATCTGACATTTTAAGCCACAGTAACTGTCTCCTTAAAGTTTCACCAACTTAAAATCTTTTAGCCTAGTGATTTTGTGTCTGACATCATCAATGCACATGCAAACTGCACACATGGAATTGTTTTCATCAAGATAGTGGACTGGTCTGTCTTAACAAAATCTTTACAAATCTGGGCACCCTAAAGTACCAGAGCACTGGTGGCTCAGTGGTAGATGTTTCGCCTGCCAATGCGAAAGGGCCGGGTTCGATTCCCAGCCACTGTCCCAAACCCAGATAATAATGGGAGGGTTGTGTTCAGAATGGCATCTAGTGGAAAAACTTGTGACAAACCGCTTAGGTGACCCTGGAGCAGGTGAAAGACCAACAACAATTTATTTAATTTGCAACTAAAAAAAATGCTAGTATGAGTTAGGCTACTCAGTAATGCAAGTAAATAACGATTAATATGATGAGTACAACAAACTCAAAAACTGATAGTTCTGTTTACTTAAAATTGGAAACATCATTACTTTAAAAATTTGATGTAACTGATTATTTTATAAATTTTTTAGTTTTGCCAACTTTTTCAGGTTTACAGTGTAGTAATGTTACCTCTTGTAATGTTTCATCTTCTCTCAGAAATATTACAGTGAGGTGCATCTTAGCTTCCCAAATTACTCTACTGTAAAATGGTGTTTGCACAGTGTCCAAACTGCATGGTGTCCCCTTTCACAGAAGAGACTTTTTCAAACCCTTCCAGCTGCTTTCTAATTTAATATTTTGGTAAATTGCTGCTGTCCAGGTTTTTTTTTTTTTGTGATGCTTGTTGTTATGTCTGTGCATTTACTAGCATCTCTCTCCTTCTACTAGCAGCTCTTACTCCAATGACCAGAGTTTGAATCCCACTCAGGCCATCTGTGTGATATTAATGTCGATTAAAGTCTTTTTTTTTTGCAACAATCAGTGCATTTACATGATGATATGTTAGTCAGGCTAAAATCTGAAATCGTACTAATTGGACTTCTCAAAATCAGACTAGCACATCCAGATTGGGTTGGGAGTTGAGCTATTCTGGTATGTATAATGCAAAGAATGTCTGTGTTGTGCTAATCGGCTTGGAAAAACTGCAAGTAGTGTACCAACGTTTTGTATACATTGATTTTCATAAAGCTGATTTGTTATTTATTGTCCTTTGCTATAAGTTCTATATGTCTGTCATTAAGTTGAACTTAAGATAAAGTTCTTCTACAACTTCTCCATACTACTATTTTATGGTGAGGTTAAGTTTGGTAATACCAGAATTATGACAAAATGAAGAAATAAAGGTGGCTACCACTCTACTTCTTTATGAGCTTAAATCATAAGTCAGTGCTCACTACAGGATAAGGTGAGCTTCTGAGACACTAAAACCTTTAGCCCTGCAAAACTACCCAGTCAACGTGCTGAGTGACTGGTAAATCAACCACAGCTAATTACTCATCGCGGAGTGGTTTTGCGTGACTCGTCTGATCCCTGCTATTGAGAAATACTACCTAACCTTTGTTGCCTGTCCTTTTTTCACCTTGTCATTTCTTTTTTTCTCTTCCATGCTGTCATGTTCTCTCACCCATAAACTCACTTTTGTTGTGATGAAATCCATTAACAGGCAATAATTTAGGCATGAACCATTTGTGAAAAAGGGCATGAGGTTTTGTTTATGGTGAGAAAATGATTTAGCTGCCAATTTCAAACCCACACGTCTGACAGGGCTGTTTTTAACTTGAGTTCCTCAGGCTTGAAAAACTATAACGGTGAACTATATTTGTGCCTGTGCAGCTGTTCATCCTAGTAGAACTATTTTTTTTGTGATTCTTCTTACGCATTGAAACTGATGCCTTCAATATGTATCACTTATAGAAATGATTAGCCCAAATATACACAAATTAGACATAACGTTAAATTCACTGACAGGTGAAGCAAGTAATATTGATTCTCTCATTACAATGGCACCTGTCATGAGGTGGGATATATTAGCAGCAAGCAAACAGTCAGTTCTCAAAGTTGATGAGGAAAAATGGGTAAGCATAAAGCTCTGAATGATTTTCACAAGTCTCAAAGACGACTAGACGACTGGATCAGAGCGTCTCCGAAAAGGCAGGTCTTGTAGGTTGTTCTCCGGTTTGTGTTCCTCCCCAAGGGAGGGCAAATAGTGAACTGGTGATGGGGTCATGAGTGCCAAAGGTTCATTTAAGTGCATGGGGAGTGAAGGCTAGCTAGTCAAGCTTGACTGAACACCTAATGTAGCATAAATTGCTAAACAAAAAGTTACCGGTAGTTATGATAGAAAGCTGTCAGAACACTGTCAGATTGCCATTGCCACAGTATGGGCCTTTGGAACTACAGACCAGATACAAGGTCCATGCCTACCCCTGTTTGTCACTGAAAGCTCCTACAATGATCATGTGAGCAACAGATATTGGATTATAGATTAGTGCAAGAAGGTGGCCTAGTTTGAAAGAAAAAGAAATGACTCACATTTTCTTTTACGTCCTGTAAAAGAGATGCCTTACGGGAAGAAGGCAAGCTGGCAGAGGAACTGTGATGCACTGAGCAATTCTCTGCTCACAAATCTTGGGTCCGGGCATTCATGTGCATGTTGGCTTGACACATACCACCTTCTTAAACTTTGTTGCAAGAAGCAGTATTCCCTGATGGGAGTGAACTCTTTCAGCATGATAATGCACCCTCCCACATTGTTCAGGAATAGTTTGAGTAAAAGAACTAAGTGTTGACTTGGCCTCCATTTGGTTACGGCTCTATGAGATCTTCCGGACAAACAAGTCTCATCCCAGGAGGCTACTTCACAACTTACTGTAGAGGACTTAAAGGATGTCAATATCTTGGTGTCAGGTACCACAGAACAACTTCAATGGTCTTGTAGATTCCATGCGTTGATGTTACTGAGCTGTTTTGGTGGCTCAAGGGGGATGTACACAATATTAGGCAGGTGGCTTTAATGTAATATCTTATCATTGTATACTTGTGCCATTTTACTAGGAACATCTGTGTACCTGCTTATCCAAGCAATTATCCAGTTGCACCTCAGACATCAGCTTGGGGAAAAAGAAAAACCTGTCTTCTCAGTGACTCAGTGACTATGGCATGTTTGTGGGTGAGTATTTCAAAAACTGCTGATCCTGTGGGATTTTCATGCAAAGCAGACTGTATAGTTTGGAAATTGGAAAAAGACCAGTTTTTCTTCAGCTGCACAGTTCCTGTGAGCCTGTGCCAACTGTAGCCCTATTTTCCTGTTCTTGGCTGACATGAGCAGAACCCATCAAGGTCTTTTTTCTGTTAATCATCTGTTTTGATCATCTTTGCTACAATGCTTTTCTGCTCACCACAATTGTAAAGATTGATTATTTGCATTGTTGTAGACTTCCTATTTGCACATAACAGTCTGGCCGTCCTCCTCTGACCGCTTTCATCAACAAGACATTTCTGCCCGCAAAACTGCTGTTCACTCTGTGTGTTTTTTATTTGTGTGCAAAATAAACTTTTAAAATTCCTTATCCAATTTTTAGGTTTGGTGGCCACGATAGAAAGGCACCAATAACGCTCAATGCACCAAAGACTGCCACGCAGGGTGGCCAGCAAGAAAAGAGCCCAAGGCCACCGACCCCGACTCCAAACTCCCCAAGTCCCAATCCGATTAGGCATTCATGGGATGCAGCGCATAAATAAGTCCAATCCATGAAGGCCCACCCCGCAACCCCGAGCACCCAAAGAATCCACTGCCAATGTCCTGGTGTCAGGCACCATAATGCAACCTACACAGTACTGTATAGCTAATTGATAATTCATAATTTCATGACTATACCTATATATATATACCTATATATATATCTCAATTACAGTAGGTATTTTACACAGTCGGGCTAAAAAAATACTGGCTAAAATTGTTTTGGGTTAAAAATGTGATGTTTCAAAATGTTTCTTGACTGAGATAGCAATTTCAGAGAGGGTTTACTGTGGTCCTTTCCTGATTTGAGTTGGAATAAACTGATGATGTGGTAACCTCTAAGGCTCAGTCACAAATAATGGAAATGTACAGTAAACATCGTTCTTAAGACAAAAACCTTGCTCTTCCTGCTTGGACTAAGCTCCCACAGAGACCTGACTTGTAACAGGGATCTTACAGGATCATCTCATACAGGATTTTATCATATGGTTGCATCAATAACCAGTCCAAAAGAGACAAACGCAAGTGGTTTTGAAGCCAAGTAAACACCTGAGCCAGTGAGTTCTGTTCAGAATGTTTGCACCCAGCAGGTGGTATTTTTTTATTTATTTTCTTTTATTACACTCCTTAAAATAACCACGATAATGAAACACTGCAGTACATGCATTGTAAATCAGCTGTCTGATTTTTAAGGCAATAGTTATATGTTTTATCAGATGACTTTAAATTACGACATTTTTTTCCCCCAGATGCGTTTGGATTAAGGAAAAAAAAGTTCAGGACATTTGCACAGCGAGCACTTTGAATTGTTATTCGTCACAGTAAACTAATTTCATGTAAATGTAGCCACAGGAAAATAAGTCTGTATGCTTAAAATTGCTTACATCGAGTAATCAGATTGTGAGAAATTGTGTTTTTTTTGTTTGCCTTCTTACACTATATTAATCACACTCTCCTTCCTGCAATACAGAAAGTAATACAGTACACACCGACAGGGGAAAAATGCTGTCCTGCAATCAGCTGCCTCATTTTAAAGAAGGTGAACTATAATTACATCAGGGATGTAGTGGTCTGACTCTTATTATCCCCCGAAACTCCCACAGAGTCACTCCCTAAGGCCACCTATGGCAATAGCCAGAGAATAGCTCTTTGTCCTAATTAGTGTGAGCTGATGTCACGCTAATTGTTCACCGTTACTTGCCTAAAATTCCTGCTTTAATTCACTTTCTCATAGTTTTCTTTTAACTCTCTCTCTCTCACTTTCACGCACATACAAAATGTGTTCAAACTGTATTCATAGTTAATGATAGCAATCCTTTGTGTGAAGGTGAAAGTGAAACTTAAAGTGTGTTTGTGTGTATCGGGTTACATCCATATGAGTATGCTCCTAAGCGTCATCAATATATTCAGGTTACAGAAAAACCAGAAGGAGCATCAGAATTCTGAATTTAAATATAACTTTAAGTATACATCCGTTTGTGACAAACAAATAATGACAAATTTATGGATGCTCAGGCGGCTACCCCAAGAAAACTGAGTGTGAGGCAGGATCAAATTCAAATTCAAATTTTTATTTGTCACATACACAGTCATACACAGTACGATATGCAGTGAAATGCTTATACGACCGCTCCGTGACCTTAAATAATTTTTACAAAAGGAACCTATAAAACAGATTCCAACAAAGTTACAAAATATATATATATATACATAAAATCTGAGGTATGAAAGAATGTGCTCTTGTCAGAAGTGGAATGTGATGTAATATATTACGGCTATAGTCAGTGAAAAAACTTGAGGTAGTTTTTTTTTTTATTTTTATTTTTTTTAATGAGATGAGGGGGGTGTGAAAAGAGGTCCTTGAAGTGTGCAAAATGTGCATATGTGCATATATGTGCAATGTGCATCGACATAATTGTCCGTTAGAACACGCTTGATGTGCTGCCCATCATTAACACATACACACATTTATTTATCTTGACCCGTCCAACTGCTGACATGATTTTGGAGGTGGGATGAAACTGGAGAACTTGAAAGAAACCACAGTGACATGAGAAGGACATAATAAAGTACAAAAGGACAGTGACCAAGCTCAAAGCTTCAAACCTGGGGTCCAACACTCTACCATAATACTAAAACTACCCGTGTAATATAGTTTAGATCCACCAAATGCCACCAAAACAGCTGACACGTCAAGGCATAGACTCCATAAGACCTCAGAAGGTGTGCTTATTTAAATTGTTTACCAGTCTTTTTTTTTTCCTCCTCACCTCACACTCTCCTCAATAATATATAAAATGGTTAATTTATTAGCAAAACCTGTCACACTGCACGCTAAGCTTAAAAACAAAAATGCTGCCAATTTGCTCTTCGGGCTTTTCTTCTGTGGTAAACAGTGCCTGATTGTATGACAGGATGCTAATGGGTTTTGCTTGCAAGTGTACAATCTTTGGCAGAACCAAACATGTGGGGTTTTAGGGATTGCATTGCTGACCAAATGGAAATGCTTGATATATAACAAAAACACGTTATTGTGGAAGCGAATGTGACACGATAATGATCTTGTTTTCATAATTGTGGGAATTGTCATTGAAATGAAATTCAACTAATTGCACAGCCCTACGATCCACTGGATGTTGTCTTTCTTTCGTTTCGTCTCAGAGTAGTGACTGAGCAACCTTTCTACCTGTTGCTTTTGCTGCCCCTACAAGAAAGTACAAAGTGATGCCTGCACCACATCACAGCCACACAATCTAGGTTGTTCTTCTTGGACGCATACAGTACTGCCAAGGGCTGAAGCAGAGCAGCTTTTCAGCAACAACATTGTGGCAGCAGGGCAGGGTGGAGAGATGAGACACAGATGGCATTATTAGTATCACGTGTTTCACACTGCTTGAGCTGCAATGAGTACGTAATTGAAGACCCAACAAGTGAGTAATGTAGTGGTTTGTTCTGACTTGTGTCACATTCGTTTTCCCAGATAATGTTACACATGAGTAAAGAATTGCTCTCAGTCTCTCTTCTCAATCACCGATCTCATACGTGCACATGACACGTGAACTGAGAAAGCGCCTGCACCCACAATGACATTGTCATTTTTTCCCTGCTCACCGTACTCTCTTCCCTGCGCTTGATTCAATAAAGAACCACTTCATTTCTAATTTTGCCCCATGCAAGTTGCTTATTGATGCTTTGTTTGACATGGCGAAAACCATAATCCAAACCCCTTCCATCGTAAGAGCGTGAGTTTTATTCAACTGCTCTTGACTCTTGGGATTCGATGGCTTGCAATTTAAATTCATTTTCTCCTGAGGATATGGTGAAAGGTTCTTTTGTTGCATTTGATCTCAGTAAAATCTCACAGCTCACAGCTACTACATATAACTTTTATTTCTGGTCATGTTAGAAGTAATGGGTCTTGAATTTCTAGCTGCTAATCAAAACAGCATATAGTTAATATTTCTGGTCTTATTATAAACACTGCACTTACAGTAGACACACTGATGTATAAAGTAAACGGTGAATGAGCTCTCTATAATTATTAATCTTTTGCAGACATGTGACTATCATGTTATGAGTCATAACAGTGGATGGCAGAAATACCCCAACCCACATTAGACTATTGTGTATTTTCGTAGATAATTACGTTCAAGGTGTATTTCATTACAAAAACACAAATGGTGATTCCTCCTGAATTTAGTGGTGTTTGCTAGCTCTAGTGTTAGCTCAGTGCTAACATTCTGTAAACATTGTGTCATTAATCCACGAAATACTGGCATTTCAAACTTTCCAGTTAGTAGCTAACTGCCTGTTCCATTGTTAAGTCCCATATAGTGTCAAATGGAAAGCTAATGCACTATGTACTGTAGGGTGTTGAAAATGCCCTTGTTCAGGGGTTAGAGCGAGATTTGGGTTAGAAGCTTGTTAGCTGTGAGACACAACACGGACAATTCAGGACAACTGTGGGATTTTGCACCGGCATCTGATAAGTAACATCCCTATTGCCATGCAGATGCAACAATGTGCATTTTTTTCTTTTGTGCAAAATTTAATAAACACTGCAAAAAAAAGCACAATGTTCAAATGTTCCATGTCATGCAGGCTTGACATATGTAGGTCACGCCCAGTTTAGGGCTTTACACTCAATTAAACTGACAAATCCAGCCAGTGGTACGATTTACCAAGACTTATTTTTGCAAGGCAGAAATGTGACACGTCTCTCATTAAATGCAGTGAGTTCCAAATATAGTTTGGTGAACTGCAATGAAATCATTTATATATTTTAAAGACAAACAAACTTTTGACTGGATTGTGGCAAAATCGGGTGTAGTATTGAGTGCTTGTTCACCTCCGTGCTCATATTCCAAGCATTTGCCTCTCTGTAGGTGTCACCTAGATAAACCTACAGAGACACACACCGCGTGTCTCATTAGTCTTTCTCATTTCTGACATTATCTAATCCAAATGTGCCAGATAAGCATTTCTGTTCTATTTTTTGAACAGTACTCTGCTTCAGGGGATTTCTTACTGTAATGATGGTAAAGTTGAACTGTAAGCTAAAGTCACCCAATTACAGCTTTTCTCCACAAATTCATAGCCAGTCCAGTTGCTTCTAGTGCCTGTAGATCCTTCCTGAAAAAAAAGCACTATTCTGGGCAATGCAGAGAGACTTTTTTTTTTAGTCGTGTCAAAATGTCATGAACACAGTGAGCACAGCTTTTAAACAGACAATTGGACGCTATGAATTTTCTGTGACCCCAAGCCTAGATACCCTACATTTTTTACATTTTAAATTTGTAAGGAATAATGAATGCTTCACCTGGCTGTTGGTTAAAACACTCTACTTACCTCAGTTACAGCAAGCTAGATAGCTTAGCTTAAGATAGCTTAGCTCCTAAGGTTTGTCCCATGCCAACTCCTACATTTCTTGTGGTAAGTTAAACTAGAATGATTCCAGTTACCTGGTTAGTTAAAGTGATGCATAGCTGACAGCTAGCATGTTGACATTTGCAATGCAGCCGTCGATCAAATCAGTCATGCCCCAAATTATTCATAATTTTATGGTTTGGCGTAATTTTTAACTGATGAGTTACATATATATACAGTGTATATTATTCAACTTGTACAGTTGTCATGAATGGGAAACGAAGTTATGGAGAGCAAAAGTGTTTTTTGGACGCTAAGAAAATATATGTAACGATCATGATGATAAACTACAAAATAAACACCTAGTACTCTCAGCGAGAGTACTCTCTAGTAGTTCTCTCAGCAAGGTGGATGAAAATAAATGCATATAAACAAAGTACCCGTTGCCTCAGACTGTCTTTTATATCAGTATCTCTTTGTCTTCCTCATCATCATTTACCTCAGTACTTCACCATCAGCTTGGTCATTGTAGCTCAGTTGGATTACTGTGACTCTAGTCTGTGTAAATACATCAATAATTTGAGCATTGTACATTAAAATCTACTCCAAAATATGTTGAGAAAAACAAACATTTTTCACATTTGGCTCAACTCAGTTCAACAACAGTTCCAGTATTACAGCACACATGTTTTTCTATATATATAGGAGTAAAGGGGCACAACATTTTAGATTGTGTTTAGCTTGGCTGAAGGATTTAATCAGCAGCACCTGGCTTCTGTGGGGTTTTAGGTTCGTCGCAGTAATAAGCGCCATCTGACATGTTTGACAGTGTTCACAGCACAATGAATTTATCATTTATCATTTAGAAAACATTAGGAAAAATGGGGTAAATGTTACACCTTATGAACTGTAACACAATGAACTGTCTTAACTGCATATTATTTATTTTATGTACATCCATTTTTAACCTTTTACCCCTGCATCTGTCATTTAGCCATACATAACAACAAAGAAAACTGAAATGAATAATAACACATTATTTAGCTGACATCATAGCGAATCCATTTAGATATAATTAATCCTAATAGGACATATACTTCCAGTAATATTGTTAAAAGTCTTTTGGCAGCACAAAGTGTTTGTGTTCAAGACTAAGAGTGCATGAGCGATAATAGCCAAGTTGTTGTCTCATTCTCTCAAAGCGTTGCATTTTCGTACTAATTATTTAGTCATCGTGGATCACTAATTATTCATAGTTCTATAGGCAATATTTAGGAAACAGAATTATACTCACAAATAGCTAGCAATCCTCACAAAAAGCCTGAAAGGGTTTTTACATTTTTAAATTTAACATTTTTTACAGGCAAGAGCACTGAATCTAGCATAACACTGATAAACTTTTTTCAAGGGACAAGAAGAATTTTCAATGCACAAAAAGAAATAACTATGAAAAAAAACTTGCAAATTACTGTACCACTTACTGTGAGGGTTCACCACCAGAGGGCACCATGTTTAGTTTTGTAGTTTTTGTTTGTAGACTCAATTTCCCAGAAGGCACCTCGGTCAGGTGATGAGGTCTCACCTGAACCGAGGTAGCTAATTAGACATTCTGTAAATAGCTGTTTGTTCTGGGAAACTGGGTCAAGCATTATCATTGTCAGTTGGGCTTTCCTTTGCTTTGGTTATGGTCTGTTTTAGTTAAGTTGGCATATGTTTTGTGGAGCTGTCTTTGTTAAATGTATTAGTTTGTATTGTAGTCTGTCTGGTTCCCCTGTGTAAGTACCACGGTTGAAAGTTTAGACCTTAGTCTGTTTTACTACTAACATGGTGATACTAACCTGCCTAGTTCTTAGTCTGTGTAGTCTCCTAGTTTGTCTAGTCTCCACGTCTGCTTAGATCTGTTTAGATACTAACCTGCTTAGCCACTAACCTGCTAGTTCTTAGTCTTTCCCCTATCTAGTCTGCTGTGTACCCAGTCTGTTTACCCTTAGACCTCTGGCTACTAGTCTGTTAGCGACTAGTCTGATTAGCTAGCAACTAGCTTAGCAGCTAGTGTGCGTAAGAGTGAGTAGGCTAGGTCCCCATGTTTAGTCAGTCCTCCTGTCTGTGTTAAATATTTGTCTGTCTGTCATTTGATTAATGTTGTTGTGTTGTGCTCTAATCCGTAAGCCAACATCCTTTGTTTGAAGTTTATGTTTTGTTCAAATAAAAGGACTTTGTTTCACACACAAAAACTATGCCTGCCTTACTTCAGCCCAATGGCTACCAACACAAGCCATTACCAGCAGTTTGTGACACTTACAAGGCACCACAAACACAGCATAAGCATGATGCTTATACATGTTGCAAATGAAATCAGCTGATCTGATTTTGTGGCATGATGGTGGCAGCACTGCCACTGGCAGCAAAGAAAGTGACTTTACTTTTGCATATAATTCTGCCAATGAATATAGGCCATTATGCGCTACAGTATGTGTGCCAATGTGTATACATTATACTTTATAACATGTTTCCATTGGTTAAATCAAGATTGCATTAAATATAAGGAACCACATTTTGGTAATCAGTGAATTTGTTTAGTTTAACTAATCTTTCCTCTGAGAAACTGAATCAAACCACCAAACAATGAACTTCACAAGATAATAAAACGTAGGAATCAAAGTTGTGTTTTAGATAATCGTTAACAGAGTCCTATTAATGAATAAATTCATGCATTGATTATACCTTAGCCTTAATTCCAACTGAACATGAGGCTTAAAGAAATGTCTTATAGATTCCATTTATTAAATCCTATTGTGTAGCAGAAAAAAAATACAGATACTCCATGCCATTGACGAACGTGACAAACGTGAAAATACATGCTGTGTGACACCATCCTTTAATTTTTCTCAGGTCTATCTTTTTTCCATCTGCCTGTAAAAGGAGGTTTTTAGTTTTAAATGTGAAAAACAAACAAGCCTGTTTCAATATCACACCAACTCACTTGTTAATTACAGTAGAAGCCAATCCTAGATTTTTCTTTGTTTGCTTGCCTTTTTGCTTTATGTGTTTCAACTTTATTGTATTGCCTTAATCCCCTTGTTCTGCCTAATTCTCCAAGATTTTACTCATGCTGTAGTTTTCACTTCAATAAAATGGCCTGCTTTGAAGAATACACTACAATAGTTCCTAGTGTTCTTGGCAGATTTGCTGGGGTTCAGTACCATCTGAGTTTGGATTAATTTTGAAATGAAATTAAAATCTGCTCATATATAACCAATTTTCCTGGATGAATTGTATAAATCTGAAAGGAAATTGGCTGTAACTTATGACCTGATCACTTAATCTCAGCAAAAAAAAAAAAGCATTGTAATTGTACACTACTCATCTTTATTTTTAACAGTGCAGAGTCAAAAATATACTGTACATACTGTACAGTACACTGAAAACCCTAATGCTCAAAGTAATTAAACATATTGAGTACTGTTAACTTAAATCATTACAATTAGTTCAAATTAATAGACCTTGATGAGTATTTAGAACTTTTTGGTATTTATGAGTTTGTAGAAATGACACTTTTCAAGTACTGTAAGCTGAACAAATTTGATACTTAAGTACAGTGGAACCTTGGATTACGAGCATAATTCGTTCCAGAAGTGGGCTCGTATTCCAAAACACTTGTAAACCAAATCATCATTTCCCATAAGAAATAATGAAAACTCAAATTATTCGTTCCACAGCCCCCAAAAATAAATACATACAAATAATTAATACAATCTATAAAATGAAAATAAAACAAATTAATCTGCACTTTACCTTTAAAAAAAGTACAAATAAATCTTGACAGATAAGTGTTTCCGTTGATGCGCCCAGGCGCTGTGTGTGCGTGTGTGTGGAATTAGTGTGTGTGAAATTAGAAGGTGAGAGAGTGACGCTCGGTGTCAAAATAAGAGTCACATACATGATACTCGGCGCTCGTAAACTAATACTTGCTCGGTTTTCGAATAAAAATGTATTATTAATTCGTAAACCACGTTACTCGCAATCCGAGGTTCCACTGTACTTACAATTACTTAAAATAACAGTAACTGTCACCTTGAAGTTCCACCAACTTAAAATCTTTCAGACTAATGATTTTGTGTCTGATGTTATCAGGGCAATATGGCACTGGTGGCTCAGTGGTGGGTGTTTCACCATGCCATGCAAAAGGCCTGGGTTCAATTCCCAACAACTGGATGAAGTGCCTGTCCCAAGCCCAGATAAAATGGCAGGGTTGCGTCAGGAAGGGCACCTGGCGTAAAACCTGTGCCAAGCTTGTGTTCGAACCGGATTGTCTGCTGTGGCGACCCATTCCCGGGACCAACAACAATTTATTTAATTTGCAACAAATAAAAAAAAGAAAGATAATTGTTATTAAATAGTATGAATTTGGCTTCTCAGTAATACAAGTAAAGAGCGATTAATATGAATAAGTACAATAAACTCAAAAAACTGATCGTTTGTTTCCTTAAAATTGGAAACATCATTACTTAAAAACTTTGAACTTATTCAGGTTTACAGTGTACAACTACTATTTGGTTGAACGTGCCTTAGAAAGTTTTATGCTTATCACATGTTTTTGGTATCCATCATTAAGCTTCTGGCAGAATGGATGTTTTACCGCTCTTGACAGAATTATTATGGTTCAAATAAATTTGTTGGTTTTGTGGCACAGTCCAGTCTAATTTTTGACAGAATTGACAGTAACACAGCAGGCTTATGTCTTGGTGGTTCCTGGGTTGTTCCTGACCATCTGAGCTATTTTCCTCTAAGCTGAGAGTGAGATTGTGGGTCATCTTTCAGACTTTGACAAACTGACTACGCCTTCCAATGACTTGTACTTACATACAATAGAACTGATTTTGGAATCTACAATAAATTCTACTGTCCTCTTTTTAACATCTTCATTGAGCACCTTGGACTTTCCCATAATTCTCTGTGTCAATTCTATGATTGCCATCAAACAAGCTCTTTTTATATTGGCGCAGAGATACTACCAGCTGTAGTCAATCATGATCACTAACAGGAAGTTGAGTGGCCTTGGGCTTGGCAAATTAAAAGACAATTTGGGAATGTCAGCATCACTGAATAAATAATCTAATCTTTTTGACAATGTGATAATGTAAGAAAACCCAAAATAAATATTGTTCAATTTCTTCTGGTTTCCTTCTGTTAAAGATGCATGTTGTACGCTTATTCTGCCGCAGGAAAAGCTGGTCTTTTCAAAGAAATCATTGAAAGTACTTCATCAATGATAAGTGCAAATAAACTAATGACTGCAACTGTGTGGCTTTGTACAAGCATATTGATGTGGCCATTATAATTAGTTTATTTCAACCTCTGCAGCTAATTTAAGTCTCATCATCTCCTCTTTAAACACACGCAGAACTGTGCAGAAAGATTTGACCATTTTATATACAATATAAGAGAGACAGTTGCATTGATGTTTAGTAATGTTGTAATGACATAAAATTCAAAACTGATACAATATGATTTGATACCATACCATACCATACAATATGGTGTTGTCTGGATACAAAACATTTCTGATGCACTTTAGCAAAAAAAAAAAATGCACTGCCTGAAGATGCGTTTTAGATTTTAGGTCAATTTTCAATTAAATAAAACATTTAACAACATATCACTACAATAATTGACATTTAACAATGGCAGTGTGTATTAAAATATGGCAAAATTGTGCAGCGCAGTACAGAATGTTTTAGTTGCAGTCTATCAGTGTCATTTCTTTCCAGGAAGCCAGAAGACACATCTGAGGATTTGGAGAAATCTTGAAGTTCATGCTTCCAGCTGAGCTGCATTTCACAAGCAATACAGTACCAGTCAAAAGTTTGGACACAAGTTTGGATTTATTTCCTACATTCTAGAAAAATGCTGGATTTTTTTTTCCATTTGTGGAATAACACATACAGTATGTTACTTTAAGTTATGAAGGTCAGCTGTTCTTGAATAGATTGGTTGGAAATTGTCAAGTGTTTTTGCAAAACTCATCAAGCACCATGATGAAACTGACTCTCATGAAGACCTTCCCAGGAAAGCAAAAGCAAAACCTACCTCTGCTGCAGAAAAGTTACCAGCCTCAGAAATCACCAATTAACAAACAGCACCTCAGATTATGAGGTGATTACGTTATGAACGCACGTTCATTACAAAGCTTAAGTAGCAGAAACATCTCAATATCAACTATTTAAGTGACATTATTGCATATTTTGAACTCTTTCAGCATTATTTTACAATGTCGAAAGAAAGAAAAATCAGGAAAGACCATGGAAATAGAAGGTGTGTTTTGACTGGTAGTCTTTGTATGCTAATGAAAAACAATGGTGCATAGTTATTTTTAACTTCTGTAACCTCTCCTATTTTTTTAAACAATGATGACAATAGTTTTATCATTATGAGCTTTAATTAATGAAGTTTTAATGCTAAAATATTACGTTTGAATGTTTCTTTCACTTATAATAGGAGTGATATTTTATCATAAATTATACTTTATTATATAGTACACTTGCATCGTTCGATATGCAGATGAATCAAATCAAGAGCCTTCTATGTATTAATACAAAAGGCTACATCTCTGTTGTTTAGATGGAAAAATACTCAAATAAACACCACTTCAATTAGCTTGCCACAATCTCTCATTGTTATCCCCTTTGAGGGTTAAAAATAATCACAGTCTAACCTAAGACGTGTTAGTAATGTTCCTGTGCAGATGCCAAATACATCATGTTTACAGCCTTTTAGAAATAACTCATCAAATGACAGCAGCCGACCTGATAACACTTTTGAAATAAGCCACAAGAGACATGAACATGTGACAGTTGGTAAATATTTGCCCGGTATCAGAATATCAGAGACACGACTCTATGTGAAGAAAGCACCAGGAGACCAGCCTCTATCATTGCTCATTCTCCTTGATGCGACTAACAGGATAATAAGCTGTTCATTTTAATAGTCTGTGATTTTCTTGCATCCTGGTGAAAGACCATCCACCTCCCCCACCTACACACCACATTCATTGCTCTCTGCTTCCTTTTTTCCTTTAATCTTGCCTTTGCCTGAAGCTTTGCAGCTTCTAATATTTCCTCTAGAGTCTCCCGATTTGTTAGTTTTTCCTTGTTCCTCTGCGTCTCTTTACTCTTCTCTCATGCTCCCTCTTATCTTGTTACTTCGCCTCTCCTCCTCTGCCTCTTTGGTCTCGAGTCCTTCACTCTCATTCCCTGCCCCTTTTCCCAGATTACTTTTCCTCCTTCTTTTCACCTGTCTGTTTTAATCTACTCTTAAGGACTTGCATTATACATTCCACCCCACTTTGTTCACCTTGTTGTGGAGGTGCTCGCTCTCATGGGGGTGTCAGTGCTCTGTGCTGAATGTTGAATTCCAAGGAACAAAGTCAGGCGGTAGTGCAGAATTGCTGACTGCTGCTTAACTCGGTGTTGAAGGAATCCTATTGTGGATTAAATAGGCGTTTAGCAGGCAGGTCTGCCTTAAATCGGCTTGTGGGGAAATATTTCATCTTATCTGAAATTGTAAATATTGTTCGAGTGTTTAATCAAAAGCAAATTAAGGAAATGTGACATTTTTTATTCAGTTTGTTTTGTCTTTAATGTAGTAATCATTCTGAGCTTATGCGATGCCCTAGCATGTAGTGCCATTTAGATGTAAACCCTCTGTTCTGCTCACTCACGAGTTGGCCTTTACCGACTTTTTGATGGAACAAGTAAATGCAGAATTTCAGATTCTTGGCTTAATGGCTTAATTAGGTGAAGTTAAGTTAGCTTAGTGAGATGCCGCACATTGATCAAATAATTTATACAGCATTTATTAAAAATCTATAAGGAATCTCCCTGTATTGGATGAACCAAAAAAATGGGCTTTGTTTGTCCTTGTACAAATTAAGCCTTCCTGAATCATCTTAAGCCAAAGTTGGTCACTGTACGTATTTAGTAAATACAACACCTCATTGAGGCGGCACATTGGTGTAGTGCTTAGCACTGTCGCCTTGCACCGTCAGGGTCTGGGTTTGATTCCTGTCTCTGTGTGCATGGAATTTGAATGTTCTCCTCGTGCTTGGTGAGTTTCCTCCCACAGTCCAAAGATGTGTAGGTTAAGTTAATTGGCATTCCCAAATTGGCTGTAGTGTGTGTGCTCTGCGATGGATTGGCACCATGTCCAGGGTGACTCCCGTCCAAAATCTCTTGGGATAGCCTCCAGGCAATATTATTATACAGATATTTTCATCTCCCCCCATGACCCTGAATACAGGATTAAGCAGTATAGACGATAAGTTTTGTATTCACGGTCATGAGGGAGATGAAAATATCTTTATAACTCATTGATTAGAGATGAAAATATCTGTATAATAATGTTGTATTATTATTATTATTGATGGGAGTCGGTACGCCCTCCATAATCGTACATCAGTTTGAATAAAACAATCGACATTTGTTTAACCACACATACTGTACAATTAGGATTAATCTCATAAGCCTATATTTCTGAATATATTGACCTTACACTCACACATGTAATACTCATGTAAATATATACTGTATAGTCATGTTTAAAAGTTAGTACCCCCTCTTTTTAATTCGATGAGCTTTTAAAAAAAAGCTGATCGCAGCTGGTCTTGGCATTATACAAATATAACAAAATATACAACACAAAACAAAGTTTGACTGTTGGGTGTGCATATGCACTGTATGCCAGTTTGGAGTATTTCTCGTACCTCAGTCTGAACCTGTAAGGGGGCTCACTGGGAGGAATGGGATCCTAACTCTGAATCAGTGCTTGGAAATGTTATTAGGCGTAGATGTAACGCATTTTTTTTTAAAGCAAAATTGCTCATATGTGTGCTCATACCGGAGCCCCTTGGGGTAAACATCAAGCCACAATTTGTGGTACTATCTTTAGACTTGAGGCCTCATGTTTTCAACACTTGGGTAAAGAGAGGAGCAGAGCTGTCAAATGGTGCAGGTTGGAGTCATTGCACAGGCCACCGACCTGATTTACCGGGTAAACCCAGGAGAGCTTACAAGTTGCTTGAGAGCATCTGGCAGAAGCTTCAGTGAAAAAAAAAAAAGAATTTAACTCTCACCTGCAAAAGCCCTTGTTCTTTTATGGGGGGAGGTTGAGGGCTCTCATGATTCAACCGAGTTGTATTTTAGAGGCACGAGAGAAGGAGCAAAACAATTTGATCTGGAAAAATATACAGTATCCTACTAGGGAGAGACAAGACCATTCATAAACTCTGCTGAGCAATGGCAGGGAAGTTTTAACCTCTAAGTAAAGTATTGGAAATGCCCTTCCATTTAAGAGTGGTGACAGAAGTCCCTGGTGTCCATGGTGTCCATCTCTGTAGCCAAGGTTACTACAGGAGTTAGAAACGTTCATAGTAATGGGGCTGCAAAGGTCTGTACAGATTGTTCAAGTTTGGGATACAACATCCCTTCAGTGTTGTATGGATAGCTAGAGGAGTGTATTTGGCCTGAAAACAGAAACTGGGTCCCTATATTAAAGTAAACATGTTGAGCCTTTGTTAGACATCATTCAGTGTTTGTATGGATGTGGAAAAAGTCCTTGACCATGTGACTAGAAATTCGTGAGAGGAGCTAGACAAAACATCTTTTGCTGAGACAGTGCCCTCCATAATTATTGGCACCCCTGGTTAAGATGTGTTTAAAGCCTTAAAAGAAATTCAGTTTTTATTGCAGAAGCATATTGTCACACTGAAAATTGTAGAAAAGTATAATGCATTTTAAGGGGAAATAAAAATCCCTGACTAACAAATAATAATTTTTCATAAAATAGCCTGTTCAACAATTATTGGCACCCATAACAATTCCTAGACAATAAATGTAAATGAAGTATTTCTACAGTAGTTTACAAAGTTGATCAGATTATCTGAGAACATTTAATTAGTAATTTATCACTTCCTGCTTCCCTGGGGTATAAATATGGCGTGACACAGAGGCCATTTCTCTTATCCACACTTCAACACGGGAAAGACAAAGGAACACACCATTCAAGTAAGGCAGATGTGTGTCGACCTTCACAAGTCAGGCAGTGGGTACAAGAAAATAGCCTCCCGTCTGCACCTGCCCATATCTACTGTGAGAGGAATCATTAAGAGGTTTTAAAAAACTGGAAAGGTAGTAAACAAGCCTGGACAAGGACGCAAGTTTATTTTGCTTCCATGCACAGTGAGGAGGATGGTAAGAGAAATAAAAAATTCTCCAAAGCTCACTGTTAAAGAACTGCAACAAATGATAGCATCTTGGGGTCACAAAGTCTCCAAAACAACCATCAGACACTATCTACACAAGCTCTTTGGGAGGCATGCAAAGAAAAAATCTTTTCTCAGTCACAATCATAAACGCAAATGTTTGGAGTTTGCTATGCGGTGCTGGGGCTTCAACTGGGACCGTGTTCTTTGGTCAGATGAGACCAAGATAGAGCATTTTGGCAACAAACACTCTAAGTGGGTATGGCGTATGAGTATGCAGAAAAGCACCTCATGCCCACTGTGAAGTATGGGGGAGGATCAGTGACGCTGTGGGGCTGTTTCTCTTCCAGAGGCCTTGGGAACCTTTATAGGGTGCATGGCATCATGAATGCTTTGAAATACCAGGACATTTTAAAGCAAAATCTGGTGGCCTCTGCTGAAAGCTGAAGATGGGTCATCTCTGGGTCTTTCAGCAAGATAATAACCCAAAACATGTGGCCAAATCTACACAGAAAGGGTTCACCACACACAGAATCAAGCTCCTACCATGGCCATCTCAGTCCCCAGACTCTGGATGATTTAGAGACATTGTGCAAAGAGGAATGGTCGAAGATCCCTCTCTTTCTGTGTTCTGTAATCTTGTGAAACATTATAAGAGAAGATTAGGTGCTGTTTTGTTGGCAAAAGGGGGTTGTACAAAGTATTAAACATCAGGTGCTAATAATTGTGGCACCCATGATTTGATGTAAAAGAATTATTTCTTAATGTGGGATTTTTTCCCCCCACTAAATAAATGCAGTTGCATTAAATGTAGGAATTTCCTCTTTTTTCCATTGTGGTCCTATGTTATTTAGAACAAAACTTTTTAGAAGCTAAAGAACACATTTTAACCGGGGGTGCCAATAGTTATGGAGGGCACTGTACGTATACTGTAGTGTGTTAAAAATGTAGCAAACCCGCATAGCAAATCTATTAGCTGTCTGCTATTATCAATGTTCAAAAGCTCATAATTAGGTCATTAGTAAATAATTAAAGAACTCATTGGAAAAAATGTAATTATTGAGTTGCGTTTTTTTTTTTCCTTCCAAAAGATTTTCAGGCGAAAAAAAAAATAATTGTGATGATGGCAAAAAATAATTATTGCCACCTCCTCATCTATCTATGTTTACCAGCCTTCTATGCTCTGTGTCTTCTTTTAACATCTGCTAGCATCTGTAGTCCTTTTGTAGTCCCAGCCAGTACATTTTGCCAGACAGTGTCTGCCAGTGGTGTGAAAATATCTAATTGTACTCATACCCTAGGTTTATAGGACAGTGTGAAAATAGAACTCTGAACAGACTCCAAACTTTGTCAGAGTTGCAGTGACATGCAGTATTCAGATTCAGAGGAAGGTTCTGAGCAATATAGTGCAATGGTTATGTGTACAGTATACAGGATAAGAAATTAAATACTGACGCCTAAATCTTGGAACTTATAAATTGCTCTTGCTCAGAAACTACAGGGAGTGCTAGTGCAAATGAGTGCTTTATTAAAGGCTGACAAACTTATTAAACCTGGAGACAAAACATTCATATACAGTAGTAATACCAACAGTAAAATAGAAATATGGTGTGCTGTAAGTACCTGATTAGAGGAATAAATAAATACACAGTCACAGACAGTCATTTCTCTATTCATTTAACACTTAATAATAATTCCTCAGTTTTCTTGCAACATGACAGTGCCATGGAGCGATGAACCCTTGTTTTTCTGGCAGCATTTTCAGAGAGAGTGTTACTGAATATTGAATTTTAAATAAATTGTCCGGGCTGGCAAATGCACACTCGTTTTTGGCAGAAGAAGTGTGAATGTGGATGGGTGATATTTATTATTATTATTATTATTATTATTATTATTATTATTATTATTATTATTATTACTTATTGATGGGAGTCGGTACATTCTCCATAATTAAACATCGTTTTGAATAAACCAATCGACATTTGATTAATAACTGGATTAACCTCACATACAATGCTTCTTGTACTTTACACATACAAGTACATGCATATTTAGGATTAATCTCATAAGCCTATATTACTGAGTATATTAACCTTACACACAGAAAACAGCTGTCAATGAAGAAATACATTGTCTGTGAAGTCCAACTAGTATTTGGCATCTTATGCAAACTCCTTGTGACATATTTCTCAAACTCTTTAACATTTTTCCTTTATCTACAGTATATACAGTACAGTAATTGTTTCTAAAACCAGTACAGGTCATCATGAGATTTTTTACACAACCATGCTGTGAGCATGTTATATATAACACACAGACACAATAACATATTTATTTATTTATTTATTTATTTAAGATTATGGAGAGAGAAAAAAATCTCGAGAATTTATTGGCCAAATCCCCAGGCCTGCCCCACAAAGAAATTCAGCATTCCAAAAAGAATAGCTGAGAGTTCCAAACCATAGTTTTGAGTCCTCTCCAGGGTAGCCAGTGCACTACAAAGTAAATTCCTATATACAGTAGAAAACTAAGGCTCTTCATCAAAATGGAAGAAGAAGAGTTCTAAAAAAAAAAAAAAAAAAGCTTTGAATAATTCATAATACATTGTTTGAAAGGCTGTCGTTTGAAACAACAAGGCTGCTCTAGATATGGTGCACTATTTGCAAATGTGAACACAAAGCACCGCTTGCTGGATGCTATGGCTAACACTTCTCATTACCCACACGAGCCTTGATTTAGACGACATCCTGTCGACTTCTATTAAAGAAAAAAAAAATGTGACATACTCTGTATAAATACTGGTAATTTTTAAAACATTGGACAGCATTGGACGGAAATAATATATATATATATTGCATTTACATTGTTTTTTTTAAATAGTATATATAGTATTATTTAGGGAATGCTTTGAGTTAAAATACAAACAAACAAACAAAAACAAACACAGACTAGAGTTAACTTAATTTCTCAAGGTTTCTGGCAGTCATGGGATTTGAACTCAATCCTGTTCAACCATGATTGGCTTGTGCACTATTTGTGAACATGCTGCTTGTTTCGGTGTGTGGATGCTGCTAGAACATGCTTGCTCAGTGAAGCATTTTTATTTTTTATTTTTGCACAAAATTTCCAGCAAAAGTGGACATCTTTGGTGCATCAGTGCCCCCTACAGTCATGGTTGCTTTAAAATTAGAGCACACTGCCAACAAGTCCATTACATCTCCCCTTATTAAATACACCATATCTGAATCTCATTACAGATTTATGGTGAAATCAGATAAAAGTGGGAGATAAGGTCATTTGCACTTGTTTGACTCACTAGCCAGGTGATTATCAGGGTCTCTAAGAAGGATTCTTTTCTTTTTCTTTTTAATAATGAACATATCTGAGATTAGCAAAAGATGGATAACACAGGTCTTACTCTTTTACAAACTAGTAGTATTAGCTAATCTAATCCTAATAACATTATAGAAATACGACATCCTTGTAATAGCTATAGTTCCCCTTTAGTGTAACACAACGTAATAAATATAAAATAGCAAGACATTAAGTACACTACATAAATTATAAATGATGGAGAGAAGAGCAAATTGGCTGTAAAGTTCTGTCTGGGCTGAGGAGTGCAGACAAAGCAGTACTGCCTGCAGAAATCTTTGTAAAACAGCAAAAATCAATAATATTCAACAGAATCTAAAGTGCAGCTAATTAAAACCCTGTTTTTAGCAAGAACGTAGGAAGGGATAGATGTTTTTCTCCTGGGCATCATATTATAAGCAATAACACACTTAAGGTTGCGCTGATGTGCTGAATATCACTCATGTGGTTGCATGCATAAGAAACTAACAGCAACCTGTGCTTATATTCCGTACAACAGCACTTTAGTGTGATATTGCTTTTATACAACCGTTCCACAAAACACCTTTGTATTTATTCTTATCAGAATATGATTTGTTTGTTTATTTAACCTGTTAATTTTCTTCATCAACACATCTCCTTCCACGCCTGGCGGAACTAACCACGACGGCAGTTATCAACTGATATTTAGTGTCATTAAGAGGGTCGCAAGTAAGTTTAAATTCTTATTGGTACTATGTAGCCATAAGGTGGTGGAGGTTTTAGACACATAATATTTATTGTATATTTCTGTTTATTCCATTTTACAAGATCAGCTATGTTAGCTTCTTTCTCCTGGGGTTGAATCCCGCATAGCATTAAATAAAAAGCTAGAGCACTAGGATAAGTACTCCTTTGTGCCAAACATCTACTGTGGCAGTGCCCTTGATCAGGGCTTAGAGAAGGATTTGGGATTTAGCCTTGCATTAGCAGCATTAGAAGACTAGCTTTGTAGCTTGTGTAGTGATGGGAAGTTTGAATCATTTTAGTGACTTGGTTCTTTGAACCTTGTTCATGAACAAAATGAACAAATGGTTTTTTTGAATAATTTAGTTCATTTCGTTCTTTTGATCAGAATTTTTTTTTAAATGTTACATTTTCAATAAACAGACACGTCTGCATACACAAATTTTGGTTATAGTTCCAGTAATGAAAATATTACAATGCAGCTAAGGACGTATTATGATAAACAGATTGAGTAGGTCACCTCTCATATCTTCTAGTCCGAGTCGTTTGTTCTTTTGAATTTATTGCACTTCATAGTGTCTATGGGAGTCACATGACAAAAGAACAAATGATTCAGACCAAAAGACTCAAAAGTAACGACTCATTTCTGTTTCCTGTACATAACCTACGGAGATTTTGCGATGATTTCCGCATGCGCAGTGTAAAGCTATGTAACGTTCTCTCACGGACTCGTGGACAGAGACACAGACAACAGGTTGCCGGGGTGAACACACTTAAGTGATTTATTGCTGTGTTGGTGATACACTCTCGCATAAGCAGACATGGAGTGGTTGGGTGCGCTGTGGTGTGCGTCAGTGACGCGGGGCTCGAGGTGAGTCGTCTTCCGGGGACGTGCAAATCTACGCTGCGTGAAGGAAGTCTTCCGCAGCGTAGATTTCCTGGGCGAGGATTCCCCAGCACTCTCAGAATCTGCACAGAATGAAGATACTAACATTAGCTTAGATTCTCTTAACAACCCACTCACCGTGCTGGTTTTCCGGTCTCCTTTTATATTCCCCCGTACTCCTCCAGACGGTGAGTGGAAATAGGATGCCGGCTGTGTCTGATTACATGGCCCCGTCCCCTTTTCCTGTGGCTTGCCGGTGGCCGTGAACTTGAACTTTTGCTCAGTCCACGTAGTGGTTGTACGGTAACCCGTGACAGCAGCCAGTAGAAAATGAACGAATCCTTCTCCGAGGCTACTCGTTCTTCTGAGTGACGTTAAAGACTCGTTCAAAAAGAACGAATTGTTCATGAACGACCCATCACTAATCTTGTGTTTGTATCAACTCAGATATTTAAAGGTAATTTAGAAAGACTTAAAATATACAATTATATTGCTTACGTGCAATAACTGCCTCTGTGACTGTTTTCGAATGTATTGGCAGGCAATTGTTCTTCCCTCTTTCAAGTACTGCAGACCATACTGCGGACATAACAGTTGCAATGCAATTTCGATTGGTAGAACACCTGTGACAGGTAGTGATACATGTAGTAAAATGCTCCAGCGTTGTTATGATCTATATCATCACTTGTGGAATACCTCTAATTCAATCGGATTACACCGTCAGCACCAATTGTTGTATAAAAGTTAATTAAAATTAACACTGATTGTTAAATGTGGTGGTTGTTTGTTAGTGTTATAAATAAATGGTAGGTATTTCTGTAGTCTTGAGTGTTTTGAGTTGTCCCACAGTGATTTGTCCCTCTAGACTTCCTTGTTTAAGTCTAAAAACGGTTTCTGATATATCAATATTTAAACAAAACATTTTAAATATTATAAAATCTTACCGAAAAAAGTGCACATTAAATTTTTGTTTGGGGGGGGGGGGGGGGGGGTTAGTCAGTGTAAAGTTTGAAAATACAGCCAATAATAGCAACAAAAGTGAGTACACCCCTGAAAATGTGAAATGTGTGTGGCCACCATCATTGGCCATGGAGTTCACCAGAGCTTCACAGGTTGCCACTGGAATCCTCTTCCACTCCTCCATCACAACATCACGGAGGTGGTGGACATTTGACACCTTGTGCTTCTCCACCTTCCTTTTCAGGATGCCCCAGAGGTGTTCTATGGGGTCTAGGTCTGGAGACATGCTTGGCCAGCCCATCACCTTTATCCTCAGATTCTTTAGCAAGCCAGTGGTCATCTTGGAGGTGTGTTTGGGGTCATTATCATGCTGGAACACTGCTCTGCGGCCCAGTTTCCGGAGGGAGGGCATCATGCTCTGCTTCAGTATGTCACAGTACATGTTAGAATTGATGTTTCCCTCAATGAACTGTAGCTCCCCAATGCCAGCAGCACTCATGCAGCTCCAGATCATGACACTCCCACCACCATGTTTGACGGTAGGCAAGACACTTGTCTTTATACTCCTCACCTGGTAGCCGCCACACACACTTGACACCATCTGAACCAAATAGGTTTTTCTTGGTCTCATCAGACCACAGGACATGGTTCCAGTAATCCTGGTCCTTAGTTTGCATGTCTGCAGCAAATTGTTTGTGAGGTTTCTTGTGCATCATCCGCACTCATCCATCTGTTTTCCAAAGCCAATCTTTGGACCTGACGCTGAGAACGTGCACTCAGCTTCTTTGGCCGACCATGGCGAGGCCTGTTCTGAGAAGAACCTGTCCTCTTAAAGCGCTGGATGGTCTTGGCCACTGTGATGCAGCACTGTCTTCTTATACCCTAGGTCATCTTTACTGTATGTAAAGCAACAATTAGTTTTTTCAGGTCTTCTGAGAGTTGTTTGCCATGAGGTGCCATGTTGAACTTTCAGTGGCCAGGTTGAGAGAGTGGAAGAGCTTTTATACCAAATTTAACTCACCTGCTATCTGGTGACACCTGAGACAGTGTAACACTAATGAGCCACATGACAAAGGGTAAGGAAAATGACTAATTGTGCTCAATTTGTACATTTTCACTTAGGGTTGTTCTCACTTTTGTTGCCATGGGTTCAGCTATTATTGGCTGTATTTGTAGTTATTTTGAGGGGACAATAAATTTACACTGCTATACAAACTTTACACTGACTACTTTTTATTGTGTCAAAGAGTCATTTATGCAGTGTTGTCCTATGAAAAGATATAACTAAATATTATGACATACTATATATATTGGTACTCCATCCAGACACCCGTTTAGATATTGTTATACATATTAAGAAACACTGTGCAGCACATTTTCCGCAAAACTGCATTGCTGACTGTTGCTTCAGTTTTTCTGTTATTACAACATCGGAAACATTCCATTCCTGAGGCTGAATATGGGTAAGTACAGGCCTAAATGGTCCAACTACAAATAAGTACTGGGCTAAATGCAACCCTTAGAGGGTTAGAGGTTTTTTTTTTTTTGGAAACCAGTCCTGGGTGGAGATATAATAATGTTTAAATGATAGTGTTGGGTTATTATCAAAGAACACTGTGAAATCCATGTAAAAAGTTACAGTGTATGGTGTTTCCTATTTTTCTTTATTTAAATAGGATGTACAGTTTTAATTTACAGTAAATACTCTACTTAAGTGTACAATGCACTAAGCTGTAAGTTGCCTCACTTGGAGCCTGAAGTCCCACACATAGTGTCATGAAATGTATTCTGTACTGGAATATAATGCAATTCACAGTTAAAATGTACTGTATATTAGCCCATTCTTAAAGCCTGTAAGCCTTGTGTAATACAAGCTTTGTTTTTTTGTTTGTTTTTTTACAAGCTTTGTTTTTTCATAAACACATGGAGAAATCAAAGTAATAATTGTGCACTATACTCAAAAGTATATGGACACTCCTTATTATTGACTTTAAATGTTTCAGCCCCACCAATGTTTCAAGCTAGCCGATGCATAAAATCATGCCCAGACTCTGGGAGCAGGATGGACCACACCAAAGAGCTCAGTTAAATTAAATGTGGAAAGGTGATAAGATGCAACTTTGCCACATGTCAGTTCTTGAAGTTTCTGCCCTGGACAACTGTAAATTCTATTATTGTAAATTGCAGTCATGTAAAAATTGCCTATCCTCTGTTGCATCACTCACGACAGAATCCCAGCCTCTGGAAGCAACATCAGCAGAATAGATGTGTGTCAGGAGCTTAATACATTTTTATGGCAATGCGGCTGCACAGAAGCCTAAGCTCTCTATGCGTATTTCCAAGTATCAGCTACAGTGGTGTAATGCACACCACCACTGAACTCCTGAAAAGTGTTAACACATTGTTTGGATTGATGAATCATGCCTATCTGAAAAATCTATGTTTGTGGGGGATGCCAGGAGAACACTATCTACCCGGATGCATAATGCCTACAGTAAAATTTGGTGTAGGAAGGACAATGGTCTCGGGCTGTTTTTAGCCTCTTTCCATTGAAAGGTAATGTTAATGCTAGAGCATATGGAGACTTTTTAGACATTTGGATGCTTTCACCTTTGTAGAGAGATACAGTATGGGAAATTATAGTTAAATGGAGTATATCTCTAGTAACCATTGTGCATTATTATCTAATGTATCAGTTTTACGCCATGCTATACATTTACTATACTGTGTATTCTATACATATAAAATGTGAAGGATATATCCTATAGAAGAGTATATTCTATCCATTCCTCCAGGCCAATCCCCTCTTGGAATGGCAAGACGAATCCTATTGTTTCAGTTATACACTGAAGAAATTTGAGTTTGAGATCAATAGATGGATATTAAATGCTAGATCAGAATTACAACATTCACTTTCCGATAGTTACATTGAATTTTGTGTGAAATCAGAAACATTGGAACATGTGACTGATAGGTGCTACTTTTTGCCCAGGGAAAGTCAACAGAGCCATTGGGCACTGGGCCAGTCCAAAGATTTGGAATGTCTGTTAACAACCAGACGTTGCACAGGTTTCATGAAGAAATATAGTTATGAGTAACAAAATTCTGCAATAAACTTGCCTCTAAGAAAGTGAACTGTGGAGAATAAAAGAACCGGCTTTTGATCTAAACCATACAGGCTCATTGGTCAAGCATGGTGGACATACGGTCTTGTCTTGAATGGCATAAATGCCTTTGAAATGGGCTCACTAACATTCATTTATGCAACTCAAGATGGTAGCAACAGAATCATTTCAGAAGTTTATGGAAACATAAGAAGACCTTCAGTCAGTTGATCATGCATCGCACCTCTTGAAATCAAGCAGAACAATTTAAAGAAGCTGTAGTACAAGCTGGGAAATGGAAAATGCAACAGATTGGTGATATCAGTGGATCACCAGCTTGATGTAGTTAATGAAAGCATGCATGATTAAGTGTTATTTTCTTTAATTTACTTTAAGACTGCATATTCCTATACTTGAGCATACATAAAATGGGCCCATGCATGGTGTTTAATACAGTACATCTACAGTAGATGTCAGGGGCGCCGTCCCCCTTAAAGTTAGGCAGAGAAGAATGCTACTTTAACATGTAATTATTTAACATATAATTACTAATTTTAGTAATGAAATAAAGTCATTTATTCACAATATTCCGCTGTATTTCTTAATATAATTTATTTTCAATTTTAAAAAATCTAAACTGTATTACGTTCATTTGTGTTCGTGTACACGGGGCGGCGGACAAATGAGTGTCTATGTAGACGTGTAAATCTTTGAAAAGCATGTGACTTGAGGCTGAGCTCTGATTGGATCTTTTCAAATCATCCTTTGGGCACAGCACTGTGCACCCTGAACCCTCCCACTTTTGTTCTTAGCGAATCATATTGTTTTTAAATATTTGGGCTCATGTGATTGGACCATTCTCAACGACTCTTCCAGCACTTCTTATGGCAAGCGGAGCTGTTGACTGGATGCGATGTGAGTCATGCCTTTATTTTATGCTAGTAGTAATGATCACCGCATAATCACCTGATAAATACCTATTTACAGGCGAATATTAAAAGTTTAATTAAAATTTTGTTTGCGCCCCTCCCAAAAATTGTTTTGCACAAGCTGCCACTGGTACAGTAGATGTTAATATCAGATCTCAAACCCCCAATGTATAGCCATTCCAGTACTTTCATAGGGTATCTAATTTGTTCTTATAAGCAGTTATAATTTGACATAAAGATACAGCATAAACTTACATTTAACTGTAACTGATTAGAAGTGGGCAGCACAATGGTGTAGTGGTTATCATTGTGGCCTTGCACCTCCAGGGTTGATGGTTCGATTCCCACCTCGGGTCTGTGCCTGCAGTTTGAATGCTCTCCCTGTGCTTGGCAGGTTTCCTCCATTATCTCCGGTTTCCAAGTCCAAGTACATGCAGGCTATGATAATTGCCATTTCCAAATTTCACATACTATATGTGTGTGTGCTTGTGTGCTGCGCGATGGATTGGCACCCCATCCTTAGTCCCTTGGGATAGACTCCAGGCCTCCTGCGACTCTGTACAGGACAGGCGGTATAGAGAATAAGCGTAATAAGTGTCCGATACAAATACAGTATAATGAGGTATTATTTAGTGTATAATATGTATATAGCTCATAAATTTGTGTGAATTCCGTAACAAAGTCAGTTGATATAACACTTACCTGTGTTTTATGTGTCTGTTACTAGATGATGTTTTCAGGTTGTCCATCTGTTCACCCTTCTGTCATCCTGGCCATCCCTGTTTTTATTTGTTTAAGCCTATGCTGCAGTGTCAGCTCATGCATTTTTTATAGCAGGTGCATCATTTTAGACAAATGAGTGGAAGGCTGCCTTCCTCTTGTGTCTTATTTTTTGCACAAGATATAGGGCTAGATGTACCGAGTTTTGGTTCTGTTTTTAGATGTAATTGTGCGACCTTGTACATGAAAAACCTTGATATGTACGAAACTGGCAAGTAAGCCTGAATGCAATCTCAGTACAGTGTTTGTGAACATATAACTGTGTATAAAAATGATAGATAGATAGATAGATAGATAGATAGATAGATAGATAGATAGATAGATAGTGTGTGTGTGTGTGTGTGTGTGTGTGTGTGTGTGTGTGTGTGTGTGTGTGCGCGCGTGCAAGTGTGCATGCATGTACAATTTGCTTAATGTTGGGCTGTGTCAAAATCAAACACACAAGGACTAATACTGTATGTTACAGTATTTAGGAGCCCAAAGCAATGTGTTTTCATACCACTTGTCATTTACCATGCTTTTGACAAATAAAGTAGGCAACCCTGGACAAGCATATACAACACAAACACATACTGGATATCAGTTAAGGAATATATCGTCACTACATGATGCAGAAATACTAGTTCATGCTTTTGTCACCTCTAGGTTGGACTCAACGTCTGGATGTTCTACTAGGTGCATGAACAATCTCCAGTTAGTCCAGAATGCATCAGCAACCTCACTAGAACCAAAGGATATGAGCACATCATGCCTATTTTATCCACTAATTAAATTTTGCATTAATTTGAAAAAAAAAAAAAAAAAAACTACTATTGACTTATAAAGGACTAAATTATATTGTACCACAGTACCTGGGTGAACTGCTATGATTTGCCACATCTACTTGTCAGTACACTCCAAAAATTAATCATGGCATAGAATTATGTAATCAGATTACTTGCAATTAATTAAAATATGTTAATTATGTAAACTAGTTAATTTAATCAGTTAAAAGTATGAATTTAGTTTAAATGTCTGCGGAACAAGATCCAATTAGTTAAATTGTATGTGACCGATTTACATACAAATCTTGCAAATGGAATTGTTTTGAAGCGGAAATGAAGCTGTTCCACACTCCAGTAGGTAGAGGGCGATAGCAGCAGCAGGTCAAGCAACATCTTCATTAACATTTTGCACTGGAGCAAGCTGGATTGTGACCTCGTTTTAAAATAAATTACATCTGTAGTCATCCTTCATAATTTGTTGGTTTCTGCATATGCAAATATATATTTTAGTGTTGTTGATATTGTATTACACTAATATGTTTAGTCCACTAGCTAGCTAGCTTGCACATGGCTTTAATAAATATAAGCTAACTTTAGCCACTTAGCATTTTTTTTCATTGGCTAATATTAGATGTATTACTCATTAAAACATATAGAGATGTCCCGTCCCCTGCCCCCCCCGGGATAATTACCTTCCTATTTTCCAATCTGAATATTTAGTAGCTGTGTTCAGGGCTTAGCATCTTAGCTGGGGGTCAAAACAAATAGTCGACAGGGGCTAAATGTGTGTGTGTGTGTGTGTGTGTGTGTGTGCGCGCGCTCTTCTAATGGCTTTAAAATATATGAATATCACTGTGGCTGGTATTGGTATTGACAACTCATTCTCTTTATTTATCCTCCAGCACTGTAAAAATTCAAAGGCTGCGTTTGGAATTGCTCAGACGACTACAAGCCTCTATATCATTCGGGCAGTGGGTGCTGGACCTCGAGATTAACGTACAGATGTTGGTGTGATATTTGAGGGTTTGGAGTTTTTCAAACCCTTCACACATACAGTACAGATCAAAAGTTTGGACACACCTTCTCATTCAAAGAGTTTTCTTTGTGTTCTTTATTGTGTTCTTTAGCCCAAATGCGTCTCTTCTGCTTGTTGCCTGTCCTTAGCAGTGGTTTCCTAGCAGATATTCTACCATGAAGGCCTGATTCACACAGTCTCCTCTTAACAGTTATTCTAGAGATGTGTCTGCTGCTAGAACTCTGTGTGGCATTGACCTGCTCTCTGATCTGAACTTGCGATTTCTGAGGCTGGTGACTCGGATGAACTTATCCTCCGCAGCAGAGGTGACTCTCGGTCTTCCTTTCCTGGGGCGGTCCGCATGTCAGCCAGTTTCTTTGTAGTGCTTGATGGTTTTTGTGACCGCACTTGGGGACACTTTCAAAGTTTTCCCAATTTTTTGGACTGACTCTTTTAATCTCTTAATTTCTTAAGGTAACGATGGCCACTCGTTTTTCTTTACTTAGCTGCTTTTTTCTTGCCATAATACAAATTCAATCTCTTTGAATGAGAAGGTGTGTCCAAACTTTTGGTCTGTACTGTAGATGTAATGCTTTTTGGACTCATTTATGCACTTAATCTACATAATTCTCTTCATTAAATATTCAAACCAAATTGGACTTATTGGTCAGATATACATAAATCTCATTCTTGCTCATTTCGTTTACATATAACTTGCAAATAAGGATCACATAAAGTTTTAGTTTGGTTATGCTAAAAGTATGTAATCCAAATGGATGTGCAATCAAAATGCATAATCTCAATTGTTAGGCCTAAATATTTTTTTGAGTGTACTTTGTATTATGACTATAAAACTACTGGAGGAAGGGGGTTAGATCCTTTTCTTAGAAAGTTATGGAATGGCAGTTAATCTTGGGGATGCAAACACAATCTCAGTGTCTAAGGCTAAAAAATTCTTGAATAAATATTTTTTTCATAACTGAAATTCCTTTAGCAGAATTTGCACACAAAAAATTACAGCCTTGTAGCACAGCATTTTTGTAGTATGTTTTAAAACAGTTGATGTATCAGCCGTTTGTTGGAATCATGTTTCAGATTCATTTCACAAATGCAAACCAAGGATTTATTAAACAGGATTAATCTAACTACTGATTCACAGCGAAGCTGTCATTATCCCTAGATTATCCTCTTAGGTCCTAAAAAAGAAAAAACTCTCACATGAAATGTAATATAATCAAAGAACTAAAAATACTACGGGCTAGATCATCATAGTTCAAAATGCAATTTGTTGTGCCCAAAAAAAAAAACAAAAAAAAAAATGCACACATTGCTTTTGGATTTAATGTTCAATGCTTAAGCTTAACACTTCAACTGACCCTGAAACCATGCTTTAAATGCATTTGTGTGAAGTGAAATCTGCAGAGAGTTAATGTGAAAAAGTGCCAGATTGTGTTCTGTACATAAGCAACCTTGAAATAGACTTGAAATTGTTGCTCTTTCAAGAATTTTCCAATTTAATAGATACATTTATAATTTACTCCAAGAGTATTTTTGTTCATGTAGAAATGTACACCACTGTGAATCTGTACAGAAAGTTGCATTTTTTATTTAATATTGATTTAATAAGCTATGTTAGGTCGGTAAATGAACTTAGTGCCACCATTGCTAATGAAACATTAAAAAGGCTGACAGAACAAATCACAGGCAGTCTTTTGCAAATGCAAACACAAAACAGTACAAATTGTGTGTTTTGTCAGCACACACCATAGATTGTGTCTCTAAAATACTAATCGTGTATGTACTGATAGTGTGTTCATGAACCTAAAACAGAATTTTATGCTTAAAAAAAAACAATAACAAACAAAAACAGGCAAACCACATCAGTCATAAGTAAACAAAAGACAAGCAAGCATTCATTTGACCTAAACTGTAAAAAGTCTTTCATTTATACATGCAATCAGTCCTGCTGCATTGTCCATTTTATAAAGTAAAAATAATCTATTGCGTACTATTTTTAATTCCCTATTAAGTGAGATTGCACTAAGAAACCTAATCACAAAATTGCACCAAATTATAAGAATACAATGTGATCTATCCCCTTTTCATAAATATAGATATAATATAGAGTCATGTGCAAAATTTCTCCAAAATACCTGATATCAAATTATTGTGTTCTTGCCTTCCTACATGTTCACTGCTTATTATACACTAAAACTAAAGGAAAAAATATTTTGTCATTTGAATTCATGGGTTATCAAGCCTTTACTTTTGCATATAAAGATGATAATTCCTGTCAAAACATACTGTATAAAAAATCTTAATGAACTTGAATGAACTTAATGAAATATGATGTGGCCAACAAGGTTATGGCCAGAGCTGAAAAAATAAGAAAAAAGCATAAGAGCCTCAGTCAAAAACCTCTACACCATCAAGATGGTCTGGGATCGGGAGGCCTGTTAGGACTGTAAGACACTTGTTCCAGACATTGAAAACAGGGCAGACGGGCTGGGTGAAGGTGATATGGAAGGTGTGGAGGTGCTGAGAGCTCACAGCATCATAGAAAGCCAGAGAGCCAATGTCGTAGTCCAGGAGCACACCAACTCGTCTCAGGTGTGGTGAGGGGTCAATGGCCATCTCTTTGCTGTTGTGGCGCACCACCCAGGAATTGTTGCAACGGCACAGCACCCATGAAAATGGGTTCTTCCCAATCCACTCGTGCTTGGGTGCTGATTTATAGGCTACGCCCACAGCATACCTGAGCCAAAAAATAAAATCCAAATACGAAACCAATGTCATCTCTATAGCAAACATTTTAAAAGTGAGAACTGTGCTTAAGTAACAAAAAAAGAAAACAGACTAACCAAGTGCTTCCTCCAATTAGAGCCTCCCAATAGTGGCGTCCACTGTCGATGTACACGTTTCCTACGACACCATAGCTGCTTTGGCTGCTGAAACGCTCCTGGCCGTGGCTCTTCTTTGAGGATATCTCATCACGCTCCACTGTCAGGTTGTCATGGGACACTTTTAGCTTCCTGTGTGCCGACTTTGGATCAAGCTTAAATGGCTGACCTGGGGAATCATCAACACAACATATAATAAGAAATGTATTGCAGAGGTTTCAGAGGTTAAATGTGACAGCATTGGAAAAACATGTTTTAAAAAAAAAAGAAGCAAAAAGTCTTACTAAAGGATCAACCAATAGAAATTAATTCAATTTATCTAATGGTCAGTAATAACTAACTAACTAAACATTTATATTACAGAGGGAATACATATACGAGTTCATTGGGTGGGTGTGCATTCTGTTTATGTTCAATTCAGCTTGGCCATTTGACATTTAATAATTGTGTTTGTTTACACGAATATGTCATAGGCAAATGCCACCCATGGAAAATAGATCTTTACTATTACCTAAATATTGTAAAAGATCAAGAGTATAGAAGGATTTTAAAGAAGTTAAAGAAAAAAAGCAAAGATGTGCTGTTTCTACAGCTTGAGGCAGTCAAACAAATGTGAAGAAAATATCACAAGTGACTGCACCAGGGCGAGCTGATGTATACAAGCTAGGAGGATTAAGTCCCCTGTCTTTCAGAGATAAAATGAATCAGTATAGGTTTTCCATCTTGCCATTCGCACCGGATTCTTTGCTTTTTATCTACTTAAGGTGAATTTCAAGCTCAATAGCACCTTCAGTATTGACACAGAGTAGGATGAAGTAACAGGGTTTTCTAGCACAGGCTGTGGATTCATGTGGAATCATTCATGTCGGATCAATGTAATTGCAGAGTGTAAAATGGCCCCTAGATCTGTATTGTCTTTCATGGTAATGTTTTTCAGCCCATTTCACCAAGACATGCATAACATTTTCTCAGCAGTGAAACTCGGCTGCAGGAGTAATGAAAATACACACAGGTGGATTAATTACTCTATCAGACTTTTCTGCTCATAATCCTTTTAGACGAGAAACTAGATGCTATAGAATTAGTCGATTGCACATACACTGTCAAAGTTCAAAAGCAAACAATACAGAGTTATTATGTAAAATGATTCTGAGCTCGTGGGTCCTATGGTAGAACATCTGGGGATCATCTTTCTCATCCCTCTCTCATTTATCCATCCATTTGCTCCAGCTCAGGTTCTTCCCAAATGCCCTTACCTGTAGAGCCTGTGAAATTGCTTCAGCAGTAGCATAAACACCTCAACAGCAGAAATTGATAAAAAAAATAAAAAAAATTTTTTTTTGAGGATCATGAGAAGCATTCAAAAGATGTAGATCTTTTAAAATATATATCACCTTTGTTGTCTGGCAGCTGATAACACATACAGTAGGTGAGGATGGTGTTCATCAGGGAGCTGTTCTTTGCTGATAATACCAACCTTGTGACCCATACTGGATATGCTCACCAGAGACTGGGCTTTTTTTTTTTTTTGGCTGGCATTTGCAAGCATTTTAGTCTCACACTAAGCCATAAGAATGGCTCTTACATGTCTGTAAGTGATCCCTGAAAGCCAGTGATATCTTTCCAGACAGCTCACACATGTAGGTTGAGGAAGGCTCTGCCCACAGTTGAGAAAATGGACCAGAACAAGTGATTCTGCAGCAAGCTGTACAATCCAGGCTCTTGAGTAGATTTCATTTCAGCAAGTGCAATAGAGCTACCCATCAGTCTGCATTCACAGCAGATGAACCTATAAGCAGACTACTCTCCAAGAGCACATCAAGCCTGGCCTCCCATGACTGAGCTGCCAATGTTGATACATGCACGAGCTATCTTCTGTTTCTACAGTTACATAACTCCTTTGTGTCGAGTTATGGCAGGAGGATTGTCAGCAGGTGGATATCAGCAAGGCTAACCAGAAGGTAATGCATAACAATTTCCACTTTTCTTATATGGAGTTTACTAATCTGCGTCCTTTGTGACTGTCTGAGTGGGCTGCAGCAGTGTGTGCCAGTCTTCTGCCTCTGCTGTTTGGAGAAGCCCTTTTACTACCCAAAAGCTATTTGTCAACTGCATTGTACTGGAGTACATCGCTTTGAACAAAGTGATCCTGCAGCAGGTGGGCTGAATCCCAGAGCAACAATGCCATTGCTTTTGCATGTGGACTACAAGCAAAGCCTCCCTGCTCAAATTAGTCTAGCAGATTCTAGACATCTGCCACTGTTGGTTACTGGCAGAGGAATGCAGCACCAAGGAGATCATCAACATTGTGAAACTGAAACATTCCATCATGCTGCTGTCATACTGTATGTCAGCATCCAGCACTGCTGGCAAAGGCAAACACAATTGACGGAGGACCATTTGGTGATGTATTCTCCCCTTTTCTCTCACTCTCTCATTCCCATCTTTCCCTATTAACTGCCCTCCCCTCCCCTTCCCATCAACTCTGATTCCACCAAAACCAGCTTCCTGTACTTGTGGCTTGCCTTCCCCTCCCTCTTTCCCATTATCATTGGTATTCTCTCATTTCTTTGATGACTCTGCTATCTCCTTCTCCCTCCACAGGTGGAAGCATTTCATGCCCACGGTGACTGGACTAAAGCCCAATCAGGATTGCCAGCATCATGGAAAAGATGTCAGCCATGAGCCATGTACCCATAGTCTTCCCTGATTGAGCAGGAATGTACCATTTCAGAGTGAATACAGTATTTAAGGAGGGACATAAAGGTATCATGCCTTGGGGACTCAGGGTGTAAGCACACCACCATCCATTAAAGTCTGATTCTGGAAAAGTACATGGATGTTTGGTGAAGGTTAGGTGTGTATATTTGAGTACACTTACAGTATGTGCTTGTACTTTTTTAAAATGAGTGAAAAAAAAAAAGCATAAAGTTCACGTATCCAATAGGCCTGGGGCAAATTGGCCAGGTTTTGGGAAGTTAGCAGAAAAATGTACATGTACGTACATGGTGGGAAAAGCACATGAGTAGCTAAAGAGGCAGTGCCAGGGCCATTAATTGAGATGGGCACTGAGGGTGAGCGGGCTCTGTACTGTATCTCCACCCGTGATGTAATTCCTTTATTGATGCCCATCAAATTCAGCCTAAGGTTGTGCTTTTTTACCTACATATTTTCATTATGTTTTATTTTTTTCCCCCGTGATGTGTCCACCATTTTTTGCGGCATATTTTGAATGGCAGCTGATGAACCGGTTGCGCTGGATTTGCTCGACTATGCAACATGATATCTGGAAGTGGGAATCTCAGCACAAAGTGTGTTGTATGCTTGCTCTCCTGAATCATCCTAATTCTGACTAATCAGACCACTATTGTTAGGAACCTCCACTAGAGGTCACTGTTCATGTCTGTCTGTCTGTCTGTGTAGTTCTTGTTGGTTGACTCAGTTTCCCAGAAGGCACCTCAGTCAGGTGATGAGGCTCACCTGAACTGAGGTGGCTCATTAAAACCTCCTATAAATAGCAGTTTGTTCTGGGAAACTGGGTCGAGCATTGTCTGTAATTGTTTGTTTGTTGAATGTTTGTGTATTACCGTCATGTGGGCATTCCTTTTTGTTACTTTAAGTTTATATTTGGTTTATGTTTTGTAACCTTTGTTTTCAGAGGGCTCTAGTTTTGTTTTCTTGATGTTCCTTGTGTCTGTGGATTCATGGAGCTGCTCTGTTCAGTGTGTAGTTAGGCTGTGTCTCCTCCTGTGTCCTGTGTAAATACTGTTCTGTCTTCTGGTTTATTTCCCTTGTATGTGTAGCCACATGAGGGCTTAGCCATTAGCAGGGTTAGCCGCTAGTAGGCCTCGATGGCTAGTAGGGTTAGCCTCCAGTAGGCTAATCTCTAGTGGGAGTGACTGCTAGTGGTTCTGGTCACTAGTAGGTTAGCCGCTAGTTTGGTATAGCCTCATGTGTGCCCTGCCTTTTGTCTTCCAGTCCCCTAGGTCAGTACTAACACCATTAGCCACTAACCCAGTTTGGTCAGCCTCCAGTGTCCCCAGTACTCCATGTAGCCACTAACCTCACTAACCCAGCCAGTCTAGCCTTGTCTCCTGTCTAGCCCTGTCTCTCCAGTCTCTGTGCCCCTTAGTCCTGTCTCTCCATCTCTAGTTCCAGCCACGTCCTGTCCAGTCTTGTCTCTAGTTCCCCTATGTGTCTCTAGTTAGCTCCAGCTCCATGTTTCCTCATACCTAGTTCTGTCAGTTCCCTGTATCAGCTCCTAGTTCCCGTGTCAGCTCCTGGTTCCCTGTGTTTAGATCCTTTCCTGTGTTTTTCCTAGTTTTAGTTTGAGTTTGTTTTTGTTCATTTGTCTGTTTGAGTTGTGTTTAAAATAAAAGACTATTTCTGTTGAACCCCTCTGCCTTCATGCCTACCTTTATGCCCACGGCAACAACATCAGCCGGTCTAGCCACTACCACCAGCTAGACCCATGACAACTATATTCATGTCATGCATACTACGAGGCCACTACCTTCATGTCATCCATGAATTACTAGGGAGTACTGATTCAACCAGTATATACCATCCACAGACAGACTGGTTGAACAGTTCAAACAAACACTTAATAACATAATTTGTAAGTTTGATCACAATGATGCATGCAATCGGGATAAGTGGTTCAAGCCTCTGTTCATGAGAGGTCCCATATGGCTCCAGAAGGTTTTCTCCCTGTAAATTATTATACGACAGAAGCCCTGTGGCATCCTCGAGTCATTCGAGGAAATTGGAAAGAGAGAACTAAAAAACAACAAAATTCAACACATCTTGATCAGAGAGCAAAACTATAATCCTGGCTGAATAACATATGCATTGGCTAAGAGTTTACAAAGGGAGATAAAACCCTTGTTTTAGTACCAATGTCAAGTTCTAACTTGTTGGCAAAGTAGCAAGGACCCTTTGAGGTCATACAGTGAGTTGGATTTGACTACAAGTGTATTCAAACAGATAAATGTGCACTCAATTTGACATCTCATTTTCCTGAAAGCATACAGTAGATAGAGGTGGTTTCTATGTTTCTGGCAATGATAGTTTACAAAATGGTGGAGCTGGGACAGCAGGCAAGTTAAAAACCTGTAGTGCAAATTATCCCAGTGCCCTGCGGACAACACCTCGCACCATCATGCAAAACAAAGGTTGCAAACTATCCTGAGTCAAACAGTTAATGGAGTAGCCCAAGTTGGTGCCCAAATATGATGGGTCAATTTCTTTGTGTACTATACTGTAATTGATGCGCTACTGGATTTGTCTACGGGATTTTAACAAATCCCTTTGTCCCCAATATTCTATTTTCTTTTTAAAAATGCCCTTTTCACATGATTAGGCCAATTTTTGCTACTTTCACTTTAGTTGTTCTGGACTCCTGCAACATATATATTTACAGTATTGACATACCCATGTGTCTGAACACCTACACCACTGCCCATCTCAATTATAAACTCATCTACAGTAATAATTAGCATTAGCACAGGCAAAACCTGAAGGTGGTTCTAAGGTCGCTGAGACAAGCAGGGCTCATACTGTAGCAAGCTCAAAGAGGTGCATGAATTCGTAGGTGGAATTGGTTTCTGGGGTTCCACTTAGTTCATGGAGAGAGATGCGTCCCCAAATTGTAAAGACTACACGAATTGTAACCTGTTTGAGACCTAAGAGCAATAAAGGAGTGAAACAGTTTCTGCTATGCTATACAGTAGTCACAAGCTCTCAATAAGAGACAAAGTACAGCACTATTGAGAAAGAGTGTATGCCTGTTTTTGATCCCTCTAAAGATCAAAGCTCTAAATATTGAACAGTACAAAAAGAATGAGTTGATGCAGTATAATAAGTATAAGCAGTATAAGCATTCTCAGTTTCTCAGCACAAGCTGTATTTGCCTATACATTGTTCCCTTAGATTAGTTTGTCAGTTTAAAGGCTGTGGTTCAGGCGGTTCATTGTCTTGCATCTGTTAATCCTATCATAACTGTTTGGTTTGGTTTTCCTGTTGTTCCTGTTAGGTTCCTAGATGTGTTTCACATTTTGTCTTGTGTAAGCTTTAGCATTAGTCTTATTACTGTATTTAGCCCCTAGCCTTGTGTTTCTGTTTGGCTTTTGTGTTTATTCTTCATAAAGGAAAAACGTCTAAATATTAACAAAGATCTGTGCATACATTATATTACCCTTATTTTCAAGTAAACCGGACTTGAAACAAATCACTGGAACTCAAACCCACAAAACACATTTACTTGTCTTCCAAAACTAAGTCCCATAGAGACATTGATAACATCAGGATGATGCTGTTCATGATCTTACTGTTGGTTTTGAGTGTTCCAGGCTCACTGCTGCGACTTCCTGCCTGATTAATGGCCTTGACAATGAAGATGTACTTGGTGCCACTCTGCAGGCCGTGAACGGTGTAGTGGTTCTGCTTGATATTGGGCACAATCATCCAGCTGTCAGCAGAGTTACAGAGACCTGTACAGAGAGAGATATGTTTCACTCTTCATGTATTTTGATTCTAACCAGTTTGGTAAGAAAAAGATTTTGGGAAAAAACATAATTCTTGAGATAGACACACACTGTACAGTATTTCCAGTAAGTAAGTAAGTCCAATTTTTTTTTCAAGGTATTTGAAAAATTAGATCAGGGTTTGCAAAATACTATTTTATTTATAATAGTAAACTTAATAAAAAAAATATATATATATAATAAGACTTTAATTAAAAACACATTAAACTAGTTGAGTAGTCAGTCCATGGTAAAGTGAATTAAAGAAAATTATGAGCACAGTCTACACAATAAGATAGCGAAATGAAAATGTCCCATTAAAGCAAAAGAAAGCAATTAATTACTTTCCAAGTTGCATAATCATCCCACGCTATTTAGTCCTTTTAAGTTTCAAGAATTTCATGTCTTACTTACTGACAATATTTGACTGGCCAGTAAAGATGGTGTACTGAAGCTCATAAGAAACGACAGAGAACTCATCATCAGATGTCCAGTGCACTGTTATAGTGTCATAGGATGCTGTGCAGAGCTCCTCTCGGATACCTGGAGGACTAGGTGCTGGAATAAAAATCAAAGGAAACAGCAATGACAAAGAGGATTTTGCTTTAACCTGAGGATGGATTTTGAAACTTTATATACTGTATATCGAGACAAGCAATATTATTTTATTCAAACAAACAAAAAAAACTTATTTGGTTTATTTTTGACCTGACAGTAATAAGTTGCACTGACTGGTCTTATAAGTATGGAACAAAACTGTGATCACCATTCTCTAGGATTTTACACCAACTAATCTAAAACCTGGAGCACTTTGTCACTGCTCACACAGTACACATGCATTATTTAATCATTTGGACATTTTAAGACTGATGATCCTTAATTGAGGCTCACTTCTTTCTCTCTCCACTTGTTCTCCTTTGATTGCCCTTAAGCCACATGGTGTGTATTTTATGATGGAACTGCAGCTCAATCCACTTAAAAGCCTTGCTACATCCGTCCACATCCGTCCGTGTTCACTTTAATAACGTAGTGCATTATTAGTTATTAATTAAGGTTACTTGTGCCCGACTTAATGTGTTCTTTATCAGAACAAGGAACTTAATATAACAGAATATAACAGAAATAATAGAAGAATCAAGAAGAATTTGGAGCTTCATTATCTCAGCTGAGTATGGTTAAAAAAATATTCATTTTTGATTTTAAACTGCATCAGGACTACAGTAATCAAATTAGGGCTGCAAAAAGTTTTATTTATTTATTTTTAATAATCAAAACACTAGAGACCGCCGTGCATGAAAATACCATGAGATGAGAGGTTTCTGTAATATTCAAATTATCCAGTCTGGCACTAATAACGGCCAACATCAGTGCTACTGCGATCACATTTCCTCCCATGCTGATTTTTGATGTAAATAGTAACTGAAGCTTGTGACCAATATCTGCATGATTTGAAGTGTTGCATTTCTTTAGCATGATTGCCAAGTGTATGAATATGCAGGTGTTTCTATGAGGAGGCCAGCGAGTGTAGATCATTTATGCTGTAGCACTGCAATACATGTGCAGTTACCTGTGAGGTAATCAAGACTTTCTAGCATCTTCTTCTCTCTGGTAAAATCCAGTGCAAAGGTATCAAATGTGTCAGTCAGATTAATCTCCGGTATCAGGACCTGAGAGGATGCTGTAGCCATAGAGACTCTGAAATAGCAGAAGGATCAACATCCATGATGTTATTTATCTTTATTATTTTTAAATATTCTTGGAATGTTGGTGACTTTTTTGTTGATGAATTCTTCATATGAAAAATCTCTTTCTTGAAATTTGAGTGAGTTTCTTTGCTCACCGCTCGGAGATGCTCTTAGCAGTCTGAAGGAAGCGAGCATGATCGGTTTCTTTCAGCGTCTGGTCTGCTTGAGTAATGAGAGCAGATGATCTCTCTATGCACTGCTTGCAGTTGGCAATTTGTTGTGCCAGTTTACGTAGTCGCACCGTCTACGGAGAAAAAGTGTCTGTTTAGTCAAATAATTATCATCAGTCTGACCTAATGTCACGCCTTTTCATCCCCCCCAAAAATACGCATTTGCAATAGTGAGATTGTAGTGATTGATTATACAGTACAATGAAGCCAGGAAGCAGTATTCTGTGGTACTGTACTGTATATGGCATGTTTACATACATGTAGGATTTAACTACATGTTAAACTTTTAAGTTACAGAGATTTAGGTCATAATGTGTTGTTGATTGACTTGCCTTGCCCTCTTTGATTTTGGCACCAATGATCTGTCGCCTCTCCTGAATTATGCTGATCAAGATGTCACATTCTTCCATCAGCTTCCCTTCTTGTCGTGATGCATTCACCTAATGAAAACACACACTCAGAATGGTATTTTGGGCAAAATCTAGCATTATGATATGTGTACCTCACATATACTGTACATATATTATACAGTACCAGTCAAAGGTTTGGACACACCTTTTCCTTCAGGTTTTTTTTCCTTCTTTTTTTCAATTTCTATTATTTTTAACATTGTACAGTATATTAACACTAAAGTCTTTATGACAGAACAAACAGAATTATTTGTTCAGGAAAAAAAAAACATAACCAAAATCTGTTTTATATTTTCTATTCTTCAAAGTAGAAACCTTTTGCTTTGATGACAGCTTTGCACATTCTTGGCATTCTCCACGTCAGCCTCATGCGGTTGTCATCTGGAATGGTTTCTTAACAATCCTGAAGGAGTTCCCAGAGGTGTTGAGTACTTGTTGGCTGCTTTTTCTTCAGTCTCCAGACCAACTCATCCCAAAACATCTCGTTTGGATTTAGATTAGGTGATTATGGAAGCCAGGTTATCTGGTGCAGCACTACATCACTCTCCTTCTTGGACAAATAACTCTTACGTAACCTAGAGCTGTGTTTGGCGTCACAGTCTTGCTGGAAAGCAAATGATAGTCCCACTAAATGCAAACCAGATGTCACTGCAAAATCCCAAATTTGGTCTGATCAGATTAAATGCCAGTTTTTCAAGGCTGGTCATTCTAATAAACTTATCAGAGGTTGCTCTTCCTCCACCCTTCATGGAACAGTTCTTATGAGAGCTAGTTTTTTGATAGGGATGCATTTCAAGTTTTTGAGATTTTTCAGATTGACTGACTTTCATTTCTTGAAGTAATGATGGATTGTCTTTTCTCTTAACTTAACTGAGTGTTTCTTACTATAATAAGGATTTATAAAGAAGTCATAGGGTCGGCACGGTAGTTAGCACTGTCGCCTTGCACCTCCAGGTCCTGGGTTTGATTCCCACATCAGATCTGTGTGAATGAAGTTTGTATGTTCTCCCCATGCTTGGTGGGTTTCCTCTGCGTTCCCCGTTTTTTCCCCACAGTCCAAAAACATGCAGATTAGGCTAATTGAAGTTCCCCAATTGCCAGTAGTGTGTGAATGTTGATTGAAGGTCCTACCAGGGTCATACAAAATGGGAATAAATACAATGGTCACCATTGGCTTCCACGGTTCCTGGTTGGGCTACAGAGGTTCCTAGATGTATGAATGGACAACTATTGACTCTCTACCCACTCTTCCTCTGTACAAGACAAATGATGGTATAAAGCACATTAAGAAGGCAAGAAATGTCACGGATTAACTCCAAGCTGTCATCCAAGCTAAAATGATCTCCTTTGGACAATCTAAAATCTAAAACTTATTCTTGGTTTTTTTTTTTTGTTTGCTACATATAGTAGTTCCATATGTGTTCTTTCATTCTTTGGATGTATTCACTATTAATGTACAATGTTGAAAATAGTAAAAAAAAAAATAAAGAAAAAACACTGAAGTATGTGTCCAATCCTTTGACTGGTATTGTATATAGGTTTTTGGCTCTCATTTTCAGTCCAGTCCCTGTAACTTAAGGCATGAACCAGTGAGAAACAGGTGCAGATGATGATAAATAATCAGGCTGGTGATTAGTATACTGGTGATGCTGAATGCTGTGTGGCTGGATCAGATGAGAGAGGAAATGAGGTTGCTGCTGAGGTTGTTACATAAACAAACAATTTTTAAATTGCAACTTTGGGCACTTTGTAGGTTGTTGTAGTAAAACATTTGTTCCTATTTCTTTCACTGAATCCACATTTAATGTTTAATTACATTTAATTAAATATGAGTAAATGAGTGGTGGCTCGAGACTTCAGTTCATACAGTTATATGCGGGATATCAATTGGAATAAAATGCAATATAGTTATTATAAAATTGTTCAAAATAATGCCTTGTTTTTTTTTTCCCAAGATAAGCAAATAAAAATATTTCATAATATGTTAATAATACATGAATGCACGCATAGTTGATGGTTTTTCTTCCAAAATGAGAAGCATAGCTTCTGATATGTGTATTAAAAATTACGTAATATAATACCATTTTATTGAGTTGTTGACATTTTCATAGACATTGCTTTCTTATACATGACAAACGTGTAAACATATATTTAAATAATGGTGAGTTAAATATATTAAATATATTTTATGTACATTTACAAACTTGATTTACTGTAATAAAACAGACATAATATCAATATGTAACAAAAAAACAGCAAGAAAAGAAAACAAACAGCAAAAAACAACAACAAAACGAGCATACTACAAAATAAATTCTCAGGCTTTAATTTTTCTATTTTCAGAATCATTAAAAAAAAGCATACCCTAGATCATGTCCCTAAATCATGTTAAAAAATACACTGTTTTTTTTTTTTCACCTCATGTCTTCATGGGGTATAAAAATAATGTGCTGAGATATGAAAGAGTTGATTGTTGAAGGTTTTGTGAGACCTTTGAGGCACAATAACTTCTCTCTGGACCATTTTTTACTGTGTTAAAGAACTTACTCAGTCGTGGTTCGGTTCTTTCAACACACTAATTAAGCTGCTTGACCTTTGAATGCTACCATCAACAGTTTCGTCTTAGGGTGCTTTTTTTCTGAGTTGTGCTCATTTTTTGTGGTTACTAATGAAAACCAAAACCATTACACTCCAGTGAGAAGTAAAGTACTTAAATAAATATTGAAATACTTTGACCTTTAAAACAAGATTGAGTTTTCTCTTTTTAAGACACATACATGTACATGTAGAGGGTAAAGCTCAGGACAATGAGAGAGAGAGTCAGAGAGAGATGTAGGTCATTGCTAAGCCTTGGTGTAGTTAATGTGATGAAATGGTGCTCGACAGAGCAAGAAGTGATTTGTTTAACCCTGAGGAGATGCGGCTTGACAAAAGGCCACTTTTAAAGGCAGCCACGGAAAGCCACAGAAAGTGGTTGATATTTTAACATAAAATATTTAAAGACCACATCTAAATGCACATCTCATGTCTATCTACTTTTTCTTACCATAAAATTTTAAGCAATTTCTGGTATGTTGGCCAAAATTCTGCGATTATTATCTTGAGCCAATGATGAAGCAGCTGCAAAAAAATAAGCTGCATAGAGGCAAGCCAAAATGACTTCACTCTGCAATATTATGCTATCTTGAAAGGTTCCAACCTCAATTATTACTCATTTACTGACTGCCAGTGCAGGGAGGGTGAAGGCTAACGAGTGAGAAATGTGAAACCAGCCAACCTGTCATTCCAGACTGCCGCTCATGTTGTTTGAGCAGTGAAACAGACTCAGGGGAAAGCCCCATCTATCCTCTTTTCACATGCATGAGTTCACAGATGTCTAATATTGGCTTGTGTCATTGTGATTGACAGGGAAAGAGAGCATTCCATCCATCCAGGTAGCATGGCCAATTTTGCTTTCTTTGGTTTCCAGGTACTGGAATGCATGTGGCAACGTGAAAAATTGAGGCACATGACTAGACATTCATGGACCAGCATGATGTTAATTACAGTAGATCAGAAGTAGATTCGACTTGGAACTGAGAGATATCTAATATATAATAATTAACATGTTACATCATCATGCCAGAGAACCGCTTTAATATTCATAGCATAGTATTCACACAGATACATAACTGAGATGTAATAATATAATAATACTTTACTGATCTCTGAAGTATCATTGCCTCCTGTGAGGGTTATTACTGTTATTATTATTATTTATATTATTTATATGAATATAATTATATTTATATACATGATATAAATATAATATACAATATATAATTAATGATATGTATATGTTATTTATACATGGCATGGTGGTGTAGTGGTTAGCACCGTCGCCTTGCACCTCCAGGGTCCGGGTTCAATTCCTGTCTCTGTGTGCATGGAGTTTGCATGTTCTCCCCGGGCTTGTTCGGGTTCCATGCCACAGTCCAAACACCTGTAGGTTAGGTTAATTGGCATTCCCAAATTGCCTGTAGTGTGTGAATGGGTGTGTGGGTGAGTGTATGTGTGTGTGCCCTGCGATGGATTGGCACCTTGTCCCCGCCTTGTGCCCTTAGTCTCCAGGCCCCCCCGTGACACTGAATACAGAATTAAGCGATATAGAAGTGAGTGAGTGATATACTATTTATTATTTATGTTATACTTAATATTTATAGCATAGTATTCACTAATATACCTAAGTGAGATATTATATTAATACTTTACTGAACCCTAAATAAGCATCGCTTCCTGTGAGGGTTTTTATTATTTATATTTTTATTTTAGATTTATATTTATATACATTTATATATACAATATGATATTATTTTTAATTATATTTTATATTTATAGCAAGGTGTTCACAAATATACATATTTAAGATGTTATAATAATACCTTAATGATTTATTAATTGTTTTGAACATTAATGTAGTAATGGTGTATCTTCCCCAAACATGCCTACAAATGTACAATATTTTATTTAAACTGAAATGTGGCGAATCTACAGTACATTTTCTCATATCCAGTTTTATTCTGAGTGAAGCTTTATTATTTTATTCTTGCGATTGTTTGCTTCTTTTGTCAATCTAATCCTCACTCGGACCTGTTCTTAATATATACTGTGCTGTACATTTTGCTGACAGTTGTGTGCGATTTTATGGTTCTTTATAGTAGACACATAAAGTGTTGAGCGTGATTTAGGTGAAACCGGTCAGGTACAGGGACCGGATTCAAAATGCGAGCCAAAAATGAGAGTGTATTCCCAAGACTACATTAAAAGTCTGAAGAATGTGAAGAAATGAGGGGTGGAACAAGACTTTCCATGGCACTGTAATTGTCTCCTTCATAATGCATAAAATTCCAGAGCTCTTAATTCTGTATATAGCTTGCACTGTTTCAGACAAAGGCTTCAATATAGCTGCTAATATCCTGGACCAAGTCCAAACTGGACATAAATCCTTTGCTGCACATTTGCACTGCCACGTTATCGTCTTTTCCCCCCTCATTTTATGTGTTTGTGTAGTGTAACACTGAAACAGCTTACTACCTGATTTTATTGTGAAGTATTGCAAAAGGACAATTAACTTGACTTTGAATACTATCACCAGAAAATAAAATAAAAATATATAAATAAATATATATATTGTTAAAAGCCCAACAGATGAGACTTACCTCCACATGCTGACAGGTCTGAATCAGCTTCCCCATTAGTGATTCCAGCTCATTGCTCCTCTTGATCAAATTGCTGAGGTTGGAGTCTAATGTTTGCTGTAAAAAAAAAAAAAGGGAGCACAACATATTTTCTTACTTGTGCATGTACTGAACATAATCCCTATGTACTGAGCAAACTGTAGATAATCCCTAAAACTCACTGACCTCCATATACTCTCTTTCTGCCCAAGATCTCCTCATCATGAATGCTTGTCTGTGGTCTTACTGTAAATAGGGACTGGAATGACCGCAAGAGGAAAGGAGACTGAGTAAATAAAAAAATAACTTGGCCCACTCGACTGTTAAATTCAGATAAAATAGCCTACTTCTGTCATTGGGTCCACCTATCATGTGTAAGTGCCTCTTATGTAATATATCTTTGCCCTGGTTTCATTTATTTATTTATTTATTTATTTATTTATTATTGCATGACATCTTATTGTAGCTTACTGCAAATTTATATACATACTGTATATCCACATGCAATGTCAAATATTCTTGTATTTAAGTCGGTATCAGAGGGAATTCACATTGCAGGGGCATACTGCAACAAAAGGGAGCCAGGAGAGTCTTTTGATTATATTTATTCAAGCATTGTGCTCGTAATCCCATGAATGAAATAAGCTACACAGAATTAACCAAGACAAATCCATAACACTAATTAAAGCAGAAAATGACCTAAAACACAAAGGAGTAGACAAATAGGAAATTAGGAAACCGAGTGATAAAACCAGAAAAAACTGGAAAGTTACTATTAAATACCCATGCTAGAACACAAGCACACAAGTGTCTTATAGAACAGATACGACTTGATATTATTATTATTATTATTATTATTATTATTATTATATTATATTATTATTATTATTATTAATTTAAAGAAAGGTACATATATGCCAGTTATGAAAGATAAATAGATTTGCAAAATATTTCTACATTAAATAATAATAATAATAATAATAATAATAATAATAATATCAAGAGCCCTCTAAGATCTGTTTATTATTATTATTATTATTATTATTATTATTATTATTATTATTATTATTATTAAATAGATCTTAGAGGGCTGCCTCTAAAATCATTCCTGTTCAATCATTTACATTTTTCAGAACAATGGTACTAATTAAGTCAGAAAGCTTCAAACCTTCTGCACCTGATTTAAAGCAAATATCTAATTCTGTTCAACCTCAACCTGAATTCATTTTATCTTATTGTTATTTCTGTTTGGTGCTGTTTGGTAAAAAAAGAGCATGAGAGCTGCCATTAGCTCAGATTGCATGCTTCACTCAATCCCTTATTCAATTTCTGTTTTTATTCCTTTTAACACTGTATGTGGTCCATTTTTCTGTTTGTTTCAAGAGGGCAGTGGGTTGGATCTGTTATTCCTGACCGTGCCTATCCACTTTGTGCAAATGAATGCCGTGCGGAGCTCTACGTTCTGTATGTGCAATCATAAAACTACCCAGCTGTCTTTGTCCGAGACAAACATGTTGATTATGTTTGAGACAAGCAGCTTAGAGCAATTTTCAGCACGCATGCTAGCTACATACAGTATATTTCAGAGGGAAGACTGGCCACAAGCATGTGCGATAATACAGAGAGAAGGGATTGGATTTGTTTGGACAGAAAAAAAAAAAAACTTCCATCAAATTCCAGTTCACAAAGCCATAAATCTACAGAGCGAAGCATACAGTATGTAAACCTCAAATTACTAACAAATTGTCGCCTTGTCAATGCCTGGAAAAATCAGCTCACAAGAGTAGGATCCGAAACTGCCTGAATGGACGGACGTTTTCAGTTTGTGTGCGCATGTGTCTGTATTTTAGGAAGGAAGCCTTTATGCTTGACTTTTTATGGAGCTTGGCCAGATGGTGAGGAAAAGAGTGCTTTGATTCACTCCTAGTTTTCCACTATTTCCAGTAAACTATATTGTTATATCAGCCATAAGCACATCTCGCTCTAACCCAAGAAATTAAAACAAGGGTTTTTTTTTTTTTTTTTTTTGGGATGATGAAAAATGGCAACTTGAAAACAAATATGACAACAAATAAAATGCCACAGCAAAAGGATTAATCTGTGTCCTAATCCATGAGATCACCAAAAAAGCAGCGATGCTTGGACACACATTCTAATTCCGTAGTCTTTCCTGATTTTAATTTCTTTCTTTTCTATATGCAATAATCTCAATATCCTCTGTAAATTCTTTATAACGGCTCTAATCTGAGGTGCTGTTAGTTAATTGGTGATTTCTGAGGACTCTAAATGAACTTCTCCTCTGCAGCAGATGTAAGGTTTGGTCTTGTTTTCCTGGGCTGGTCTTCATGAGATCAGTTTCATCATGGTGCTTGATGGGTTTTGGAAATGCACTTGACAATACTGTTCTTGCAAGAACTATTCCGGAAAAGGTGACCTCTGTGTCTTAAAAGAACAACTGACCTTTATTGTGGTTACTTAATTACCTTATTATCTGTTATTTCATAGATTTGTAGGATTTCTAGAATGTAGAATATATATAACTTTTATACAAATATGTATGTATATGAGAGTTTTTATGGGTGCCTAATTTTGTTGAAATTCTGTAATTCCCTTATACTGTATATGATGATGAAATATGCACTAGATGTTTGGCTACCAAATACATAGACATATCAAATAACAGAAAATGAACACATGATAAATAATTTGTTTTAAAATGAGTTGTTGTTTTTGTTGTTCTCGTTCCTTTGTTTTCACGGGCAGTGACATAATGCAGCAAAGTGGCAGGAAGTCATTCGTTTGCAGTTTTGGTGATTTAGTCAGAGGTTACGGTGACAGTAGGTCAAGCTGTAAGTGGGGGATTTTGTCCTTTCAATAAGGCTCAGCTGTTTGAGATTTTATTAGACATGTTCTATCTGGTGAGGTTGACTGATGCATTTAAACAGACTAGTTAAATAAACAAATGCATCTATTGTTTTTGTATAGCCCAGGGGTCATATTCATGGAAATATGTTTAAATTTAACCTGGTTTATTAGGTTTTGATGAAAGAAAAAAAAACTCACACATTACGCTAGTTGGACATCATTATGGAAACCATGGTAAAGACCATTGTTCATTAGTGAAGAATGCCTACTAGTAACCAACATAACAGTTTTGGTTATATGAAGGGGGGGAAAAAATCACTGCCATATGGGACTCACAAATGAGCTGCTGTCACCATTGTAAAATACGGCAGCAACCCTGAATTAGGTGGCTAACACTGGCATACACTGACATTGTACACCTGCCTTGGTGTATCATTAGACCCATTAGTACCAGGTCTTACTGATGTTGTGCTCCTAGCTATGACTGTCAGTGCCAAACAAAATGGGACAACCATTAGTATTGTCAGGCCGGTGTCATGTTTGTTTTTCCCAATCCACTCTGCCAGGGGTATGTCTTCATAACATAGACATCTGATTCTAGTATCTGGCCAGATCTTTGGGCCAAGGAGCCCTTGGATGAATGCTTTTCAGTCTCACAGTTTCATTTTGTTTCTTAATTTTCCAGGTCATGTTCTAAGGACATGAACCTGAGGCTTCTCCGCGAGTCTTGCCAAAAGAAATGTCAGCTCTCATCTCAGCCTGCCAGTAGCTGTGGGACTCCACGGCATGCATGTGTCATGCTTGACATAGGACCAAGGATGTTTCACATTTACTTATTTGGCAAATGAATCACAACCAAAGCGACTGAGCAGAGAACGAGTAGGATTTGAACTTACAACCTTCTTCTGACCAGCAGTCCGAAAGCATGAGCCAGTACTAAACATTTATCATTCCCAGTTGCTCAACTACCCATTATAGTCCATGAAAGGTTTTTCAGTGGTTACAAGACTATGAAACCAATTCTCCTTCAAGGTCTCATATTCAAAATGCTTTAAGGTTTAAGAAAATGACATTGAACGTTCCTGGCTTTTGTGAATTTTATGCACAGTAGCGCTCTGGACCAAGGAATGGTTTTGATTTAAAGTTCACATTTACTTCGTTTTTTTAATTTATGAGCCAAGTGCTTCTTCTTGGCATCTCATGTCAGGACAGTGGAATGTTTCAAGAAGCCTTTGGCCTTTGCTGGAGGCCAGGGACCCTGTTTTGTACTGTACTGTATGTACAGTATATTTTCTGGGTTTCTCTTTTATTAAGATGCATAATATTTTGTTTCTATATTTTTGTATTCAGCCAGTGCTTTTAACTACATTTCTGAGATACTTGCAGTAGCCTTTTATTGGTCGGTAACATTTCCTGATACTAAATGTGGTTAGCCTACTTTCAGAGTGCTCTACTTTACTTTAGACATTTACCTTCCACTAATGCTGTCAGCATCGCCTCTAGCATTACGGTGCAAAAAGGACTTCCACTACATAGACGTGCATTATATATCTTAAGGTGACAACTATATATACTGTATACACTATATGTATTTACTCATTTCTCAGTCGAAGCACAAAGTATTTCACTGAGTGCTTTCTGCACTTCACTCGGTGTTGTTCCATTTAATTACAGAACCACAGTAACACTTAGTCTTGAGACTATTAACCATCTCTGAAAAAACAAAAAAGGTCAGATGTTTGGTTTGAGCACGAGCCCCAGGAAGCGTCCTGGATGCTTTTATTTAATTATTTATTTATTTATTATAGGGGCCAGGTAGGGGCCTTAATTATGGAATTACAGATTTGTCACATTTGCATATTGAATCCTGGATATTTCTCATATACTATTTCTATTTCTATACTATTTCTCATATACTTTATTAAAGAAACTAAATAACTAACTAAATAAAGCTCTTTCTAAATTACACTTAGTAAGTAATCAAATTATTCAGCTGAAAAGTGATAACCATATTCCCCTTCTCTTACCTTAAAGTAAGACAAAAAGACCTGAAGACACTTTTGTAACAGTTAGCAAAGCTAGCATTGTTTTTAAAGCGTCTGGTAATTTAGCCAATTTAAATAAATTATTTTATAATAATTTTCATTAAAAACAATCACCCTGGTGCATTGCCACTTGTGTAATTGATTTATTGCATATCTGTATTAAAACTAATACACATGTGGACAAAATTGTTGGTACCCTTCACAATGGTCACATAAATAACTTTAATCTGACAAAAGTAATAATTAAAAAAAATTCTATGAATGTTAAACAATGAAAGTCAGACATTGCTTTTCAACCATGTTTCAACAGTATTATTTTAAAAAATAAACTCATGGAACAGGCCTGGTCAAAAATGATGATACCCCTAGAAAATACTGGAAATAATGTGACCAAAGGGACATGTTAATTCAAGGTGTGTCCACTAATTAGCATCACAGGTGTCTACAATCTTGTAATCAGTCAGTGGGCCTATATATAGGGCTCCAGGTAGTCACTGTGTTGTTTGGTGACATGGTATGTACCACACTCAACATGGACCAGAGGAAGCGAAGGAAAGAGTTGTCTCAGGAGATTTGAAAGAGAATTATAGACAAGCATGTTAAAGGTAAAGGCTATAAGACCATTTCCAAGCAGCTAGATGTTCCTGTGACTACAGTTGCACATATTATTCAGAAATTTAAGATCCATGGGACTGTAGCCAACCTCCCTGGACGTGGCCGCACGAGGAAAATTGATGACAAATCAAAGAGACGGATAATCCCAATGGTAACAAAAGAGCCCAGAAAGACTTCTAAAGAGATCCAAGGTGAACTTCATGCTCAAGGATCATCAGTGTCAGATCGCACTATCCGTCGTTGTTTCAGCCAAAGTGGACTACATGGGAGACGACCAAGGAGGACATCATTGTTGAAAACAAATCATCAAAAAGCCAGACTGGAATATGCCAAACTACATGTTGACAAGCCACAAAGCTTCTGGGAGAATGTCCTATGGACAGATGAGACAAAAATGGAACTTTTTGACAAGGCACATCAGCTCTATGTTCACAGACGGAAAAATGAAGCATATGAAGAAAAGAACACTGTCCCTACTGTGAAACATGGAGGAGGCTCTGTTATGTTCTAGGGCTGCTTTGCTGCATCTGGCACAGGGTGTCTTGAATCTGTGCAGGGTACAAATGAAATCTCAAGACTATCAAGGGATTCTAGAGAGAAATGTGCTGGCCAGTGTCAGAAAGCTGGGTCTCAGTCGCACGTCATGGGTCTTGCAACAGGACAATGACCCAAAACACACAGCTAAAAACACCCAAGAATGGTTAAGAGGAAAACATTGGACTATTCTAAAGTGGCCTTCTATGAGCCCTGACCTCAATCCTATTGAGCATCTTTGGAAGGAGCTGAAACATGCTGTCTGGAAAAGGCACCCTTCAAACCGGAAACAACTGGAGCAGCTTGCTCATGAGGAGTGGGCCAAAATACCTGCAGAGAGGCGCAGAAGTCTCATTGACAGTTACAGGAATCGTTTGATTGCAGTGATTGCCTCAAAAGGTTGTGCAACAAACTATTAAGTTAGGGGTACCATCATTTTTGTCCAGGCCTGTTCCATGAGTTCATTTTTTAATATAATTCCGTTGAAGCATGGTTGAAAAGCAATGTCTGACTTTCATTGGTTAACATTCATAGAATTCTTATTTATTATTACTTTTGTCAGATTAAAGTTATTTCTGTGACCATTGTGACCGAAGGGTACCAACAATTTTGTCCACGTGTGTATGCATGATCATGACTAATGAATAGAGTCAATTGACTCTAATATGATAAACAATTTAAGGAACAACCGTTATGCAATCAGTGGTTAATTTGTAAAACACAGGAATCTGGCCTTTATGACGCCATTCTTCTTTATGGCTGCTTCTATTATTCAGATCATTTCAAGGACAAGTGACAAAACATAAACTCCAGGACCTGACAGTGTCCTTCAGTGAACTGAAGCTGCATCAGCAAGAGTCCTTATACCAAAGTAACGGTTTTTAACGAACAATGTAATTTTTAAAAGTGTAACTGGAGAGACGGTATAAGTTGGCAATTGTTTAATCAGCAAATTACTGAATGATGCCTTTTAGATATACGTACTAAATCAACACACTCAGCTAAATGAATGCAGCAACCTTTAAACCTATATTCCTTAATTACTCACAAAATACTATTAGGTTGTATATTATGAGAGTACACAATGGACAAACTATTTAAAATATAGTTGCAAAGCAACAATGATTGGGCCCAAGCACCAGTTGGCATAAGTGTCAAGCATTGCCATGGATTAACTGTTTGAGATATCAAAAATCCCTTTGCAATTTTGCATCCTCGATGTCTTGAAATCATATTGGCTTATTTTGGTGGTGCCCACATAAATTCCATAGGAGGAGTATATCAAATTTCGTTGCATGCATAGCGAAAGCTTTTCAGCTAATTATAGTGCTGTCATAGTGCTTGGATCCTAATAAACCTAATTGCTATTTCCATTTGAAATAAACTTATTTAAATGTATAAATATAAATGTTGGCGTCATCCAACTACTAGCATGTGTTCGAGAGGTGAGAGAGAACCAGAGAAAACCCACACAACAGAGAAAACACCCACAGGTAACTTCCACACAAACTCATACAGTTGGTAAACCAAGCTCAGGATCGAACCAGGGATCCTGGAGCTGTGAGGAATTAACACTACCCGTGTCACCATTGTGTCAAAAATTAATTAAAATATGAACTTTATATAGTAATTTCAGTTCAAGGGTAAGCTCATACAACGTCATCTAGAATAGATCGTTCAACATACCTTTAGTTTCTCAAAGCGCTCATTTAGTGCTGCCACCTGGTGGTCACGATGTCGTCCCACCAGCTTGCAGAGGGAGCAGATGAGCTGCTCATCCGTAACACAGTACATGTTCACTTTCTCCTCTTCATGTTCAAGGCACTGCAGGCCTCTAAGGTGCGAGTCGGGCATAGGTTCAATAAGGCGATGTCCAGTGAATGGTTTCTTGTTGGGGTGCGTGGCACGCAGACATTCCTCGCAATAGGACACCTCACATGTTACACAGGTTTTCACAGCACACTGCGGCGGTTCTTGCTCACAAAACTGGCACTGCACCATCTCAGTGGGCGAGGAGGGTGCAGTGGCAGTCGTCATGGCGCCTAGAGGGCTGTCGCCTGGTGAACTGTGGCCGCTGGAGGACAGAAGGAGGGTGGCAGAAGTCGAAGCCCTTTGGACACGGTCGATGATGTTCTGGAGGGTGACGTTGCGCTTGAGTGCGTCCAGACCACGCTGTGGGCTCAGTGAGATGGCATAGCGACACGTGGGGCACTGGAAGGCGCAGATGGCATCAGTTGGCTCACCTGAAGTGCAATGCGAGACCAGGATGCGGCGAGCACAATTGAAGCACAGACTGTGGGCACAGGGAAGCAGCAGGGGATCCTCAAACAGCTCCAGGCAGATCGGGCACGTCAGCTCCGACTCCAGGGTTTCCATCCTTTTTAGGTGGAGCGAAGAGGGAATGGCATTAGCAAAATCCGGGAAAGCCAGGCAGTGATCTGGGAAAGAAGACATACAAAGAGGATTTAGGTAAAGGGGTTCACGCCATGGTATGGTTAAAAAATGTCCATCAGGTTTTAAGCTGATCGACCTCATCTTCCAAGCATGTATATTTCTAGTAAAGCATTATTTCCAATTAAGTATCTTTTTTAAACATTACATTATAAAAGTTATTAACATACGTTACCCATCAACACAACACATAGCTATGCCTGGCAAGTTCTAAACAAGCGCTGGTCTTAATTAGCCGTGACATGTCCTCTCTCATCACTGAAACACTTTATCTGTGAAACATCCATCCCCCGCACCAAACATGGCTACATCAGACCAGATGCTTGAGCTCTTCAGAAACCCATAATCCTGCCATTGATATTTAAATGTGTCACATGAACGTTTCAACAAGCTACTCTTACTCTCTCTGGTCAGGACAGATAAATGACATTATGTTGCTCATACACTGGATGTCATTTGGTGCAGATCATTTCTCAGAGCGTTAAACTTTGAAATACTGTACAAGCGGTTGCTTATTTCGTACTGTTAATCCGTACAGTAAATTGTGTTATTTCGATTTTTTTTTAATATACGGAGGAATTAGATAATGTCAATGTATTTCAGATGTACTTTATCAAATGCACTTGTTTAGAGTGTTTGCACATGAGGTTAGCGTTACTGACCTACTGAACATCACAGATGAGCCATTTCTGGCCCTCAACACCCACTCTCTCTCTTATTAAAACCAAAATGATAATCCCCAGGCACACCAGATCATACATACATGGTTTTAAATACATTTACTAAATTAGATTTAAATCTCAGTAGAAATCACTACCAAAGTGCTCTCCCCACGCTCCAAAAAAAAAAAAAAATGCCAGCCTAAAAACATACAGTATATTCTGTACATGAAATAGACGAAAATAAGAATAGTCAAGCAGTAGTGACAAGTCGCTTCAATCCGATGGCATCTCGAAGAAACGATTTACTCTTTCATCCTGCAGTTTCGCATTTGCAGAGACTTTCAAAACACGCATACTTCTTCACATTTTATCATTACCCACCAGCGGATTTCTCCCGAGACCAAGCAGCAGCGACATCTCTCCTGATGATGAAGCTCAGCGACCCAAATCGAGAAAGTGGCGAGAGGCTTGACACACAGAGCCTCATGTAGACAGCTTTGTCTAAAGCAGCCTAGCAGCTTGCATAGTTTCAGCCCTACTCAGCATACACACACACACACGCTGGCTTCCATTCTAACTGGCTTAGTTCTGGGACGGTGGTTGTGTCTAATGTCTGTTTCGGCCTGTCTCTTGCTTCACCTCCGAACAGGAAAAATAAGCTTTATCCCGACAATTCCAGGAAAGTCAGTTTCCTCCACCCTGTGGCTTGGGCAGCCAGAGGTGTGTGCGTGTGTGGTGGGGGTGCTAGGGAACAGAGGAACTGACAAAGTCATAGATCTGTAAAGAACTGGAAGTACATTCCAGCACGGAGAATAGTTCATTTAAATACACAGCGTACTGTATGCTGATGGAAATTGGGTTGCGAAGGTGAAGCATGAAAGCTTTGCCATCTTGTTGCCCATTGTGTGTGACTGAGGTATTAAATCAGAGAGGGAAAAAAACAACAGGGGTTCAGGCTGGCATGTACACACATACACATACACATAAACACACACACCCGTTCGAGTGCGTGTGGGTTTTTTTGTGTGTGTGTGTGTGTGTGTGTGTGTGTGTGTGTGTGTGTGTGTGTGTGTGTGTGTGTGTGTGTGTGTGTGTGTGTGTGTGTGCGTGCGCGCGCGCGTGTGTGCAATTTAACAGTGATTCAGTTAAATGAGAATTTAACAACAGACTACAGTGTAGAACAATTAGGCCACAGGTGGCAGAGGAAGGGGCTCGTAAACACATTTCGACATGCTGATGTTTGATTATAAAGCGAAATTAATGGGAATGGCATGTAGAGTGAAAAATTTAAAATGCCAACGGGATTTGAATCTATTTTTAAGAAATAATTTTAAACTACTACAGTTTACATTTACACATGCCTATAGCTTATAGCAATTTTTTGTATCCTGGGTGGAAAATATGAAGCGTGTTCAAGTCAAACCGGGACTTGTGATCAAATTCCTGATTAAGGAAGGGGAAAAGTCGATTTGCATTTACAGGAGACTTTAAGAATAGTGAGGTGTTCTGCACTATGCACTGTTTGCTGCACATTTATATGGTGCAGATGTTTTAGAAGAAGGTCACGAATGGCTTGCGCCATGTGAACATTCAACCAGATCCTTGTAAATCGACAGATAACTTACAGAACAGATGCATCTGTCTGTGGGAACTGTACACACAATCATTCACCAGCACCACTTGTGCATTACAGGAATTGATATATACACATCCCCCATATACAGTCCAGACCTCAGTCCAAGCCATTTCCACATGTTTGGGCCATTGAAGGAGTTCCTGGGCAGTCTGATCATGACTCGGGTGTACTGGGAAAACTTTCTACCTTGAGGGCATCCAAGCACTAGAGAACCGCTGGGATAAGTGCATTATTATATTCAAAGAAATAAAGGAATTTCATAGCTGTGTTCTGTTATTCTACACGCTGTGACTTGAACACCCTCGTAGAATACCTTTAAAGCTAATCTAGCTTACTGTGATCCCTGCACATTCTCAGTGGGAGTCAAATTCTTACTCAATTCATCCAAATAAGACAAAACAGACTATTTTTATCCAAACTAAGCTCGGGTGATTTGATGTAATTATTGTCGAATTGAGATGGTTATCTGTAACCCTAGTTACATTTAATTGCACATGAATGATTAACAGCTGAAAAGAAAAAGTCCCTTATGAAGGCATTGGTAAAATAAAGCAGGTCCACTTTACAACACACTCTCATGTCACTTTATATTATCCTACAATATGCAGCAACAATAGCAATTTTCTTTTCAATAATTGGTCTCGTTCCTAAAAAGTCCACTTTAGATTGTAGGCTATAATACTGTATAAGGTTATGTACAGTACAGTCAGAATTGAAATTGTGCACATTAACAATATTTTGCAGATTTACTTTCTGGCACTTTATGCAGTGCTATACAGTATATACAGTACAGTACCAAGACATTGTATTATTCTAACTGGCTTAGTTCAGTCACATTTCTCTGCAGCTGGTTTCCCAAAGCAGCCTTGTACAGTACATGACCTTCTGTGGGATCACTTGAATGCCATGCAAGCCTTTCTGCTTGCTTCTTCACATGTGGCAGGATCACGGGGCAAATGATACAGTATGTGAAGCAAATCCTAGACTTTTTAAATATTTTTATATGGATTCATAAAGCATGTTTCTAATTCATAAAAGGTTGAAAATTCATTCATTCATTCACATTCATTCATTCACATTCATTCATTCATTCGGTTAATCAGCCTTTGAAGAACACGTTGTGGCAGTGGCATGGAAGGGGGGAAAAAAGAAAAGCGTTCTGACTAAAATGTTGAAAATTATACTTAATATCCACCTTTTATACATAATTGCTAGTCTGCCAAGTGCTACAGAACTAAAAAGGTCTGATAAGCACGTTTCATACCTGGTCATTGCCTCTAAAGTTAAAACATTCTAAAATCAGCTTACTGACTTCTTGTTTAAGTATAGTTTGACAGAAAACTTTAGTCATTTCTTGTGCGCTTTCTAGTCGAAACTTTTTGACTTCTTTGACTTTCCATGCTTTGAACATGAACTGACCCTTTCTGTGTTCCACTTCCTATTTGGCAATAACAATTTGTTCTTGTTTCCTTTTCACTGTAAATATCGGATTCCTTCCCACTCTTGTTTAAGCGCGTGTCCCCATATTTCTTCGCTGTAAATTTTCCAAAGCTGAGTCTTTTCATTTCCTATTTTCCTTTGTTCCCTAGATTTATGCATGTATCATATCGTCTCTGGTTTGCACCCTATTCGGCCTTGGTATTTATACAGTATTATGCTTTAATTTCCATATAGAAGAAGTTGGGGTAATTTCAGCCATTTACTGTAATTTTTTTTATTTTATTTAATGCAGCAGCCAGGTTAGGTATTCAATAATTAGTAATATGCATCCATGCTGAAAAATCCAGCATGATTTTTATGCTGGTCTATGCTGGTTTATACTGGTTTGTGCTGGTCTGGTGCTGGTTTAGCTGGTGAACCAGCATAACTGAAGGTAGACGAGGAACAGAAAAGGTAAGATGAGTTAACATCATGCTAAAGTACATGTTAATCACCAATGACTCAATAATCTGTTAAACTAATCCTCCAAATACATACACTGTGGAGTTGTGTTTTCTAACCGTGTATTTGTGTGAGTATTTGTTAAGTTGTTTAAAATGATGGCTCTCTCTTTCTAGGTGTGTTTAGGATTTTATTAGTTTGAACATACAGAAAGAGAGAAAGATGGCGACGGCAAGCAGTAAGTTACATTTCCAGAGATAAATGAATCTCTATTATTTATTAAAGACTAAACTAAGTGTGTGTGTGTGTGTGTGTGTTTTTTTTCCTACACAGATGAGTTTAAACTTACACTATTGGTCCCAGTGGTAGCGAGTCTTATAATCACTCTGCTGTCACTATCTTGTGTCGTCTGTCTTCTGAAATCAGTGCTGTTAACATGGAGATCAAGGTATCCAACTCTAGTGTCGCAAAATTTACAGTGCATTTATGTGGGATAAATTCTTTCATGTGACCAATATTAGCCCGACCTTATGAAAAAACGGCTACAGTTAATAGAACATTAATATGAACATGAGCTATAAACAGAAGTCTTAACTTCACAAATGACGTCTCTAAACTCAAAAGGTAAAAATCATGTAAGATTTTCTCTCCCAGTAGCAGGTAACACATTGTTTTCATTCATCCGATTATGTTTTTATAGTTCATGACTGACATAAAGATTGCTCCCTGGCAGGAATTACCCCAACTGTCCTTCTCTATGGATCCCAGCTAGATTATTATTATTTCATTGCATGTACAGCCTTAGACTTTTAAACACAAAACCCGAATAAAAGTGTACTATTTGGTAGTTCTCCTAACCTAAAATATACAAAACTATACGCGCCATGCACACTCGTAACACGACTGGCACTAGGACCTGGAAGTAATACCGCCGGGTTTCAGGAAGCATAAAAGGAAACAAGATGGCGCTTCACATTGCTCAGTCATTGAGTTCGCCCATGCCTTTGCTGACGCTACGCCGACTATTCTGTGAGTACTCACCGATTCGGGTTGCTTCTTTGATTGAGTGTGTGTTGCTAGAACGCGGGTTTATTTGTGTAGATCCTTGCTCTTCGTGTAAGAGAGTTCTTAAACGAATCTAAGCCTTCTGCCGTCTGATCAATTCCACCTGCAGTTTGTCATCTGGATACCATCCTCAAACTAATGGTCAGACGGAACGGACCAACCAACAACTGGAGCGCTACCTGAGGTGCTTCGTCGCCAATCATCAGCGCTCCTGGGCCTGCTATCTCATTTGGGCAGAACTTTCACATAATCTCCACGTCTCCTCTGCCACCAACCTAAGCCCATTTGAGATATGCCACGGTTTCCAGCCTCCGATGTTCGAACACCAAGAACCAGAGGTCGATGTACCGTCGACCCAACAGTTGGTCCGAAGGTGTCGACGGCTATGGAGTCAAGCCAACACTGCCATTCACCGTGCCAACCACCGCTACACCACGCAACATCGCCGTCGACACCCTCCGGGACGGTTGTACAATGTAGGTCACAAAGTATCGCTGTCTACGAGAAACCTGCACCTCCATACAGAATCCAAGAAGCTATCACCCAGGTTCATTGGACCATACCGCATCACCCTCCGTATCAATCCTGTAACCTTCCCGGCTCCAGCTGCCTGCGGCGCTCCGGATCCATCCGGTATTCCACACCTCCCAGCTCAAACCCTTCACCCACCCACTCTGCTCCTCCTCCCCGTATCATTGAGGGTGGTCCCGCCTACACCGTTCGCCGGATCCTTGACTCACTTCCTCGGGGCAGAGGGCTCCAGTACCTGGTTGATTGGGAAGGTTACGGTCCCGAGGAGCGATCTTGGATTCCGGCTTGGTTCGTCCTAGACCCCGAACTCATCCAGGACTACCGTCGTCGGGTATCCTCCACCCCAGGACGGTCGAGAGTCGGTCCTGGACAGGGGGGTACTGTCATGCACACTCGTAACACGACCGGCACTAGGACCGCGGGTTTACTTGTGTAGATCCTTGCTCTTCGTGTAAGAGAGTTCTTAAACTAATCGCATGGTTATCCTGCCTACTCGCGCTGCTTCCGCATTTGGGTTTACCATCCACGCTACACAGGCTAACTGAGGCTTTTCTGTTCATCCCTCGGTTGCTCGTGACAATACGATTATAGTCCCTTACTGTCTTTATATCTTACATAAAAAGGGAAGCTATTAAACTGCTGAAAAAGATCAAATACTGTAGTCATCACCAGGACGAGACATTAAGGCATGTTAGAATGTCATCATTTTAATATACTGTATATTCACATGTAATCCATGAACATGGATTATGATTCAAATGCATTTGCTCCTAATTCGGTTACACTCAATGAAAAGTATGCAGGAGGATAAATACGGAAGAAATAAAGAGGTAGAGAGCCGTGTCTTATGAAGAAAAAAAAAAGATCGGGACTTGCCCATCTGCGTCGTTTTGATGCTAGTGGTTATGGCATGCTATAGAGAGCAGTGTGCAAAGTAGGTCAGTGGCATTGACCTATCTTACATTATCAGTGCGTACATATGGAGGTTTGCTTCTAAGTGAAAGCAGGCCATATGTGAAATGGGAAAAGCCAGCAAATGGCTGATGAATGCATTCGCAACACAGCAGAATCTGGACGGATTAATCGTGGTTACATGGTTAGTCACTGTGTATGATTGGATGTTTACCTTATCGCTGACGCTAACCCCTAAGGACTATAATCACATTTTTATATTTATAATAATGATTACAATAACATACAATAAAACAAATCCATCCGTGATTGCCTTTGGGAGTAAATAGTTGAAAATGAAACGAAACATATCAATTCCAAGACATATGAATGATCAGGCCAACAACGTGTCAACACTTGCTTTTCCATTTCAGTATCTGCTCTAGAAATCTTAGGCATGCTGCAAATTCCTGTAAATAAGATCAAATCTACAGACACTTTCTTGATGTTTACTGACACATACAGTAATCTGCACCGTCAGAATATACAGTATCTAATTTATCTTGATGGTACTTGTGCTGCTTTGCATCATGGTGTTCTCTAACTATTAATCTTGTCCTGTGCATTCATCCTATTATTCTGCATTTGCCATTTTGCTGGACATGTTGTTGTGACAGGCAGGCCGCTCTCCTACAGTATGTAGGAAGTATGTATCCCTCCCAACCTGATGTATCTGTGACTAATCACGACCCCTTTCATGTTGAAATCAGCTCGAACTGAGCGTGCCTGTCACAACTAATGGGATTGGCTGTTGATTTGAGGACGTGCACAAGGCAAGCCAAATTTCAAAGGGGGGGGGGGGGGGGGGGCTTAATCTGTCACATCTAGCCTGTACAACATCTGCCACAGATCTTTAACCTGCTCTTCATGACCTAAATATCAAAGTACAAAAAAATGAGGCAAGGAATATTCAGAGGTAGGATGTGTTGTATATGTAAAATGTGTACATACGTGCATTTAAAAAATATATAATCTACTGTATAACAAAGGCAAATGATATTGTATTTGCTTGAATCTATATGCACTGCTTAGCCAAAATAAAAAGTCAAATTATCAGGGTGCATGAAGCAAAGAAAACAACTAAGGATATTGTTGTACTTTTGGAATAGACAAATCAGTGCTATAATTAAAGCTAAAGTAAAAGAAAGCAAATGAAATATAAAAATCTGCACCCTTTTATTTTAGCCAGGCAGTTTAGGAAACTGAAATGTAATAGCATTACATAAAACACAAAATTATAAATCAACCAAAGAACTTGTCATATACACACACTGTATGTATATTGATATAAAGATTAATAGAAATTCTAGTTGCCCTTGTACTTCTACTTCTTAGAACTCAAAGATTCCATGTCAAATATAGAAGTTTTGCAAAATCAGAACAGAAAGCTTAAATAACCTTTGTAGAACCCTTTGTATTTCCATTCATCCATTGTCTATATTGCCTGTCTTGTGAGTGTGCCTGGAGCCTATCCAAAGGAAAATGCAGGGCACAAGGTGGGTACACTCCGGATGAGGTGCCAACTCATCGCAGGACACAGGCATACAATCAGACAGCCAGTCGTACAAATTGGACAATTTGGAGACAGCAGTCACCCTGTGGAAACCATGCCACCAAGTCGCTTGCAGACCGCCGCCAGCCTTAACACACAAAAAACTCAAAAACCAAAAATGGCTTTAAAATGTTTTTAAAATCCTGTTAAGCCTGTTAGCCTATTACTAATAAAAAATAATAAGTTGTGCTATTAAAACTTAAATTTTAATTCAAGCCTCGACAACACCGGACAGTTAATAACTTCAGTTTTAAATGATTAAGATGAAAGGATAAGTGATTCAACATTCTCTACTGTTCATGCTTACTGTTATATGTTCCTGTTAACATACTTGCACTTTTTGACTAAATATCAAATCAGACACAACAAGCTAACCAGGGTTAGCTAACATGTTAGCACGTGGACCCTTCAGGTGTGGGGGTTGTGGAGTGGGGTCTCCGTGGATTAGACTTGTTTGTCTTTCCATTGAAGCTCAGTCAGATTGGGATCTGGGGAATTTGGAGGTCAAATCAACAACCTTGGCGTCTCTGCCTGCTAAGCCCCTTACATGGCAAACTGTGATGCACTGAGTGTTCTGATGTATACAGTATACAGTACAGACCAAAAGTTTGGACACACTTTCTCAGTCAAAGAGTTTTCTTTATTGTGTTCTTTATTGTGTTCTTTAGCCCAAACGCGTCTCTTCTGCTTGTTGCCTGTCCTTAGCAGTGGTTTCCTAGCAGATATTCTACCATGAAGGCCTGATTCACACAGTCTCCTCTTAACAGTTGTTTTAGAGATGTGTCTGCTGCTAGAACTCTGTGTGGCATTGACCTGCTCTCTGATCTGAGCTGCTGTTAACCTGCGATTTCTGAGGCTGGTGACTCGGATGAACTTATCCTCCGCAGCAGAGGCGACTCTCTGTCTTCCTTTCCTGGGGCGGTCCGCATGTGAGCCAGTTTCTTTGTAGCGCTTGATGGTTTTTGTGACTGCACTTGGGAACACTTTCAAAGTTTTCCCAATTTTTTGGACTGACTGACCTTCATTTTTTAAAGTAATGATGGCCACTCATTCTTTTCTTCACTTAGCTGCTTTTTTTTTTTTGCCATAAAACAAATTCAAACCTCTTTGAATGAGAAGGTGTGTCCAAACTTTTGGTCTGTACTGTATATAATTTGTGCTATAATGGCTTTTCCGTGAGATAGGACCAGCTGTTCCAGCCTTTGGTCCCCACAGGTATAGATTAGCCTTGAGTACTTAGTATGTACTTGAGTATATAATTGATAGTTATTGTTATTTAAATTACCAGGTGTTATGTCTGATCAGTGCATAGTATACAGTTATGCAACAGAAATGATGTATAATCATATGGTTTGGGGACCTTACAAGGCTACGTCCAAGCGGTCCCCCATAGAGCCGAATAAGGCATGTCCCCCTGGACTAGACCTCACACACCGCCTGTGCATCTGAGGCACCACACTGCCCCCAGCTAATAAGGGGAGCGTTTGTGGCGATTATTTCCAGAAGTGAATCTCTTTTATTAGAAAAATGTTGAATCGTTAGCATTGGATCTTTTTTGTGGTGTTTCTTCTGAAGAACTCATAATTAAAGTCCAAGGCAACTGTTCTTACAAACTTAGCATTTTCATCAAGAGCTGGTACAGTGCAAACTGACCTGACACTAAGGTTACAAGGTTGCTAGAATTTTCAGCATATCTTCTTTCAAGATATATATATTTTATTTTTTATATATTATATATATATATATATATATATATATATATATATATATATATTTTTTTTTAAAGCTTGTTTCAGTGTTTTAAAACTGTTTTCTAAGTGCCATAATGTGTGCAGTAAGGGTGGATGTGTCCCAATTTGCATGCTCCTTGGTGGGGGTACATAGGCACCATCTGTCCTTGTCTGACAGTATCCTGATTCCTCTGGCTATGAGGGGAGATGAGGCTGCTTGCATTCATTGCAACTTTGAACTAGAATGTCTGTCAGTGGAAGGCAAACCTTAAAAATGCTTTAAACTAAATGTTGCATTTATCAACTTTTATTCTGTAATAAACCTATTAGGAAGTGACTTCTGTTGATTTCCATGCTTATTCATATGTTTTTGAGTTGCTGCCATGTTTCAAGCTACTGTAGCAAGCTGGTAAGCCTGCCTTCTTTGCATAACCTTCAAATCCCAATCCGTCTATAACCGCCAGCCAAGCAACCATGACAGCTATTGGCATCTCCATGCAGAGAAGATGTCCAAAATCATACATCATCATCCTGAAGACCATCGAGAGTCTTGAGGTTATTGCTGGTGCCAATCATTAGCTTCATGGGGAACCACATAACCTGCCAGTATTTTGTATCCACTGGCCTATACAGTTAAAAAATGGAGGATGTGGAGTAGTTTGAACAGTAGTCAGAGTGCATGGTATGGCGAGTAAGTGCTATTCATTCGTGCTAGCCACAAAAAGTCACATGGCCATTTATAGTTGGATAAATGACATCCAGGGAAAATGTAAAGTGTATGCTGTATGCAAAGCATTTTTTTAAAGCAATTAACATACACCGATCATCCTTAACATTAGGACCATCCATCTAATATTGAGTAGGCCTCCCTTTTCTGGTGATGCACTGTGTTCTGACACTTTTCTATCATAATCAGCATTAACCTTTTCCTCAATTTGAGCTAGAATAGCACTTTTGCATCAGATTACATGGGCCAGCCTTCACTCCCCACGTGCATTAGAAAGCCTTGGTCACTCATGACCCTGTTGCCAGTTCACCGGTTTTCCTTCATTCCAAATTTTGAGATGCAAGCCTGGTAACATCCCACAATTTGGACATCGTCAAAGACACTCAAATCCTTATGCTTGCCCATTTTTTCTGCCACCAACACATGAAATTCTGGAAAAAAGGTTCACTTGCTGCCTGAAATATCCCACCCACTTCCAGCTGCCATCACAACAAGATACTGAAAATTTAGCTGCTGTATTAAGAAAATTGTATGTAAAATTGTAATGGCTAGAGTACTGGGTCAGAGCAAGTCAAAAACAGCAGCTCTTGTGGGATGTTGCTGGTCTGCAGTGGTCAGGACCTACCAAAAGTGATTTAATGAAGCAGAATTGTGAACTCTATTAACTATATAACTATAATGTTATGGCTGATCTGGGTATTATGATTAAATTGCTACTTAACAAATTATATTTAACAAACTACATTGCAATATTGAATAGTAAAAGATGCTATAAAAAGCAGCTGTAGATCAGTGGTTAAGATATTGGACTCAATATCAGAAGGTCACAGGTTCAAACCGCAACACCACCACGTTGCAAAAATAGACTCTTGAGCAAGACCCTCAACCCTTAACTACTCAGTTGATTATGAGATAAAAGTAAATTGCTTTAAATAAGGGTGTCCGTCAAATGCTATAAATGTATAATAAACATAATATAATATAATATGGAAACAAAATCTACAGTAAGTAACATACTACAAAGGCAACGGACCATGTTTAATTGCTAAAGAATAATATTTTTATAATATTTATCAAGAATACCCGTAGGAATAACCATTGTTGCCATATGACAGCAGCCAAAGTTTATAGTTGTCATGCACACTCATAACACGACCGGCACTAGGACCCGGAAGTAATACAGTCGCATTTCAGGAAGCATAAAAGGAAACAAGATGGCGCTTCACATTGCTCAGTCATTGAGTTCGCCCATGCCTTGTCTGACGCTTCGCTGACTATTCTGTGAGTACTCACCAATTCGGGTTGCTTCTTTGATTGAGTGTGTGTTGCTAGAACGCAGATTTATTTGTGTAGATCCTAGCTCTTTGTGTAAGAGAGTTCTTAGACAAATCACGTGGTTATCCTGCCTACTCGCGTTGCTTCCGCGTTTGGGTTTACCATCCACGCTACACGGGCTAACTGCTAAGACTTCTGTGCTTACCCTCCGATAGCTTGTGACAGAATGACTGAGCCAAAAGCAGTAAACCCAGCAGAGTTTGCTCGCCTCTGTGATGTGGTTGACCAGCATGCCGAGCTGATCAATAAGCTCCGTGGAGAAGTTGCATCTCTCCAAAAGGACCTCCAAGACGTCGCGGCTTTGCGCCGCGAGGTGGCGGAGCTTCGGCAGGAGAATGCCACCCCTCCGCCCCGTTCTGATGTTTTCATAGCTCTACCGGATAAGTGGGATGGCACAGATGGGAGGTGCAGTGTCTTTCTAACCGCATTGGATCTTGTGTTTGAGTTTAATTCCACCAAATACTCCACAGACCGACTGCGCGTTGCCCTTCTCGTCTAGTTGCTAGAGGCAGGCAGCTGAGTGGGCCATGGCGGTCCTCAGATCAGATTCAGACACGGCCTACTCATACAGAGAGTTTACCCATCAACTGAAACTAACATTTGAACATCCTGCTGCTGAGGTGGAGACTGACACCAAATTTTATCATCTGCGGCAGGGAGGGTCGTCTGTGAGTCGCTACACAACGGACTTTCATACTCTCGCCGTGCAGACCACCTGGGGAGACCCCGCCCTCAGCCTCTCACCCTTGTCATCGGCCAACATCACGAACGGATCCAGTTCCACCTCATCTCTATTTCATCACCACCCATCATCCTCGGACACCTGGTTGCTTCAACATGACCCCCTCATCTCCTGGACGCAAAACCGGATCCTGCAGTGGGGGCCGACCTGTACCGAACTCTGCCTGCGGGCTCCGGCTGGGACGTGTTCTAGGGAGTCCGAGGCACCCGATGTCGACACCAATGCCATCCCCGTCACCTACCAAGACCTGGCTGAAGTATTCTGCAAGAGACGAGCCACACACCTTCCTCCTCATCGCCCCTATGACCTGACAATCGAACTTCAGCCAGGCTCGGTCCCCCCCTGGCGGCCATCTTTCCTCCCTCTCCGCCGATGAGACGCAGGTGATGGAGAGATATGTTACTGACGCCCTTCGCCACGGCACCATCCGGCCCTCCTCCTCGCCTGCCAAAGCGGGGTTCTTCTTTGTGAAGAAGAAAGGGGGCGACTTACGTCCCTGTGTCGATTATCGGGGGCTTAATAACATCACCATTAAGAACAGACACCCTTTGCCTCTTACCAACTCAGCCCTGGACGCCTTCTCTGGCGCCAGCATTTTCACAAAGTTGGACCTTCAACTTGGTGCACATCAGAGAGGGTGATGGCTTTCGTTACTCCTACTGGACACTACGAGAGCTTGGTCATCCCATTCGGACTCTGCAACGCGTTTACCTGAACGACATCCTTATTTATTCACGCACCGCCAAGGAACACACCCAGCACGTCAGAGTGGCCCTAGAGAGATTACTCACCCACCAACTGTACTGTAAGTTAGAAAAATGTGCATTTCACGAGCGCTCCACCACGTTCCTGGGTTTTCTCATCCCACCCCAGGGTGTGGCCATGGACCCGCAGATGTGCGTCATTGGCCACTACCCAAGACCCTCAAGCAACTTTAACGGTTTCTCGGGTTTGCGAACTTCTATCGTCACTTTATCCGGGACTACAGTACAGTTGCCGCCCCTTTAACCGCTCTGACTTGACCCTCTTCTCATCACTTCAGCCTCAACCCCGCCGCCATCACTGCCTTTCATGACCTATGCCACCGGTTCACCAACGCCCCAATTCTACTGCACCCAGACGCAAGTAAACCATTCGTTGTGGAGGTGGACATTTCGGATGTGGGCGCCGGGGCCGTTCTCTCTCAACGAGGTCCAGACCAGAAGCTACACCCCTGTAGTTTCTTTTCCAAAAAATTTGACCCCACTCAGCAGCAATACAGGGTAGGGGACCGCAAGCTGCTGGCCATAAAGTGGGCTTTGGAAGAATGGCGACACTGGCTCCAGGGCGCCAGGTAGCCGTTCATCGTCTGGACCGAACATCAGAACCTGATCACCATCCGTAACTTAAAACAGCTCAACCCGAGACAGGCGCGGTGGGCACTGTTTTTCGAACATTACAACTTCCACCTATCCTACCGCCCGGGGTCCAAGAACACCAAAGCTGACGCTCTCTCCCGACAACACGAAGAGGACGTCCCCGGGGCAGACCCCGCGCCTGTCATCACACCTGCCAAGATCATTGCACCACTTCACTGGGAACTGGAAACGAGGGTTCGCCGTGCACAGGCGATGAAGACCGCACCGGCAGGTGTGCCGCCTGGGCGACTCTACGTGCCGAACACCCTAAGGACCGAGGTGTTGCGATGGGGTCATTTCTCGCCATTATCTGGACACCCCGGCGCCAACCGCACCCTCCAATTTATCAGACGTGCCTTCTGGTGGCCATCTATGGCGAGTGACGTCAAGGAGTACGTCCAGGCATGCCCAGTGTGCGCCAGGTCCAAGAATACCAACCAACCGACACCGGGGGAACTCCAACCACTCCCAGTTCCCAAACGGCCCTGTACGCACATTGCCGTCGACTTCATCACGGGCCTGCCGGCCTCCGAAGAGAAAGACACCATCTTAACCATCGTCGACCGGTTCTCCAAAGCCATGCACCTCGTGGCCCTCGCCGGACTCCCATCAGCCAAAAAAACAGCAAAGCTGATTTTAGAACATGTAGTCCGACTGCATGGGTTCCCAAAAGACATCGTCTCGGACAGGCCGCCCCAGTTCACCGCCTGGTTCTGGAAGGCCTTCTGCCGTCTGATTCCACTGTAGTCTATGCTCTGGTTATCATCCCCAGACTAACGGTCAGACGGAGCAGACCAAGCAACAACTGGAGCGCTACCTGAGATGCTTTGTTGCTCCTGGGCCCACTACCTCCTATGGGCTGAGTTATCTTACAATCTCTAGGTCTCTTCAGCCACCAATCTCAGTCCATTTGAAGTATGCCACGGTTTCCAACCTTCGATGTTCAATCATCAAGAACCGGAGGTTAAGGTGCCGTCGGCCCAACAGTTGGTTCGCCGGTGTCGACGGCTGTGGAAACAAGTAAACCCCCGCCATCCAACAGGCCAACAACCGCTACGCCACTCAACATCGCCGTTGACACCCGCTGGGACGATTGTACAATGTAGGTGACAAAGTGTGGCTTTCAACCAGGAACCTTCACCTTCACGCGGAATCCAAGAAGCTATCACCCAGGTTCATCGGTCCATATCGCATCACCCTCCGTATCAATCCTGTCACCTACTGGCTCCAGCTGCCTGCGGCGCTCCGGATCCATCCGGTATTTCACACCTCCCAGCTCAAACCCTTCATCACTTCACCAATGGTACAGCTACAGTTTAATAGAAGCGTGATAGAGTGGGCCAATGAACAAACTCTCTCTCGCTTTTCTAGTTATTAAGGAGTATCATTACTGTACATACCATAGGGATTGCTTGTATCTTTGACTGTAGCTGAGAAATGCACAGCTCCATATGGTGTACATGTGTTCTGATGTGTACGAGATGAAGAAAACTAAGAGAAACCTGTCTGTATGATAGTGGCATTTATTACAATATCTATGCCGTACATCACTCATCACATGCCTTCATTTGAATGGCTTGGAATGTGGGAAGCTATCCTGGTTAATATCATGACTTGTGCGCTTGTGTGTTATGATGATACTGTATGTGCAGGCGTATAGCGTTGTTTAGGTATACTTCAGTGCTGTATGTTGTGACAGACGGATTATAAAGGTTAATAAGAGCACGTCTCAGAGCATCTGTTTACACGTGTAAAGGCGTGCAACAAACCATAAGTATGACAAATCACCTAATACATGTGTCTGTATACACCAGCTTTCAACTTTTCATTCACGCCTACTGATACCTTCAGGTAATTAAGTCATGTTGTGTACTGTGTACTGTAGATGTTGACTATATTGCATCTCTGATTCTGCTATAAGGGACATTTTATTTATTCTTAATGATTTAATATGCACAATGCATGAATGCTAATATTATTTCGAATTGATAAGATAAAAAAAGTTTGATTTAAAAAAAAAAGCATGGAAAAATATGCGCACAGTGGCGCAAGCAGAATGCGTCACCATGTGTGGGTGTGTAAGGCACGGGCTGTTTAACCAAAAGAACATAATACACATTTCATACAACATCAGACGAACTACAGCTGCCATTATGACCTGAGCTGTAATCATGAAATTACACACTTCCTGTCTCGTCTTGCTTTTTACCACACGGAGGGCAAATGTTTTTACCTGCCATAACTTGAACGGCAGCGCGCAGACAGCATCTGTAAAGCCACTTTGAACTGAAATATCCTCTAATATGTCTAAACAGACATAAAGCCTGTGACAAAATCCGTGATAATGCCCTAAAATGAGACAGATCACCCTGGTGATTCTTTTCAGACCAGAACAGCCTATTCAAATTAGGAGATCTAATCAGATCAATACAAAAGGCAGAACCTTGCTGGTATTGGAATTCGTCTTGGGTGTACCCATCATCTGCTTTTATAATTGCACTCTTAAAAGGGGGGAAAAATCCTATGGATGTTCAGATGCCTCAGAGTTCAAACTTCCTACGATAGTTCTACTCGACCTTCCTGAAAAGCGAAGTCGTGTTTTGTAGAGCTAGACGGGAATATATAATTACTGTACTGTAAATGTTGGTTCTTTCCAAGAGGGTTAGATCCAGAAACACAAAGGGGTCTTTGATATGGAACTTTAAAAAGTTCTATATGGATCCCTGATACAGTCATAAATCACAACCTCAGCCATTGTTAGTTCAGTATTTGCTGGAATTTAATGTTTCATGCAAGACGAAAAAATATCGATGTTCTCTTTCACAATGCTGTATTATTTTGCTCCATTAAACATTAATAGTCATCTGGGCAGCCAATTCAATCTTTAATACTACACATTTGCTAAGCTGATATATCTTAAAAGATTCGGCTACTTAAAATTACATCCCTTATAATTTATAAATAGTTCAGCATCCCTCTTACCCAACGCAGCGTCTACATGGAGACACTCAGACTGCATTGCTCTACTGCACTGCAAGCTGTTACATATCTATCAACTGTTCATTCATCTATATGCTTGCATACCTCAGTGACAGCTCGTTGGTTATAGATTTTGATGTGGCGGCTTAAGCTTCGACAACAAATGTCAAGGAAGGGGAAGGTTGATAATTGATATTCGGCACAAGTAATAAATCAGCCATGATGCTCAAATATGGAAAGTTTTCAAGAATAGTAAATAAAACTGCAAAATACAGTAAGCATTAACATTAAAACCGTCTAGGAGTTTGGAGGCCGTGTTGGCAGACGTGGGCAGCGTGCGCTGGGCATTCTGACGTCTTTCTATTGTGATTTGTGCTGCGTTGTCTTTCCAGTGGGATCGCACCGGACGGGCTAGCCTTTGGCGGGAAGAGATGAGCCTCGGATGCCCATAAGGGTTAATGTTACATGATGTTAATGCTATGGCATACCACTGACAAGGAGGTCCGTGATGCCCTTCTTTCACTCTTGTTCTCTAGATCATCAGTTGAGTACGTACATCACACTGTTCAAATAAATGTACAGAGGATTGTTTATGCCCAGCAATGTCTATCATATTAAGCAGCTTTGAAGTCAGATCCAGACTTAAAAAAAACGACCCATACGTCAATATTTCCTAGTAAACACACTTTCACTGAAACACAGCAGCCAAGACTTCCTACATTCTGCACCTCGCCGCACTGCCTGGGCGTGTCAGAACATCAGCCTTCAGGGTCGTACAAATCACTGCTGACGCCTTGTTCCTTCCAGCATTAGACACGGGATTATATTCCTCTCCTCAACAGAATGCATTCGTTTGACGGCCCAAGCTGCTCTTTGGTTTATTTAATAAGACGAGGCACATCTGCGGAATCCATTCGGCTGATATGTTAGACATTTTTCATACAAATCTTATGATTTTGCAATCTTGAGATCAGATTGCGTAGCTGTTATAAGATTTCTAGTGTACTTTATTTATATATATATATATATATATATATATATATATATATAATGTGTGTGTGTGTGTGTGTGTGTGTGTGTGTGTGTGTCTTCAATTAACTATAGATATTGAGTATAATATGCATTCTTCCCTTTATTCTCAGAATATATATATATATATATATATATAGGATTTTAAAGATGCCCTCTGGTGGCAGAAATGCAGTCCGGCACAAAGACAGTTTGGTCCATCTGCCAATGAACCACTTATTCACAAACAGGTGACTTATCAAAGATACATCAACACTTTCAGGAATACCTGAAACCAGTCCGACTCCTTTGTGCTGCTCATAAACGGCTCCGCTTACATAGAAAGTGTATCTGAGAGCAGATCACTGGAGCGTGAGAATTTTGTTCCAGGTTTTTTTTTTTTTTTTTTTACTGAAGTATACTCAAGTACACATTTAGAGTTATGTGAAAGAAAGGACTATATTTTTTTCTCTTATTTTATATATCCAGCTAAAGCTTTTGAAAAGGTTCATTCACATCATAAAATAATATAGTTTGTGCCACACACTTGCATCAGGCCAGAGATATGATTATGATATTGTAGCCAAGTGCAACACTTCAGCCTCAAAGGCTCACCAGATGCCCACAGTGTTTAACGAGATGCACGCCTGGGACTTTGCGGTACTGACACAGAGAGAGGACAGAGGGAATAAAACCTATTCTTAAAGGTCCACAGGTTTAAGATTTTATTATTATTTTTTACTCCTTTAGTAATGTCCTTAAAGAAACCAAAAATAATCTGTGTTAAAACTTCTCCATAACAATAGATGGCACTGTGTGAAAAACTTGACTTGAGCAGACAAGCTGATCTGATCGGACCGGATCCAGACACGGAGAGAGACAGCCGGATCCGATCCGCGTCAGCTCCTGTCACTGTCAGCTGGGTGACGTGCATGACAGTTTGAAGAAACAACGGACTGCCCTGTTTGTCTGTCACAAAATCCGTCTCCTTTCTTCTTTTTGTACTGCAGGCTGAAGCCTGATAAGCCACCAAACACGGCATTACTGTGTGCCATTCAATGCCTCGCTACTAAGGCCAAAGTTTAATCAGTAACATATTTTCCCACATGCACACACACACACACACACACACACACACACACACACACACACACACACACACCAACAAACGCAGGCATCAATGCAAACTTTTTAAAGGTTGAAATCTTGCAGGAGCAATGCTCCTACTGTACATTTGCACGGAGAACTAATGAGTTCATGTGAGGTGAAAGAAAAAGAGGTCAGCCCAAGCTGACTCAGGAGGATTGCACTTCATTACAGGAGCTGACACATCATACACGTCCAACAGCTCGGTCTGCTCAAATCGGACTTGCAGGGACAGCAGAGATATTACTCGAAGTGAAAAGTTAAAAAGTCCTAGAACTACAGTAACACTTTTTTTCTTTTCTTTATCCCCATGTATTTTCTACAAATCTGTGTGCAATACACTTTGCATGAATAAATCCAATAAAATTCTGCTGCATCGGCTTCTACTTCCTTACCTTCCACATGGTTAAAATTCCATTATCCAGCAGCAGAGACTGAAAAAGACAAAAAAAAAAAAACTAGATGTAAATGCTCAGGTTTCACACCCCCCCCTGAGAATGCACTCCGGTGCCTTTCTCTCACACACTGCGTACTGCACAGGGAAGTTAGAGTGCGAGCATGTCCGACTTCGAGTGTGTCACTGGCTCTCATGGAGCATCAGCTTCCCCTGAAGTGCTCAGGAGGAGCAAACCTAGCATGTCGATCCGCCTCTAAATTACTCAGCCCTCCCTCTCTGGCTCCGAACGGTTCCCGGCGAGGGCATGGGAAATATGGAGTGGGACGGCTTTGCAGAAGGGGACCAATCATGATCTAGATGGGATGTGATATTGCAATGGTGTGGGGGTGTTCGGCTGATGAATTATTATGGCAGGATTTATCATGTCTCCCACCTTCAGGCTAGTTTTTCTCTCCTCTCTCTCTGTCTCTCTCTCTCACTCACTCATTGCAGGCATCTTAGATGTGATTGTCCTGGCTGATGACCTCTACAGTTCGTTCGGTCCTTTGAAAGCCGCGATTATTAACTCCACCATTACACTTTTTACACTTTTTTAGTAGCTAGTGTACGAATTTAAGAAGAACAAAAATGAAGGCCGGCTTCAGTTCAAAATCTGTTTTCTCTGACATCACCTGTCTTTCTCCTGCATCCTTCCCAGCTGCCCGCAAGACAACAGGGACAAGCACTGTCTCTCGTCACTAGATGAGCCGAGTCAGTTTTTATTAGCTACTACTACTACAACTAAATGACGCTTTAGTGAATAACTGATTCGGTCGGTTGCTTGCACGTCGCTCAGCCAGCCGTAAGTCATGCCATGAGCAAGATGAAAGGAATCTCTTGGGTCAATAGCGGGTTACTATGACCTGACATTACCCTTGATTGAGAGTGCATGAAGACCACCATAAGATTTCTTAACATCTAACACATGTCCTTCTAGACTTTGGCTGCCAGGTTTAGTCACTGACAGTTATGTGCAAGTGAAATATAACCACAAGATGATCATAAACCATAGCGGTGATTTGAAAAGACAAGGGGTGTTCAAGTCAAACCGGGACTTATGATGAAATTTCGTGTGAATGAAAACATAAAATCTTTTTTTTTTTTCACTTCAATCATAGAACAGTGATTTAGTATGGAACATTTAGATGTATTAATGAAGGAGGCCGTGGCTCTGAGCCCACTGTATGTCATTCCTGTGAACTTTCAGCAAGTGGAATGACGGTGTGTACAGTTCCTACAGTCATAAAAAAAAAAAATTCAAAAATTCAAATTCAAAATTCTAATTTTATTTGTCACATACACAGTCATACACAGTACGATATGCAGTGAAATGCTCATACGACCGCCCCATGACCTTAAATTTTTACAAATGGGAATATAGGAGTTAAACTATAAAACAAGATTCCAGCAAAAGTTTCAAAAATATATAGAAAATCTGAAATATAATATATTACAACTTATAAAACTTAAGTCTGTACAAATATTGAGGTAGTATTTGACGAAAATGAGATGAGGGGAATGTGAAAAAGAAGTCCTTAAACTTAACTTCCCTGACCGGGAACCGAACCCAGGCCGTGGCGGTGAAAGCACCGAATCCTAGCCACTAGACCACCAGACCATTCACAAACACCTCTTACACACTACAGGAACTCCACTGCCACATCGCCCTGTACAGTTCTGACATCACGCCATTTAAACATGTTAGACCATTGAAGGAGTTCCTGGGAGGCCAGTATTTCTGATGTGAAGCAGGCAGGACAATCATTAAGGACATGCAATAAGGGACATGCAATAAGGGAATTCACTCCGTTCATCGCAGGGGTCCATGCATGCATGTTCACACTTACTGTACAGGCGAATTAGAATAGTCGTCTAGCCTGCTTCAGAAAAGCAAAGATGAAATATAGTTCAGTAAAGCAGGTCAAAATCAAACTGGGCGCCCTGGAAACACTACCTTCCTTACTTTAATTCTACTTTTCCTATGATGAATGCATCAGATGAAATGTGTTATTTATATACAGTACATTATACAATATAGTGCTTAACAAAATATATAAGTAGCTATAGACAGCATGCGTGGTAGTGCTGTAACAGATCATAGTTGATCCGCAATCCATATAAGCTCTGGTTTGGCGTGTGTGTACAGTACAGTATACCACAGATTCATTGCAAAAGTTTAATCATCACAGTCCGAAATGAAATGTAATTGTTGTGGTTGCATTACTGTATATTTAGGCTTCGTTCCTGAGTGGAAAACTCTGCACACATTATATTTTCACTCAATGAAGCTGTCCTGTGCACACGCTCTTTTATTGTATTTCGATTTGCTTTGTGCTCTCCAGGGTTGCCAGATCACATCAAGAAAAACCCCCATGCAGCTCTGAACGCCACTCAGTCCAATAAAAAATAACATATATATTAGAACTCATACTATAGCTCAAGAAGCGTTTTTTATTAGATATTATTCTAGATAATTAAAAAAAGTATCCCAGTTATTTAAAATACTTTTAAAAAAAAATTATGCCTTGTGGGTGCATATTGTGTAACAACGCGGGTCTCACGAGGAGCAGAACCGCGTGAAAATGCTTTGAACTGTTCAGAACGGGCAGATCCGCAGGCTGCTGCCACGCGGAGTTCTGGACAGGCGAAGGCGCGCGCCATTTATACCACACGGTTGCCAGGCAACGCCGCAATCAGCGCGAACGCGCCGCACCTGGCGGCGTGTTTATTTAAGGGTCCTGATATCGCGGCACTTCGTGTGATCATTTAGGTAGCACCGGTAAGGTATCAGGGACAAAGAAAGAAAGAAAGAAAGAAAGAAAGAAAGAAAGAAAGAAAGAACTAGACCAAGAACTACAAGACAAAGACTCTGGAGAGAGAGAGCTCGTGGCGCGCTCTCCTTTAAGCGCACGCTCTCAGGTTAAGTATAAAGTTTATACAAGAAAACACACACCCACAAACCCCTCGCTCTCAAATAAATCCTCGGTAAGGGCATATGCCCCGAGAGGATCTTAAAAGTTTTATTTTTAGTTTCCAGAGCCTGTCCGTTCTCGCGCAGACGACGGAGCTCAGTTTATTTTATGTTTTCAGTTTTCTTTTGGTTTCCTGATTAATTAAGTTCCTTAATTAAAAGTCCCCATGCTATCTCCAAACGTGCGTATCATAAGCACTCTCACAAAGTCCTATTTCGTTAGGTCTCTTATAAACATCTTGTGGTGCTGCGCTTCAATCCGCACCACGTGACATATTGCACTTTAATTTAACAAACGATTCAATTTAAAAGCAATTTTAATCTTATTTAAATATTGGAGATTTTGAAAGTTGATGTTCATTACTTTAAGGGCTCTTTAATTTCTACAACTAATACATTGAAAGCAAAATCACTATCATTGATTGATCCCATTCATAATCAAAAGGCATGATATGGCCCGCACCAGGAGGTTTGTATTCCCTTGCATCCCTAATAAGTATAATGCATGACATGATGATGCCAGGTTACATACACAATATTTGTTCATGAGAACATTACTGTATAAACCTTCTTATAATGACACACAATAACGGGCTTTGTTAGAGTTTCTGAATTCTGTAGTACATTTGAGATTCTTTTTAGACATTATAATGTTATCTGTAAGTTACAGAACATGTTAAAACGCATTGAATGCAGTGATGCATTATGAATACTAGGATATGTTACTAATATATCAAAAAGAAGTTACGAAAGATGACATTCTCTTAGAGAAAAGGATTAAATAAGTATTTAACACGTTCATATGGGATATGAGATTTGAACTGAAATTTCTGAAGTAACTGTTCAACGAGTAAGATTCAGCTTTAATGTGATGAGTACTACTCTGTGATGGTTTTGAGTGCCTTTTTATACACCTCACCTAATGTTTTCTGTCTCTTCGCTGTGTGTTTTGGAGTCGACCCAATTTGCATTGGATTATAAAGGTTTTCCAGAGGGTCAAATTCTGCTTTTAGTTTCGCAGAATGTCTGGAATTTCAAGGTCTTTTCCTCTTTTCTCTTGGCAAACCCATTAAAGGACTAAAGGTCTTTGTTTAAAAAAAAAAAACACTCAAGCTCAGTTCTCAGATAAGGAGGAAAGGCAGAGCATCTCATCAATACTAAGGTTCAGATCATATCTCTGAAAGAAGGCTCACAGTTACACTTGGGATGACATTTAAGTGGCATTTAATGTTGTTTAATTGCCCTCCCTTGTCTTTCTCCTGTCCCAGGATCTTAAAAACACACCCCCTGCTTTCCTTCACAAGGATCCCAAGAGGATTTCTGACGGTAGAATTTAAGTTGTAAATGTCCGGAAAAACAGGCAGGTCGTATGTCTTGTGTAATTAGCTGTTATTCTGTTTACAAAGACCCCAGTGGTACATGAGGTCATCCTAAACAGCAACTAACCTCAAGGCGATCCGTCTTGTCCTTCAATGCCTCTTTGGTGGGATCTTGAGTATATTATTTCTCTTTATGACCTTTTACCACAAAAATGAGTTTAGATGGCTTTTCTAAAGTTTGACTTTAAGTCATATAAAATGCTACAAGATATAATGGCGCCGGGACCAAACAAAGAGGCGGGAGAATGTCCGCTTGCATTTTCCATCTTGTCTTTTTAATTAATCATATGCATGTCATTATCTGCCCATCAGAATGGCCAGATTGCTGCTACGCATTTCAGTATCCTGCCCGTGGTTCTTGTGAGGTTCTGTGCACTACTGGAAAGCAAATTAACTGGGAAAGTGGCTCCGGGCAGTTGTTGACTCAATTAAATTGCTATATTGCATTTATTGACTTCAGCAGACAGTAGGGTGTCTGAATAACAAAGACAAACCAAGGGAGATATGAGGTAATGTGTTTACTCAGGTATACGGTAAAGGAAAAAAATGAGTAACAGACAAAACTCGCATTTTCTTTCTGTAGGTTCCCATAAGATTGTGAAACATATCTCTATACACACAGAGGGCCGTGTCAGTTAAAAAGGGGTTTGCTTGATTCCAATAATAACACATGTGGTTGGGTTAATCCTCTCCAACCGAGAGGATCACTACGGGTGCATTAGCATGCTGCCTTTCTGTTCTGCTTAATGCACAATTCACGCTTAATGCAGTGTGACTGGAGCAGCAGTGATTACGCCTCTAATGACATTTAGCACATCTGAGTGGATCACATGTCCGGCAGCACCATTGTTCGAGAACTCATTTTAGGGCTAGGGGTCTCCGCTTGGCAGAGCATTCATTTCAGAGGGCACATATTTAGGTGATTTGTTTCAGACTAGAAATCTCCAGGAAGAACAATAGGTTTGTATGTCTTCTTCTTTCACTGATAGAATAGTCAAAGCCTAATATGTGAGACTTACAATCAAAATGCAATTTGATAAAGTAAAAAAAAGCATATCATATAATGGGTCAATATGTTTGTTAGATGATGGAAGATATTTGACAGTTTTCATGTTATTCAGACACACATCTGGGGGAAAAAATTGCTGCTGGGTGAGATGGCGGTTTGAGCCCCACAACCACCTGGTCACATCTTTTGGGTCCTTAGGCAAGGGCATTATTATCTCTACACGCTATACAACCCAGCCACTTCATGTACTGTAGTGCCGATCCCAAGCCCGGTTAATAAATGGGACAGTTGATGCATTAAGGGAATCCGGCGTAAAATCTGTGCCAAATTGTGCAGATCAAATAATCTGAAGTGATAAGCCCAAGAAAAAAAATCTCTGTACAGTATGTACACCGCTAGTCAAAAGTTTGGATACACCTTCTGCTTCTGCTTTCTTTATTTACATTTTTTTCAACATTAATACTGAAGACATCCAAACTAGGAAAGAGCCTGTATAGGATTATTTAGTGAACAACTCAATGTTTTAGATTGTCCAAAGTAGCTTTTAGCATTTAGCTTTGATGTCGGATTTGCAAACTCATGGCATTCTCTCATTAGATTCATGAGGTAGTCACCTTGAATGGTTTTCAAATCACAGATGTACCTTGTCAAGAGTTCAATTGTGACATTTCTTGCCATCTTAATGTGCTGTTGATCATCTGTTGTCTTGTGCAGAGGATGGATGGCTACAAAGACAGTAGCCGTATAATGCTAACGCAACTCCTGTAAATATCCATACAGTATTATGACCAGAAGCACTCATTTACGTAAAAAGAAAAGACAGTGCATTTTTATTTTAAGAAATAAAGGACCATCAAGCTAAAAAATCTCAACAATTTTAAATGCATTCCAATGCTAAGAATGCAATGAAACCGACTGCCATGAGTACTGGCCCAGGAAAGTAAGACCAAGAGCTACCTCTGTTGCAGAGGATAAATTTATTAGAATGACCAGCCTCAGGAAGCACCTATTTACAGCACCTCAGATTAGAGCACATATAAATACTTCTCAGAAGTGGCAGACATATTTCAATATCCACTGTTCAGAGGAGACTGCGTGACTCAGGCCCTTACAGTTGAATTATGGCAAAATAACCATTACTTCAGAAGAACAGCAAGCAGAAAAGACTTGCTTGGGCCAAGAAACACAAGGAATAGACATTAGATCAGTGGGAAACTGTGCATTGGTCTGATGAGGCCAAATGTGAGATTTTTGGTTTAAACTGTGTCTTTGAACAGGCGGTTCCTGAACGTGTGGTTCCCACTGTGAAGCATGGAAGCCGAGGTGAGATGCTGTGGGCGACTTTTCTGATGACACTGTTGATGACTCAAAATTAAGGGCACACTAAACCAGCATGACTACTGTAGAATTTTACAGCGACATTCCATACCATCTGATTTTGCACTTATTGGGGACCACCATATAATTTCAAGGACAATGACCTCAAACACACCGCTAGGTTATGTAAGAGATATTTGTCCATGAGGGAGAGTGAAACTAAATCAAATTGAGATGGTTTGGGATGAGTTGAAGTGGAGAGCGAAGGAAAAGCAGCCAACAAATACTCAACATCTCTGGGAACTCCTTCAAGATTTTTGGAAACTCATTCCAGGTAACTTCCTCATGAGGCTGACTTGGAATGACATCTAATTGGCTGCCAAGAATGACTTTTTAAGAGGCTGCCAAGAGTGTGCGAAGCTGTCATCAAAGCAAAAGGTGGTTACTTTGAAAAAACATACAGTATTCTGGTTAAGTTGACTATTCATGGTTTTGTTGACTACATAAGTCCATATTTGTTCTGTCATAACATCAAGGTCTTCAGTATTAATATATAATGTTGAAAGCAAGAAAATCAAAGAAAATCCACTGAATAAGGTGTGTTCAAACTTTTGACTGGTAATGTATGTTAGCACAGGTTCATTATTAACTAAGCAGTAATTGCTGACTCTGATAATTCTTCTGCTAGCTAACAATAGCCTTATTAGCCTTATTATATTAACAACTGATTTATTATTGATCACATCGATATTAATTCCTAAAACCTAAACCTTACAATTTTCATGTAGATCTATGACCTGATATACTGTAGTTAACATGAAAATGTCGATAAGAAGTAGTATAGTCTATAATATAAATTGGTCTCATAGCATTATTAAGGTAACATGGTTTTGCTGTTAATTAATTATTGCATTATGCCATTTGTTGTATTATACAGTACAAGTAAAAGTAGCATTCATACAACTAATTAAGCATTATTAATTAAACACTTATTTATTCCGATGTCGTTCCTGCAAACAGTTGCTACCTATGAGTTAGGGAACAGTTTGAACTCTGTTACATGATGATTGTGTGTGTGTTTTTAATATTGATACTTTTGAAATGGTTAAAATACACCAACCATGACATTAACACCACTTCCAGGTGAATTAAATAACATTGATTATCAATTATACAGCAGTAAACTGGTGACAGGATAATGGGCGCCCAAGGCCCATTTCCATTAAAACAACCTTATACATGTTAGCACAATGCAGTGAAATTTTAATGGATTCTATTACCCTATTTGCGGTAATCAGTCTCACCATTTTTTTGCATTTTGCATTCATGTTGTTCCTAAAACCCAAGTTCTGTTTTTGCCCTTTTTAACTTCTCCTTGCCTGATGGTACTGGCCTGACTGTTTCCTAGAGCATATTGACGCTGGCTCGACCTACTGTACAGTAAACCCTTATAAACTGTCATGCACACTCGTAACACGACCGGCACTAGGACCTGGAAGTAGTACGGTCGGGTTTCCAGGAAGCATAAAAGGAGACAAAATGGCGCTTCACATTGCTCAGTCATTGAGTTCTCCCATGTTTTTGCTGACGCTACGCCGACTATTCTGTGAGTACTCACCGATTCTGGTTGCTTCTTTGATTGAGTGTGTGTTGCTAGAACGCGGGTTTATTTGTGTAGATCCTTGCTCTTTGTGTAAGAGAGTTCTTAGACTAATCGCGTGGTTATCCTGCCTACTCGCGCTGCTTCCGCGTTTGGGTTTACCATCCACGCTACACGGGCTAACTGCTAAGGCTTTTCAGTTTATCCTTCGGTTGCTCGTGACAGAATGACTGAGCCAAAAGCAGTAAACCCAGCGGAGTTTGCTCGCCTCTGTGATGTGGTTGACCAACATGCCAAACTGATCAATAAGCTCTGTGGTGAAGTCGCGTCTCTCCAAAGGGACCTCCAAGACGTCGCGGCCTTGCGCCGCGAGGTGGCGGAGTTACGGCAGGAGAACGCGACCCTCCGCGGGGTGGCTGCTCAGTCGGCTGTTGCCACGCCCGTCGCAGCGGCTGCAGCGCCGCACCCCTCCTCTTCTGATGTTTTCATAGCTCTACCGGATAAGTGGGATGGCACAGATGGGAAATGCAGCGTTTTTCTAACCGCATTGGATCTTGTGTTTGAGTTCAATTCCACCAGATACTCCACAGACCGACTGCGCGTTGCGCTTCTCGTCTCGTTGCTATCCGGGCAGGCAGCTGAGTGGGCCACGGCGGTTCTCCGATCAGATTCAGACACTGCTTATTCATATGGAGAATTCACCCGTCAACTAAAGCTAACATTTGAACATCCTGCTGCTGAGGTGGAGACCGATATGAAATTGTACCATCTGCGGCAGGGAGGGTCGTCCGTGAGTCGCTACACCGCGGATTTCCGTACTCTCGCCGTGCAGACCACCTGGGGAGACGCCGCCCTCCGGACGGCCTACTACGAGGGACTGGCTTCACGCATAAAAGATGAACTCGCCGGACGGGAGATTCCGACCACACAGGAGGGACTGATTCAGCTCGCTCTCCGGATTGACCAGCGCCTGCTCTCCCGCCCGAGGCCAGCCCCCCGGACCCTGACGCCCATCACGCCACCTTTTTCACACGCCACAACCCGACCACCAGCCTTCACCACCACCGCTATGGCACCCACCGGATCTCCACCTCCCGCCGTGGTTGACACCGGAGCCGGGGAACCCATGCAATTAGGACGCGCCTCCTTGAACGCTGCTGAGCGAGAACGACGCTTCAGGGAGAGACTTTGTGCCTATTGTGGGTCAGGAGCGCACCATAGAGCCATCTGCCCTCTTCGCCCGGGAAACGCCCAGGCCCGGTGAACCATGGAAGCAGTTCACCGGGCTCCCTCCATCTCTCCGCCACCACGCCCAGCGTCTCTCGTCTCACGGTTCAGGTACACCTCCAATTTGGCCACAAACGAGTCAAAAGTTCTGCGTTCATCGACTCCGGTGCCGCTGGAAACTTTATTGACTCTTCTTATGCCAAAAGATTGGGGTTGGAGACTGAAGCGTTATCCCAGCCAGTTCGGATTACATCTGTCGACGGTCGGCCCCTTTCCTCCAGCCCCATCATCGCCCAGACTCGACCCATAACCCTCGTCATCGACCAACACCAGGAAACAGTCCGATTTCACCTCACCTCCATCTCCTCTCCACCCATCATCCTCGGACACCCCTGGCTTCTGCAGCATGACAAGAGTGTGCGAAGCTGTCATCAAAGCAAAAGGTGGTTACTTTGAAAAAACATACAGTATTCTGGTTAAGTTGACTATTCATGGTTTTGTTGACTACATAAGTCCATATTTGTTCTGTCATAACATCAAGGTCTTCAGTATTAATATATAATGTTGAAAGCAAGAAAATCAAAGAAAATCCACTGAATAAGGTGTGTTCAAACTTTTGACTGGTAATGTATGTTAGCACAGGTTCATTATTAACTAAGCAGTAATTGCTGACTCTGATAATTCTTCTGCTAGCTAACAATAGCCTTATTAGCCTTATTATATTAACAACTGATTTATTATTGATCACATCGATATTAATTCCTAAAACCTAAACCTTACAATTTTCATGTAGATCTATGACCTGATATACTGTAGTTAACATGAAAATGTCGATAAGAAGTAGTATAGTCTATAATATAAATTGGTCTCATAGCATTATTAAGGTAACATGGTTTTGCTGTTAATTAATTATTGCATTATGCCATTTGTTGTATTATACAGTACAAGTAAAAGTAGCATTCATACAACTAATTAAGCATTATTAATTAAACACTTATTTATTCCGATGTCGTTCCTGCAAACAGTTGCTACCTATGAGTTAGGGAACAGTTTGAACTCTGTTACATGATGATTGTGTGTGTGTTTTTAATATTGATACTTTTGAAATGGTTAAAATACACCAACCATGACATTAACACCACTTCCAGGTGAATTAAATAACATTGATTATCAATTATACAGCAGTAAACTGGTGACAGGATAATGGGCGCCCAAGGCCCATTTCCATTAAAACAACCTTATACATGTTAGCACAATGCAGTGAAATTTTAATGGATTCTATTACCCTATTTGCGGTAATCAGTCTCACCATTTTTTTGCATTTTGCATTCATGTTGTTCCTAAAACCCAAGTTCTGTTTTTGCCCTTTTTAACTTCTCCTTGCCTGATGGTACTGGCCTGACTGTTTCCTAGAGCATATTGACGCTGGCTCGACCTACTGTACAGTAAACCCTTATAAACTGTCATGCACACTCGTAACACGACCGGCACTAGGACCTGGAAGTAGTACGGTCGGGTTTCCAGGAAGCATAAAAGGAGACAAAATGGCGCTTCACATTGCTCAGTCATTGAGTTCGCCCATGCCTTTGCTGACGCTACGCCGACTATTCTGTGAGTACTCACCGATTCTGGTTGCTTCTTTGATTGAGTGTGTGTTGCTAGAACGCGGGTTTATTTGTGTAGATCCTTGCTCTTTGTGTAAGAGAGTTCTTAGACTAATCGCGTGGTTATCCTGCCTATTCGTGCTGCTTCCGCGTTTGGGTTTACCATCCACGCTACACGGGCTAACTGCTAAGGCTTTTCAGTTTATCCTTCGGTTGCTCGTGACAGAATGACTGAGCCAAAAGCAGTAAACCCAGCGGAGTTTGCTCGCCTCTGTGATGTGGTTGACCAACATGCCAAACTGATCAATAAGCTCTGTGGTGAAGTCGCGTCTCTCCAAAGGGACCTCCAAGACGTCGCGGCCTTGCGCCGCGAGGTGGCGGAGTTACGGCAGGAGAACGCGACCCTCCGCGGGGTGGCTGCTCAGTCGGCTGTTGCCACGCCCGTCGCAGCGGCTGCAGCGCCGCACCCCTCCTCTTCTGATGTTTTCATAGCTTTACCGGATAAGTGGGATGGCACAGATGGGAAATGCAGCGTTTTTCTAACCGCATTGGATCTTGTGTTTGAGTTCAATTCCACCAGATACTCCACAGACCGACTGCGCGTTGCGCTTCTCGTCTCGTTGCTATCCGGGCAGGCAGCTGAGTGGGCCACGGCGGTTCTCCGATCAGATTCAGACACTGCTTATTCATATGGAGAATTCACCCGTCAACTAAAGCTAACATTTGAACATCCTGCTGCTGAGGTGGAGACCGATATGAAATTGTACCATCTGCGGCAGGGAGGGTCGTCCGTGAGTCGCTACACCGCGGATTTCCGTACTCTCGCCGTGCAGACCACCTGGGGAGACGCCGCCCTCCGGACGGCCTACTACGAGGGACTGGCTTCACGCATAAAAGATGAACTCGCCGGACGGGAGATTCCGACCACACTGGAGGGACTGATTCAGCTCGCTCTCCGGATTGACCAGCGCCTGCTCTCCCGTCCGAGGCCAGCCCCCCGGACCCTGCCGCCCATCACGCCACCTTTTTCACACGCCACATCCCGACCACCAGCCTTCACCACCACCGCTATGGCACCCACCGGATCTCCACCTCCCGCCGTGGTTGACACCGGAGCCGGGGAACCCATGCAATTAGGACGCGCCTCCTTGAACGCTGCTGAGCGAGAACGACGCTTCAGGGAGAGACTTTGTGCCTATTGTGGGTCAGGAGCGCACCATAGAGCCATCTGCCCTCTTCGCCCGGGAAACGCCCAGGCCCGGTGAACCATGGAAGCAGTTCACCGGGCTCCCTCCATCTCTCCGCCACCACGCCCAGCGTCTCTCGTCTCACGGTTCAGGTACACCTCCAATTTGGCCACAAACGAGTCAAAAGTTCTGCGTTCATCGACTCCGGTGCCGCTGGAAACTTTATTGACTCTTCATATGCCAAAAGATTGGGGTTGGAGACTGAAGCGTTATCCCAGCCAGTTCGGATTACATCTGTCGACGGTCGGCCCCTTTCCTCCAGCCCCATCATCGCCCAGACTCGACCCATAACCCTCGTCATCGACCAACACCAGGAAACAGTCCGATTTCACCTCACCTCCATCTCCTCTCCACCCATCATCCTCGGACACCCCTGGCTTCTGCAGCATGACCCTCTCATCTCATGGTCTCAGAACCGGATCCTCCAATGGGGGCCGACCTGTCTCGAACTCTGCCTGCGGGCACCAGGCTGGGACGTGCTCTAGGGAGTCTGAGGCCCCTGATGTCGACACCAACGCTATCCCTGAGGCTTATCGGGACCTGGCTGAAGTCTTCTGCAAAAGACGTGCCACTCACCTACCTCCTCATCGGCCCTACGACCTGGCCATTGAACTTCAGCCAGGTTCTGTTCCCCCCCGCGGCCACCTGTACTCTCTCTCCACCACTGAGACGCGGGCGATGGAGGAGTATGTATCCTCAGCTCTCCGCCAAGGCACCATACGACCCTCCTCCTCGCCCGCCGCCGCGGGATTCTTCTTTGTAAAGAAGAAATTCGGCGAACTACGTCCTTGTGTCGACTATCGGGGGCTCAACAACATCACCATAAAAAACCGACACCCATTGCCTCTTACCAACTCTGCCCTGGACGCCCTCTCTGGTGCCACCATTTTTACAAAGTTGGACCTCCGGAGCGCCTACAACTTGGTGCGTATCAGAGAGGGCGATGAGTGGAAGACGGCATTCATCACCCCCACTGGACATTACGAGAGTTTAGTCATTCCATTTGGTCTCTGTAATGCACCAGCAGCTTTCCAACGTTTCATCAATGACGTTCTCCGTGACATGTTGGGCCGATGGGTATTTGTCTACCTGGATGATATCCTTATCTACTCTCGTTCCGTTGAAGAACATGTTCAACACGTCAGAGCGGTTCTTAAGAGACTGCTCGCTCACCAGCTGTACTGTAAGTTGGAGAAGTGCGCTTTTCACGAGCGCTCCACCACGTTCCTGGGCTTTGTCATCTCGTCCCAGGGTGTGGCCATGGACCCACAGAAGCTAGAAGTTGTACGTCATTGGCCCCTACCCAAGACTCTCAGACAACTTCAACGGTTTCTCGGGTTTGCGAACTTCTATCGTCGCTTTATCCGGGACTACAGTACGGTTGCAGCACCATTAACCGCTCTGACTCGGCCATCATCTCATCACTTCCAACTCAACTCTACCGCCATCTCTGCCTTCCACGAGCTCTGCCGTCGATTCACCACCGCCCCGATTCTTCTCCATCCAGATGCAAACAAACCGTTCGTTGTGGAGGTGGATGCTTCGGATGTGGGCGCCGGGGCTGTTCTCTCCCAACGAGGTCCAGACCAGAAGCTACACCCTTGTAGTTTCTTCTCCAAAAAATTTGACCCCACTCAGCAGCGATACGGGGTAGGGGACCGCGAGCTGCTGGCCATAAAGTGGGCATTGGAGGAATGGCGACACTGGCTCCAGGGCGCCAGGGAGCCGTTTATCGTCTGGACCGACCACCAGAATCTCATCACCATCCGGAATCTCAAACAGCTAAATCCAAGGCAGGCGCGGTGGGCTCTGTTCTTTGAAAATTATGATTTCCACCTATCATACCGCCCGGGGTCGAAGAACACCAAGGCTGACGCCCTCTCCCGACAGCACGAGGAAGACGCCCCCCGGGCGGACCCCGCGCCTGTTCTTCCCTCCTCCAAGATCATCGCCCCACTACGCTGGGAACTGGAGACGAGGGTTCGCCAAGCACAAGCCGCAGAGAACGAACCGGCAGGTGTGCCGCCTGGACGACTCTATGTCCCCAAGAACACCCGGACTGAGGTCATCCAATGGGGACATTCCACCCCTCTATCAGGGCACCCAGGCACGCAGCGCACCCTACAATACGTGCAGCGTGCCTTCTGGTGGCCATCTATGGCCAAGGACATCGACGAGTTCGTTCAGGCGTGCCCAGTGTGTGCCAGGGCCAAGGACACCAATCAACCAACACCCGGGGAACTCCAACCGCTTCCTGTTCCCCGTCGGCCCTGGACACACATTGCCATCGACTTCATCACGGGCCTGCCGGTCTCCGAAGGGAAAAATGCCATCTTGACCATTGTGGATCGGTTCTCTAAAGCTGTGCACCTGGTGGCCCTCGCCGGACTCCCGTCAGCTAAAAGGACAGCCGAGCTGATTTTAGAGCACGTAGTCCGTCTGCATGGGTTCCCCAAGGACATCGTCTCGGACAGGGGGCCCCAGTTCACTGCACGGTTCTGGAAGGCCTTCTGCCGTCTGATCAATTCCACCTGCAGTCTCTCATCAGGTTACCATCCTCAGACTAATGGTCAGACGGAACGGACCAACCAACAACTGGAGCGCTACCTGAGATGCTTCGTCGCCAACCGTCAGCGCTCCTGGGCCCGCTACCTCATCTGGGCTGAACTTTCCCATAACCTCCATGTTTCCTCTGCCACCAAGTTAAGTCCCTTTGAGGTATGCCAGGGTTTCCAACCTCTGATGTTCGAACATCAAGAACCGGAGGTTGAGATACCCGCGGCCCAACAGTTGGTCCACAGGTGTCGACGGTCGTGGATTCTAGCCAAGAAAGCAATCCAACGTGCTAACACCCGTTACACCATGCAACATCGCCGTCGACACCCTCCGGGACGATTGTACCACGTAGGTGACAAAGTGTGGCTGTCCACAAAGAACCTGCACCTCCATACAGAATCAAAGAAATTATCACTAAGGTTCATCGGCCCGCGTCACCCTCTGCATCAACCCTGTCACCTACCGGCTCCAGCTGCCTGCGGCGCTCCGTATCCATCCGGAATTCCATACTTCACAACTCAAACCCTTCACGACGTCACCCATGGTTCCCCCCACCCACCCTGCTCCTCCACCCCGTATCATTGAGGGTGGTCCCGCCTACACCGTTTGCCGGATCCTTGATTCACGTCCTCAGGGCAGAGGGCTCCAGTACCTGGTCGATTGGGAAGGTTACGGTCCCAAGGAGCGATCTTGGATTCCGGCTCGGTTTATCCTAGACCCCGAACTCATCCGGGACTACCGTCGTCGGGTATCCTTCACCCCAGGACCGTCGAGAGTCAGTCATGCACACTCGTAAAACGACCGGCACTAGGACCCGGAAGTAGTACGGTCGGGTTTCCAGGAAGCATAAAAGGAGACAAGATGGTGCTTCACATTGCTCAGTCATTGAGTTCGCCCATGCCTTTGCTGACGCTACGCCGACTATTCTGTGAGTACTCACCGATTCTGGTTGCTTCTTTGATTGAGTGTGTGTTGCTAGAACGCGGGTTTATTTGTGTAGATCCTTGCTCTTTGTGTAAGAGAGTTCTTAGACTAATCGCGTGGTTATCCTGCCTATTCGTGCTGCTTCCGCGTTTGGGTTTACCATCCACGCTACACGGGCTAACTGCTAAGGCTTTTCAGTTTATCCTTCGGTTGCTCGTGACATAAACTCACTCTGCACAATCATGCTGTACAGTATACAGTGGTGGCCAAAAGTATTGAGACAAAAGTGTATCATTGAAATTGAGTGTTTCAATGACATTCTCAATATTTTTTTAAATAATGACAACCAGTATACTAAGAATAATTTGTTATTTTACGTAATGAAATTGCTATACAACAACCAGTATTTCGAATAATTAAGTACTTCAATTATTCTTCAAAACCTGCTGGATCTGGCTGGGTATAGAGTCAAAAAAAGATTACTGCAGTAATCTCACGTCGCCGGTTCAATCCCTTGCCTGCCTGATTGCTTCCTGAAAATGATATACAGAAATTTGCCACTGAAGTTGAAAACAACTTAGTTGGAACCATTTTTCTGCAGAGGCGTACAGAGAATAAAAATCCTGCCACATACAGTATTTGTTCCATCCATTAACTAAACCAGCTGATTCTAATTAGCACTTCATCCAGATACAGTACTGTATGCTCGAACTAATTCGTGACATCATCCTGTTTTGTGCACCGGGAGAACTATAATACATGGCAAACAGTATGTTGTCTTAATACTTTTTGGGCATCACTGTACAGTATATGTGTGACTTTGATTAGTTATGACATGACTTACAGTATACAAATGTGCTTTATTTACAATACAGTGCCCAATTTTCTATGATTTTATATGCAATTACTGTACTGTACATACTGCAGTATATTGCACTTGTAAAATGTGCTGAAAGGTTGGAGGAAATCTCCTGAGATATCAACCAGATGTCTGTACAAACATATAACGGGTATTGGATTCGTTTTTTATCTTTAGTAATGATTTTTAATTTGACAAGATTCCTGTGGTAAGACGAACATTTAAACATTGGAACAGCTGCTCTCGAAACGGGAAAAAGATCTGCTGTGTGAAATGTCAGCGTCCAATTTAATAATTCATTTTAGCATTAAAGATGCAATAGTATGACCTTCTGTTTATTTAATTAATTTTACATAAGCCCCCCCGGCCCCCACCTCCCCTCTCTCTCTCTCTCTCTCTCTCTCTCTCTCTGTACTGGAAGCTGAATATTATTATCACCAAGCACGGATGATTCTTCCTTTTCTATCTTATCCGGGTCAATCAGATAATGCGTGCTGCACAATACAGAAATCGCAGATATCCTGTGGATGAAGGAACACATCAGATTTACTTTGTCTAAAGAAAGCTGCTTTCCTTCCACTTGGTTTAATCAGTAACAGAGCATGAAGCAAGCGTATAAACAGCAAGAGATGGTCTGGGCTTCCTGGGACTTTATTCCTGAGATTTTATTACTCTGCATCATTTGTATCTGAAAATCAGCCTAACTGTGTAATTAGACCAGAGTGCAAATACCAAAATGAATTATAGCTTGAGGATGGATGCTGACATAAGATCCATCAGTATGATGTTGTCAGAGCAGGATGCCAGTTGGTATAACAGCTTGTAGCTTGTAAAGTCTATGTTTTTTTTTTTGTTTTTTTTTTCTGGTGTAATGGTTTAGCATGGCCAAGCCATCCATCTATTCAGGAAAAACATTTTTTAGCATCTGCATCAGATCATGTGTTAATTATTTATGAGTTGGCTTATTTGCTGAGATGTTTTCTTTTAAACTAAGATACACCAGAGACCATATATGAAAGAGTATAGTCACTTCAGGGTTCTGTCTCATGAAGCAGGGTTTATTAGTTAGTTACTTGACTTTGAGCATTGTTCTACCTACAGTAAATCTGGATTTTATTTCTCACATAGTAATATAATAATATTTATAATAATAATAATAATAATGGCAAAAATATTAAATTTTCAGCATATCGCTAAATAATCAGCTAACTTAACTTTTTAAAATTCAGCCAACTTGAATCGTTTTTGTTCACATTACTTAAATCTTTATTGTTAGTCAAAAAAAAAAAAAAACTCCTGCGGCATGACCTCCACAAGACCTCTGAGGGTGTGCTGTTGTGTCTGGCACCAGGACGTTTGGGTGCTGTGGGTTGATGGGTGGAGTCTTTATGGATCAGACTTGTTTGTCTGATGCATCCCATTGGTACTTGATCGGATTGGGATCTGGGGATTTTGGAGGCCGGATCAACAACCTTGAGTTCTGTGATGCACAATGAGTTCCAGTGTCTTTCTATTGTAGCATGCTATTGACTTTTTTTGGTGGTTTGTGCTGCATTGGCTTTTCTGTGGGCTCAGGCCAGGCAGGATGACCTTTGGTACATGTGTCTCTCTGTCCCTTTTACAAGTTTACTGGAATATAATTGTTATTCAATTATGTTGTGGTGTTTGTGTGTGTGTATTTGTGAAAAAATTGGAAACAAGCACGGTCCTGTCTTCTCATATTACAGAGAAACTAGAATCAGCAAATCTTTTCCATGTTACAAAGCATTGCAACAGGAGACTCCAAAAAGTGCTAAATAAACATTTCCTCACAGACATGTTACTTCATTGTTAATATATCGTGTGGATTGTCCACCATACAAGATACACCTGTTTTCTATTTACTGTGGTTACTATGGAAACAAGAACTTATAGGAAATACTGTAGTGCAGTATTAGATCAGTTGGCTACGGCGTTAACTTCCAACCCCAGGTCCAACAGGTTGAAATTGTTGGGCCCTTGAGCAAGGCCCTAAATGGTATCTGCTCTGGGGTGCCAAATTGTTAATGGCCCTGCGCTCTGACCTCTAGATAGAATTTTACTATGCAGTAATGTATATGTGACAAATAAAGGCTTAACTTATTTAAATTTACATACAGTATTTACAATTCTATCCATCTAGGGACCCCTGTATTCCACCGTGGAAGGGACCGTGGAGTTCAGTGGTGACCATTGTATTAATTCCTATCCTGTACGACTCAACATCTCATCATTCACACACTACGGGCAATTTGTGAGCACCAATTAGGCTAAACTGCATGTCTTTGGATGATGGGAGGAAACCAGAAAACCCGGAGGAAACCCACCAAGCACGTGGAGAACATGCACAAAGAATGGATCCCACGACCTGGAGGTGCAAGGCGACACTAAGCCACCGTGCCACCATGTTTGCAATTCAGATATTGTGTATTAGATAAATTTGCTAGAGATTTTTTTTTTTTTTCTGATAATCTGTACACTTTTAGACTCTAAATCACACATAACACATTTACCAAAGCCTTTAACACAAATACATGAACTCTACAGCACAAAGATTATTAGTGTACAATACAATACCAGAGTTGCTTACTAGTTGTTTACTAATAATTTTATAAAATTTTATATTCTACAAAGTGGAGAGTTCCATATTATTTAGAGCTGATTGGTTTAATTCTGCTCAGGATTGCTGTCAACTATTATCCAAAAAATACTTTTTATTGAGTACCCAAACACCACAGTGACTCAAAATCGGTGATAAATTAGAGGCAAAAAAAAAAAATGTAAGCACAATTGCTGTTGAGTTTAGTTCTTTAGAAAGTATGTTTCTCTGACGGTAATAAGTGCCTTAACACTCTCCCCATAGCTATGTTGGTTCTCCCAGTGAGCAACAGTAATGAAGGGTTTAATTCTCTGGCCTCTTTCAGATGGTTTTCATTCACTGCGCCTTCCCATGACCATGCTCTCTGGCCAAAACATAATGTTCCACTAAGCTCTTGATAATGTTATCCTCAGCCACTGGCTAAGATTGTAGAGCAAAGTGAAATATGGACATGGTTAAGACGGCTATCTTGCTCTTTGTCCGTATTTCTACAAGAAAAAATGCACTTTTCATTTCTAAAAAAAAAAGTGATACTAACAGTCCTGTACTAAGCCTTGTGCCTGGAGTAGAATCCTGGCTTCTCCCTAAATAACTGCATTCAAACATTCTGCTACAACTTGCATTATCAGCTACAGTAAGACCTTGTACACTTGTAAGGCTCACAATCCAATCACTTGATGGAATGCCCAAGCAGTTGAGAATTATCTCATCATTACAGCCATACTTTGGAGGGTAGTTAGTGGTGTGTTCAAGGTCTCGATGGTCTAATCAGAAGCCATTGACAGCACTCTGGTTTCTTGGCTCTCGATAGGAATTTGATAATCAGTCCCTATAAAATCTATATTGATTTTCTAAAATGAAACTGAAAGGGAAAAAAAAGGTTTCGTGTATGAAGCAGGTTCAACTGATGCCTAAGAAAATTTCAAAATAAATAATATCTAATGAAATGTTGTAAACGTTGAATGCATTTAGGTATCAGCAGTATTATTATTATCTTAGGGGTTCCTCTTCTTTTTTTTTGGCTACATGGATTAAACAATTAAGAACCTGGATATGATGTGTCATTTAGATTATGTTAATTATGATTCACATAAATATTTACTATACTGGTGAACAAATGAATAATAAAAAAGTAAAATCGAGCGGCTTTTGTTAAATTCCACTTACCGAGAATTCTTCTACTATCTAATATTGCCTAATTCAGTCAGAAGGTTACAGTAATCTGTAAACAGTGCTATCTGAAAACACCATTTTCCCACCAATTGTTCTTATAGCCTGTCCCCTGTTGGCGCTTCCCTAATTATTGTCCAACTAATTAACAGCTTTTTCTTAACTAAAGTTGGTGTGGTAGAGCAGGGAAATCCCTAAAATATACAGCAGTGGTTCTCCAGGACTAGGGCTGAGGACCACTGATCTATGATGTCATCCCTAACCAAAGAATATGGATTTGGATTTTGAATGCCGTTTTTGTACTCCATCCATCCATCCATCCATCCATCCATCCATCCATCTAGGAACCACTGTAGGTCCAATGAGGGACTGTGTCCTCCAGTGGTGATTACCATTGTATTTACTACCATTTTACAACCGTGGTAGGACCTCCATTTCACATTCACACACTATGGGCAGTTTGGGAATGCCAATTAGCTTAATCTGCATGTCTTTGGACTGTGGGAGGAAACCAGAGTACACCCACCAAGCACATGCAAATTCCATGCACACAGACCCGAGGCAGGGATCAAACCCTACCCTGAAGGTGCGATGCGACAGAATTACTCAACCACCATGCCACCATTCTTGTAATCAGCTGGAATTCCATAATATTGGCATAATTTTGTCTAGAAGACAAATATGAGTGGGTGGACCTAAAATGCATTTTCTACCTCTTTTGGTCAACCAGTCCAATCTTTTATTCTTCTGCAACCACAGTATTATGGAAACTAGAGTCTACCACTGTTAAACTTGCAGTGACATAACCTTAGACATTTTGAGTTCTAATATGACTATACAGTATGTACAGTACACATAAAAAATATATTATCCCATTGCATCTCTGCAGTCAGTTAAAAAAATACAGAAAGACGTAAAGAGATGATATAAAAACTAGAAAGGGTACTTGGCACAATATACATCTGTAAATGTTATCCCATCTCAATAAATTTTTTTTTATAAACAATCTGCAGCTATAGAGTATAGATAAATTTAAGCACGTTGCATGAAAAAGGAGAATTTTGCAGCCCAGCACATTGTTTTAAGTACTGTATACTCGGTTGCAGAAGAACATCGGGTAAGGAGCAACAGCAATTTGAACCCCCAGCCCGTCCAAACAAACAATCTATATGTTTAAATATACCTAATAATGCTAAATTGATCATTCAGACCTAATTCATGCTTCTGTTTTCTACAGGCAAATTTACACAAATCCACATTCTTATCGTACTTGACAGTAAGCACCGCAAATTGTAGTGTAGTTTATAAACTCTGCACTATACTTGCAGATATGTTCATGCCATGCACACAATCTCTGCCATATGGAAAATCTTAACTCATCCACTGTGTCAGACATTTTTTTTTTTTTTTGCCTGGTACATGACGGCAATGTAAAAAGCACCTGCAAAAAACAGAGTTTTCTCATCAGGAAGCAGCTAATTACATATTTGTGGCTTTAAATCAGATTTCTTTGCTGCTTGTTTATTGGCATCTGTGAGGGGTGTTCAAGTCAAACCGGGACTTTTTGATTGGACAGATTTGTCTACACTAATGCGCTCATTGCTTCTTCACTCTGAGCCACCTCGGATTGTCCAGGATTGTCACTCACTGAGGTACAGTATGACCTTCTTTAAACTATATGCACCATTCAAATGTTTTACTGCAGCTAAGAATCTCAGAACAGTACTGTGCAGCTTGTGTTTAATTATACACTGTCTGGCCAAAAACAAGCTGCCAGTTCAGAAGGGTCAAATTATCGTGCTGCACCAAGCAACGAAAACAACTAAGGAGATTTGAAATTACAGGAACCGGTTTAAGAACCGTTATCAACACATTAACAAAAACCGGCAACTTTGTGTAAGAAATGTGGTTGGAAAAAAATCATGAATGGAGGTCACATAAATGGAAAAAAGTCATGTGATCTGACGAGTTCAGATTAACCAGAGCGATCCATCATGCATAGTGTACAAGCCTCTGGAGACAGCGATCTGGGGTTGCTTTAGTTGGTCAGGTCTAGACTCAACAACGTTATGTGGCAATAAAATGAAGTCAGCTGACGACCTGAATGTACTGAATGACCACGTTGTCACATCCATGGACTTTTACTTCCCTGATGGCTCATCTTCTTCTCAAACTCAAAATGTGAAAGAGTGGCTCTGGGAGCACGAGGAATCATTTCACACATGACCTGGCCACAATATTGTGTGCTCCAATTAAAGCTTAATGTGATTGAATTAATTGTGTGTGTGTGTGTGTGTGTGTGTGTGTGTGTGTGTGTGTGTGTGTGTGTGTGTGTGTGTGTGTGTTTGGTGTGTGTGTGTGTGTGTGTGTGTGTGTGTGTGTGTGTGTGTGTGTGTGTGTGTGTGTGTGTGTGTGTTTGTGTGTGTGTTTGTGTGTGTGTTTGTGTGTGTGTGTGTGTGTGCTTTTTTTTTCTTTTTGACCAGACAGTGTATCTGACATCATCAATGCACATGTAAACTGCACACATGGAATTGTTTTAATCAAGATAGTGGACTGGTCTGTCCTCACATAATCTGTACAAATCTGGGCACTCTAAAGTACCAGAGCACTGGTGGCTCAGTGGTAAGTGTTTCGCCTGCCATGTGAAAGGGCCGGGTTCGATTCCCAGCCACTGTCCCAAACCCAGATAATAATGGGAGGGTTGTGTTCAGAATGGCATCTAGTGGAAAAACTTGTGACAAACCGCTTAGGTGACCCTGGAGCAGGTGAAAGACCAACAACAATTTATTTAATTTGCAACTAAAAAAAATGCTAGTATGAGTTAGGCTACTCAGTAATGCAAGTAAATAACGATTAATATGATGAGTACAACAAATCCAAAAACTGATAGTTCTGTTTACTTAAAATTGGAAACATCATTACTTAAAAATTTTGATGTAACTGATTACCTCAAATGTTTTTGAGTTTTGCCAACTTTTTCGGGTTTGCAGTGTTGTCTATTTACAGTATATTTTTGGGTTTGTTAATGTGATGTTAGAAATGGGACGCAAACTTTAAAGCGCTAGTTTGAAAGGCTAACTGGAAGTAGACATGGGCCTGTTAATACAACATAACTTAGAAACTCGATTTAGCTCAGTGGGATTATAGATGCTTCAAATTGTAATTTTTTGCAAACATTTGAACCTTTTCACATTTAAGATGTAAATTACATTTATTATTATTATTATTATTATTATTATTATATATACTATAGTAGTGAATATGGCACACTGTAAACCCGATTAAGTTAAGTGGCAAAAATATATATATATATTTGAGGTAATCAGTTACATAAAAATTTTTAAGTAATGATGTTTCCAATTTTAAGTAAACAGAACTATCAATTTTTGAGTTTGTTGAACTTGTGCAAATCAAAAAGTATTTCACAGACCATCCAGCCTGGGAATTGACCCCAGGCCTCCCACATGGCAGACCAAACACTTACAGTACCGCTGCACCACAAGTGCTTTATAGACATCATGTTGGTGGAAGTTTTACTTAAGTTATTGTTGCTTAAGTACTTACGATTTACATGAAATATCAAATTTGTTCAGCTAACTTGAAAAGTCTCATTTCTACAAACTCATAAATGCCAAAAAGTTCTGAATACTCAACAAGGTCTATTAATTTGACCTAATTTGACCTGCAATGATTTAAGTTAACAGTACTCACTGTGTTCAATTACGTTGAACATTAGGGTTTACAGTGCAGTGGAGGCAGCAGATTTTTAATAGAATGTCATGTGTATGACCGTATACCAGCGAATTACATGTGTCTCTGCAGACATAACAGAGCTTACTTGGATGCATCACATGGTCTTGTTTCGAGCTCAGAGCTGCATTGTAATCAAGTTACCCCTCAAGAATGATTCGGCTTTACATCGTTGAAAATCACTGCAAAAATTCACAGGGTGCTAAGTAAATAGCGTCGTCGGGAAGGATGACAGAAGCGAGATTAGTCTGCAGCTCCTGTAGAGGAACAGCAATTTGATTAGGTGTAGAAAGAGCGTGAGGCTGCATGCAAATGTAAAAACAGCGAAATGGATAGACACGAAGAAAAAAGTCAAATCTAAGATTTTTATGGCTAAGTATTAAAGACGCTGTTTGTGAATTAGTTATGATTTGTACACAGCATGGTACGTTAAGTAATACAATTCTACCTGCACCCAAGGAGTGTTCATTTTAATTTGATACATCATTACTACAGAATATATGCGAGTTGCAATATACAGTACAGGACATTCCCCTGTTCTGTGCGTTTCGAATGAACCTGCTTACCTTTACACTCTGTGCTTCACACTTTCCCTTCATCCGTGTCTAAACAAACTTATTTCACTGACGTTATCTTTTTCTTTTCTGCTCTGAATCTCTGTGGGTTAACATGATCCCCAGCAGACCGCAGAGGAACAAGCCTTACTGACCATCTGCTTCAAGGACATCTGCCTAATGGGCATGACTAGAGTTGAAAAATATGCCCTACTCCATGCAAAAAAATGTAACATCCAGTTAGACCATGACTTATCAAGTGCCTGCTGTTGACAGAGCATAGCACAGCTTTTGTCTGCTTTTGTTGGATCCCACATAACTTCACTTACAGAGCCACTGTAAATACTAAGGACAGCATATAAAAGATAAAGAGGAGCTTGCTGTTCATGTTGGTTTTAATTAGAAACAGAGCACGTAGGTTATTTATTTGAAACTGATGTATGTGGCTAGACTGGAGCCTAAAATGGAGAAAGGAGAGAAGGGGAAAAAAAATCACAACGAGTTAAATGAAATCAGCATGTTTTATTATCTGCCTACAAGTGTTATTACAACCTATTATAATGTGAGCGTATCGTATCTGATAGGAATCGTATTAAAAATAAATGCAGGAAATATTGTGATAGTTTCAGAAAGATATTTGTTGAAGTCATCCAAGCCTTAAATCTATAAAAGCTTTTATCTCGAACTGAACTTATGATAAAACAAAAAGTGACAAAAAGAGTTGGTTTTTTTCAAGCCTGTAAAGCGCGTTAGCTAAAATCGAAGCCTGTATTTTAAAAGAAACACAAAATAATTTCATAGACGTACTGAACTGCTGTCATATTCGCTTATCATTCAGTTCATGAATCAAACCCATCACACTCTTCTTCAGTTTGAATAGGCCGCAGAAACCCATAGTGAAAGCGGAAAAAGCTATGGCAAACAAATTACTTGCCACTTTTATTGTACATTCTGCTCATGACTGATGCGGGGAATGCATCAATCTAGGGAGAAAGGCATGGGAACCGTTGCCAGGCTGGAGTAGCCATAGCAGAGGGACAAGGAAGGCTTTCATTTGGGAATGAGAAGGACCATCCCACCGTGAATAGATCAGAGAGCGTGCCTGACGTATAGGCCAAAATCGTGCTGGGAAGAAGGTCTGGTATCCAACCAGGGCAACGGCGCCGGCTAATCACTGCTGAGAGGCGCAGAACTCAAGCTTGCAAGAGTTAGTCCAGTTAACTCCAAGTTCCTGGTTGTCCATACAAGGCCTGACGAACCAGTGTGCATTCCTCTGGTTTAACACATAATTTGTAGCTTACAAAAAAAAAAAAAAAAAAATATATATATATAATTATTATTATTATTACACAGTATCTGTTTTAAATATCTAAATAAAGATAAAAACCTTGCCCTTTGTAGACGTAGCAGCCTGATTCAGCTTGCACATACAGTACAGTAGACAGCTTGTTTTGCTCTTTTCTTCTTGAGGCTCTAATAACATAACTGTCACGAATATCACCTCGAAAAAGTAAGTTTTACCCTTGAGCTGAAGATGATAGAGAAATGTAGTGCTATCTGTCCCAACAGCACTAGCTGTCATTAGCCCCTGACAACAAGGTCAGTTGAAGACTTTATATTGATTCAGGACTAAGTGCTATTCTGATGCAATGCAGCTCTAAGATGTCAGATAAAGGCTTTGAACAAACGTGAGCCGGTGAAGCACACCGAAGCTTTTAAATGAACAGATACTGTAGGTAGGGTACACACGTTTAGGTTATACTATGAATTCTATTAATTAAAATAAATTCTAATAGTTTTGTAGGAATATGGTGTATAACTGTATATGAATGCAAGAAGCAACCCAGAGTCCCAGTGTAATAACAGTATGTAGAGGTTTTTGCCAAATTGCAAAGTGACAGAACACAAATCTACCACAGATAGACACCTTGATGGTAATACAGTATGTACAGTATTAGTAAAACTATAGTCTGCTGATTTTTTTTTACATGATTTACCTCACACAATTCCAAATGTCCCTGTCCTGATACTAATAAACTGTAGTGAAAGATTGAAAGATAACTGTTGATTAACAGCCTTTTTTCAAAGTAGCCACTGTTTACCTTGATGAAAGCTTTGAACACCGTTGCCAGCCAACAAGAGCTCAGCGTTTATGGGAACCCCTTCAAGAATGTTGGAAACTCTTTCCAGGTGACTACCTCATAAATGTGGTTGAGACAATGCCAAGAAAGTGTCATCCAAAGCTGTCGTCTACTGTAGGCAAAAAGTGCCTAGACAGTAAGTACTAATATATATACAGTGTGTGTGTGTGTGTGTGTGTGTATGTGTATGTGTATGTATATGTGTGTGTGTGTGTGTGTGTGTATGTGTATATATATGTATATATGTATGTATATACACAGTGTAGTATAGTATACAGTATATATATATATATATATATATATATATATATATATATATATATATATATATATATATATGTGTGTGTGTATATGTATGTGTATATGCATTATATATAGTATGTATATAGTAATACAATATACATGTATATACAGTATATATGCTCTTTTTTCTTATTTCATAAGTACTAGGGGAAAAAACCATCCCTTATTTCGTAAATTAAATAAATATCAAATTATGTAGATTAAATTAAAGAAATGGGAAAAACTTTTACTGCAACAGGCTGCGAAGTCCACAGTTCATAAAACCCCTATAGCAGCAACCTCATTTCCCCTCTCGTCTGTTCCAACCACTCAGCATTCAGCATCACCAGTATACTAATCATCGACCTGATCATCTGTTATCACCTGCACCCGTTTCTCACTGATTCATGTTAGATGGTTTTATTGCTTAAGTGATTCATGAGTCACTGTGTGGCTTAAGAAACTAAACCAAAAAAAATCTGGTCACATATAGGGACTAGACTGAAAGTGAGAGAGAGAGAGAAAAAAATCTTCCAAAAATGAAAGACAAAATGTCTGGAGAACTATTCTTCATGACCGCATTAAAACCGACAAGTAAGTTTGGCTCTTTGTAAGAAAAATATGAAGAAATGAGTGATGTCTCAAGACTTTTTCACAATATTGTACAGTATGTCCTTGTGCTATACAATCAAATATAAAGACAGAAAAAGAAAGAAAGATAGTCTTTTGAATGTAATTTTCTGCCCAAACTTTGGTCTAGTCCTGTAAAAGGAGAACATCGAACAAATCACATAACCTGTCTGGATAACGACTATACAGATAGTTGTAGGCCTGTAAGCACAGAGCCTTTTAGCCATTATTTGTTTTGCTGTTTTCTTTTTAATAAACATACATAGTGCTTAGAATTGTGCAGTATAAAGAGAGAAATCCTTTTTTAAGGCACAAAATGGGCAATATGATGAACTGAATCTTAATTTTAGTCATTTTAACCAACTTCCTAAACACATAGGTTACGTAAGCAAAGAAATAGCATATAGCAATAGATATACATTTTTTATTGTTGTTTTCAGTTGTTTCTATGACACAACAACAACAATAATAATAATAATAATAATAATAATAATAATAATTCTCTGCTTATTTTGAGAGTTCTACATTTTTGCGACATCATCCCCATATTCTGGTAGCGAGTAAGAAAACAGCAAGGCAAAATCTTTCTTTTAGCACTTCTTCATGTTTCAAACCTCTCTTACTACCAACTATTTAGAATTCAAAGTGACCAAAGTATTATCTTCTTATTTTCTATTGGCTCACAAAAATCACAGGTCAAAGTTCATCAATACGGGATGCAAATGCATCTTTCACTTTCAATGAGTTAGCTTTCCACGAAAGCGAATTTTATTCATATTTGTTCATTGTTTTATTCATGTTTGCTTCTGCTGTGAGAGCTAAACCATAAATCTTGGCACCTGAGCAATATGTGCCAGTTTTATGCTGTGAGTATAAAATTAGACGGTCATTTGCAATATAGTTTGTTGTAAAAATAAGAAGAAGAAGAAGAAGAAGAAGAAGAAGAAGAAGAAGAAAACTATATCTCAAAATAGATGTGAATAGAATGCACAAATGATATGGAATTCCTTGGACTCCAGAAAAGTTTTGTTTTCACACAGTCATTTCCAAAGTCACCCTTCTTTAAATTCTCTCTTTTAATTCTGTGTGCTTTTGTGCAAAATCATAATAATAAAAAAAAATAAATCTGAATGTAGCAGGTATCCAGGTATTAGGTAAATGCAACCTCAGACAGACAACAACATTCACCATACCGTTATTTATAAACAAAAATGAAGCCATAAATAATAATAATAATAATAATAATAATAATAATAATAAAATACTGGGCAATACTAAGCACCTCATATGATCCAATAGCCAGTAAATCCAACTTTAGCAGCAATAACTTGAAGTAATCATTTCATGTACGACTTTATCAGTCTCTAAAATCATTTTGGTCGATTTGTCTTTACAACATTGTTTTAGTTTATTAAGGTTTTTGGGCATTTGCTTGCACAGCTCTCTTAAGGTCGCACCACAGCATTCCATTTGTGTTGAGGTCTCTACCATTTCAAAATCTAGATTTTGTTGTTGTTGTTGTTGTTGTTGTTGTTGTTTTGTTTCAGCCATTCTGATATAGATTTATCATTGTGCATCTGATTAATTATTCTATTGAAATACCTAATTTTGAGCAAGCTTTAGCTGTCACACTGATGTCTGATGTTGCTCCAGGAGTCTTGTGCTTTGTTCAGGTGCAGTTTTTCGAACCTAAGCCATGATTCCGTGTTCTTTTTAGACAGAAGAGACTTTCTTCTGGCAACCCTTCCAAGCAAACTGTACCTATTCAGTCTTCTTCTAATTGTTCTTTCATGGTTTTTAACATTTAATAGTGTTGGCCTGTAGGTTCTGAAATAAAATAAAATTCTGTAGTTCTCTACATGTGCTAGGATGGCCACTTCTGCATTTACGGAGGTCTGCACACCTGATCAATGACCTGGTCAATCAATTAAAGGCTGATGATACATAGCATTTGGCTGCAATTTGCCCTCTTAAATCCTGTAGTACTTAGCATTGCTTATATGTTTATATGCTTTATTTTTGTAAAATAAATTACGGCATTGTTAAAAAGTTGTTTGTATCTGTCTGAGGTTGTATTTGCCTAATACTAAGACCCACTATGATTAGAGGATTTTTATTATACAAAAACACTTCTTTTTTTTTTTCTTTTTTTTAAATAGGGTGCACTAACCTTTGAAAATGATTATATATTTAGGCAAATTCAGTGTGTATTCGTTGGTGTGTGTGCGGAACTACCGCCTACATAAAAACGTAAAATATAAAGAGAACATAAAGTAAAAAGTGAAAAAAACTAAAAAAACATTTTCTTTTTTATATTCTTGCAGAATTTCCTGTATAACAAAAATAAATTATTCTAACTGCCACAATCAGGGGTGAAACAAATAGTTGTGGTCAAATAGATGAAATAATAAACAAAAATGATAGTTTAAAAAAAACAACCTGAATCAAATCAAAGAAATGCGGAGTGATGAGTTAGTTACCATAGAAAGACCACTGATTTACCCATTTTTCATATTAATTGAGGCATATTTTAAATCTAAAATACACCCCCGAACAGATTTTTATATACAAAGAAAGAAATGGCAATGGACTGCATGCATAGTGCATCCACCATAGCACTTGGAAACTGTTTTTGTTCTATCACCAACCCCCCTATTTTGAACAGCAGGAGTCCCAGTTATTAAAAGTCCAGCAGAAACATGCTCCTCTGAAAAAAAGTTCATACTCACATGCTATACCTTTGGCCAGAGAGTGGAAAAGAAAGAAGGAGCCATCAGGAGAATGCCCATGATGCTAATGATGCTCCTATGAATCTGACAGCAGACTCAAAACATCGAGCATGGGGAAAAGCTGTCGTAGTGCCTCACTTGTGCAGCTTTCCCCCCTCTTCCTCCCCGTCCTCCCCCGTCACTCCCTCCCCTCTCTTGTCCTGGCTCAATGTTCGGACAAGCATAAAAACAGACTGAAGGGCTTAAGCAGGCACTCTATGTTAGGCGTCCCCTCACTTCAGATCCTGACACCTCATTCAACGGAACATGGCAGTCATCCCAATGCTCTGCAGACAAAAGGGCGGGAAACTTGGCGGGAGGTGGGTACTCACAAGTGAAACCGTTCTGTACACAGCTTGGGTTTCCTGCGGAGAACTTTCCATCACCCACAGCACAATGTGGACGACCGAGAGAGTACTCGGATTCACTCGGAGAAGTCTGGCGCCACAGTTATCAATGCTGAGATGCCCATTATCTCAATATTGACTCACGTAATTGTGTGTTATGTAGAGTTGCTTAGAGTTTCCCACTCACACACATTGTGTTGTTGTGCAGGTTTTTTTTTTTTGTTTTTTTGTTTTGGTTGAAGAGACAAAGAAAGGAAACATCTGTAGATAATGGTATGAATGGCCTACCTGTGTCTGACTACTTGTTTGGTCTGCGGAAGAGCACTCGAGCTTGTGTTTAGTGATCCATAAAGAGCATGGCATGTAAAACAAGATAGAAAACATCATGATGCTAGATTGGAGTTCATAAAACTGTAAATATGCGCTGATGCAGTTTGGAATCTGCATAGAGTGATGAAAATTCCATTAAGGATTATAGACAGACTATTGTTTAAAATCCGAGAGCGGCCAGGAGAGATTATAAAGAAAATTATGACTATATACGATTTTTATGAGCTCTTATATGAGATCCAATTTTATTTTTATTTGTTATCCATGGACACTATTCCCATTGGTGTCAATGGCTATCAATCTGTCACCCTCCATTTAACCCTCTTCCTTTAACCAGGCTTGGGACACATTCATTCATACTACAGGCAATTTGGGAAGAGCAGTTAGACTACCCTACCCTGCTACTGTATCTGGCCTACCTATTAGAAACTCACCAAGCACGTGGAGAACATGCAAACTCCACACGCATAGCCACAAAGGCGGGAGTCAAACCCTTGACCCTGGAGGAACACTCTGAGGTCACAGTGCTAACCCTCATGCTACTGTGTTGCCATGAAATCCAATATTCCCTTTTATGTCTTCTACTTTTTCAGTTTAAGTTCCTGCTAGAAAACATGCATTCATCAAATGCTGCCATACAAGTTGGACTGGGAAGTCTTGCTGAGAAGTGCAAGCTGAGAATGCAAAGTCTATGATGGTGGCTGATAAGGTTATTGGAAAATCATTGGTATCATTTTTATTTTTCACTCCCGATTTTTTTTGGCGGTTGCTTTTTGATTTTCTTTGAACTGTATCACAATAGTAATCCAACCTGGTGGTGATTAAGGCATAGCCTGCCTTTTCTGCATGAAGCAATGTTTACCTTCTGTGCGTCGAACAAAAGATCGGAATGGACTGTTAAATCAGTGGTTGTTAATGTTATGGCCTCAGGCTTTTTTGCTTAAACTGAAGTACAGAAAATCCAAATGGAAACCACACCTTATATGTTGGAGTAAATAGGTTTTGAATACGGTGCAAAGTTGGACTGAAAACTTGAATGGACACCAGCCATTTGTACTGTAGATACCGCGAGATGGGATTACTAAAAATGTCTCCACTTATTCCACTTTAGCTTTTAGCCTCAGCTAACTAACTCTACTGGGGTTTGAATCCCAAATTTTATTAAATAGAAGGTAGTGAGTTACAGTATGTAGTGTGTAGTATCCCAAGTAATGCCCATGTTCAAGGGCTAAACGGTTAAACTGCGGTCACAAATATTCTTACGAATGATGGCGTGGCAGAAAAAGTGGATCACAGTTTTCTACAGCCTCTTTAGGAAGTTTATACGGCTGCCATTTAATTCTTAAAGACAAATTAAGGCATTCTTAAGAAAAACAGTTGACATTCCTATCGTATGGTGACCGTAGAGTTCTTACATTAGCCTTAAGGTTGCCTTAGGATTAGGTACATAAGTAGATCTTACCCATCCAGGATGTGCGCTTTCAAGTAGTTGGTACTGTAGGAACATCTCCTGTTTGTTGGTATATAAAGTGGTGGCTATCCACTCTCTCTGCTGCTAGAAAATTGACTGACGCGCAGAATGTGGGTGGCGGTCATTTGACCCATGAACAACTTAATGTATCCTTGAAAAGTTTTCTGAACCTACATGATCCACAAACATCATGCATTGATGATGTCATTTGTTCTGAAGGCACTCCTGAGGGGCTCTACAAAGAGGTGATTTCATGCCACGTAACCGTAACTTTCATACAGTGTTTGTATGGGTATTTGTGACCGTTGCTTTATTAGCACACCTGTGAAGCAGAGTGATACATTTATTTAAGCGTCCCGGTAGCAGCACTCATGGGATGCTCCTTGTCCAATCAAATGACTTGGTCAGAACTAACTGATATAATCAGTTTTATACATTGAATCTGTCCTTGCAGTAGTGTTTGGCTTTAATAGAGAATGGTTTTCAGCAAGTATGGTGGAGATTATGACTAGTTAAAAGTGGTATATTTGCCTGTGCTTAATAAGCTAAGCTACTTTTTTTTTTTTTTGGCAAAGAGTCTAATAAGCTCTTGGGGCTTGAATAAATGGGACCTTAAAGGGGAAAGCTCTTGTCCTTGTCCTATTCTGGATCACAGTTAAATCATGTCCAAGTCTGTTCAAGCCTGTTGTGTAAAATGCCACAATCTAAAACATTATGTCCTAAATGGACTACAGTATAATGCTCAATGACCAATGATGTCTGTATAAAGTAAAACCTCTCGTCGATACGCAAATGCAAATTCGAAATAAAAAAAGTGTTGCCTGTTGGGACAAGTTACTTTTGTATCATGTTGATGGAATGAAGTGCTAATGGAGCTCATCCAGTGCCTTGTACTGTATGCAACATGATGGTGTAATGAATGAGATTTTCCTGTGACACGGTACAATCCCTGATACCTTTTGAAGAGCGCCTGAATGGCACATGGTGAGCATTGTATTCTTCTCAATTCTATAGTTGCTACAAACACTTCCAGCGTAATAATGCACCTGGTCACAAAGGGAGATTGGTTTGCTTCAGTTTGCTGAAAAGCTCTCAGTCCTGTTGAGCGGTTTTAAAGATGGGAAATCTTGCAGCCCAGACATTAACTAATGTCTCAGTTCGAGAATTGTAAATGATTCCAGGAAAATAACGCATGAGGTAAAGACATGCCTGAAATTGTTCTACCATAGCTGTTACAAATGATGACTTTGGATTGAAACATTAACACAGAGTTTGCGTAAATATTACACTTTCAGTCTAAGTAAAAGGTCAGGCGTCTAACATTTGCATTTATTTATAATGGCATTAAATGTATTAAATGTAGAAATGTCACTCTCAGCACGATGGCCATCTTTAGTGGTTGACACTATACAGTGTATCACATGCATATTTATTATGCATTACCTATGCACAAATTCTACATAATACATGTTATCTACTTTGCTTTCCAACAGTCAGATTATTTTTGCTCCCAGCCGTTCCAAAATAAGCCATTATAATGCACTAGTTTAAATCCAATAAATCCCTCCCTGTTTTTGTTGCATTGTCACTCATAAATCATGTTTTATCTCTGATGTGCATTTGATTTTCTCTGAAGCTAACTGGAATGACCCATACAGCTTTATCTGCTCTAAAGCTTCAGCACACACACACACACACACACACACACACACACACACACACACACACACACACACACACACACACTGCATCACTACACAGACATCCCCAAAATACAGGCATAGGCAGAAGGTCATGGAGCACATGCCATCTTTACTCTCGCTGCCTCAGACTATGCCAGCTGACAATGACCTCATTTTGTCTGACTTTATAATTAGTTGTGAATGTAAAAAAAGCAATGGGTTAGGTCAACTGCATAAGCCTACAATGAGCAATGACCTGAAATGAAATAACATTCTGTGGCTTGAGTGCTGTGGAGGGAACACAGGGCCAGATAAAGATTATTGCACAGTGGAAGCCTCACTATATACTGTATCAGCACTAATACAAGACTAATACAATTCTAGGCTGCTCGTTTCAATGAATCAACTTGATTTGGCTTATATTGTACAGTACCTAGACAAAAAAAGATCTAAAATAATCAAATACTCAAAAAGCTTCTAACCCTAACATATTTCATGGTTATGTTACAGAAGGTTCACATTATTGACCTGCATCAAGCAATTAAAATATACTGTATGAGATTATTTAAAAAAAAAAAAAAAAAAAAAAGAATCCTAAATATAGTACCAGCCTTCTAACTCAATGGTCTTTCCTGATTTGTATTTCTTTCCAGATTATAAAACATGCTGTAGACATCCAACATATGCAATAATCAGTTGATATTGAGAGCTCTCTGCTACTTCTGCTCTGTAAATCCTACTCTAATATGAGGTGCTTTTTAATTTGTGATTTCTGAGGCTAATTTGTGATTTCAGATTTGACATTTTTTAGAATTTGGAGTATGTTTGATTATTCAGGACCGATCCTAATAATAATAATATGTAATAATAATAATAATAATAATAATAATAATATACATCATATTGTATATTAATATAAATAATAATAATAATAACAATAGAAAATATACATCATATTGTATATTAATATAATAATAATAATAATAATAATATTAATAATAATAATAATAAATTGGCTATAAGTTATATAATATGTTATTATTATTATTATTATAATAATATATAATAATAATAATAATAATAATAATAATAATAATCACAGATTTTATCCTGATTTCCTTCAAGGACCAATACATTATCTATCTATCTATCTATCTATCTATCTATCTATCTATCTAATAATAATAATAATAATAATAATAATAATGAATCACAAAAATAAGCATGTGGGAACAACGGCACTGCTCGGAGAGATGTTGACGTTGAAGATGTTGGTAAGAACATCTGCCAGCTGTTCTGCACATTCTCTGAGCACTCTGCCAGGGATAATGTCTGGTCCAGCAGCTTTGCGTGGGTTGACTCTGCATAGAGTCTTCACACAGCACATGATCGTTCAGAGGTCCTGTCTGTCGAACCCGAGCGTAGAAGTTGTTTAGCGCTTCTGGAATTGAGCCGTCATTGTCACAGGCAGGTGATGTCGCCTATAGTTGGTGATGGCTTGTATGCCCTGCCACATGCGCCCTGTGTCACCGCTGTCCCTGAAGTGCTTGTGGATTCTCTGGGCGTGTGCACTGTTCGCCTCTCTGATGGCCCAGGAAAGTCTGACCCTTGCTGTTCTCAGGGCCACCTTGTCCCCCGCTCTGAAGGCGGAGTCTCAGGTCCTCAGAAGTGCACGCACCTCCACAATAATCCACTGTTTATGGTTGGGGCGTGAGATGATGCATTGCTCTTATTATCATTATTCAACATGCAGAGTAATTCAAGGATTCATAATTTGATTTCAGAGAATCAAAAGCTGACTTGTAATTGCATTAAACAAGTTTTAGTGCTTGTGGAAAACATGAAAAGCTGTTATTAACTGCCAATTGACAGTATGTGCATAGAAAACTTTATATAAGTTGTGCATAGATATACATTTATCACACATTTTGTGAATAATACGAGCTTTTGTGTGGTAAGGGAGGCGTAATTAATCACTGAAACCATTGGATTGTTTCAGAGACTTTCTAAAAGAAAAAAAAAAGTATTATTACTATTTAATAAATATTTCTATTAACTGGCTTTATATGTGTTTTTAAAATAAATGAAATAAAACACACCACACTGAAAGCTTTCACTTTGGTTACTAATGCACTAAGAATATAAAAGCAAGATAATGAGCTTACAACTTTCTCGTTGCATTATTTTCTTCCAATGCTTTAGGCTTGGGGAGTGATTAGTCCAAAGTGAAACTCATTTCACGGCAACTTATTTCAGAACAACCAAGCCAGGGAAATAACCCATTTAGATTCTCAGTGCTACATATCATTGGCTTCTACTTGCATTTCCATTGTGCAGGACAAGGTATTTTAATTAAATTGCTCATCCTGCTCTGATAGGTTTCAAAATCAACCCAAGTTTTAAGTTTCAAAAGTAATGAACTATTTTTTTTTTCTTTCTGCTGCTTAATGAACTTTTTTGTTGGTGGAGATAGAATGAATGAATGTCATGTGTACGAATTGTAGGAATTTACTTTCACTGGTCACTTCATTAGGTACACCTATTTATGCCTTGAAAAGTGCCTTCCTGACAAAGATTGAACAAGATGCAGGAAAACATTGCTTAGAGATTCTGGTCTGTATTGACACAGTCGCTGTAGATTTGTCCGCTGCTCATCTGTCCATTCCACCGCGCTCTACTGGATTGAGATTTGGTGCCATTTAAGCACAGTGAATTCTTTGTCATGCTCAGGAAGCCATTTTGAGATGACATGGTGTATACTGTAATCCTGTGGTCATAAAGCAATAGAGATGATCAGCATCTTACAGTATGTACTTATGTACATACAATACTTATGTAGGCTGTGGAATTTAAACTGCTCAACTGGTTAGATGTGTTTTTTTTTGTGTGTTTTTTTATGCTTGAATGATTCATAGGTCACTGTGTGGGTTACACAACCAACAACCCAACCAGGGACTGTCCTTCATGAAGCCTATGGACGAGTCCTCGTTCATTTAAAATACAAGAAACTCTTTGGAAGCAAAATATTAAGAAATATTAAGACTTTTTTTTTTTTTTTGCACAGTACTGTAAACGTGAACTTTCATAACACTCTCCTTTCTCCGTATTTGGATGATGGCGTTCATTGCTGTTAACGGTGTATCCTTGAATCATTTTTTTTATACTTTGCCGCTCTGTAAAAGGACAATAAATGATGTTTTTTCTAGTACAATTTAACTTCACTACTCACAGGATACTGTTCAAAAGGTTGAGCCCGTTGAGTTTTTTATGCCTGAAAGAGACATAAAACAGTCAACAGGTTTATTACAAGTCATTCTACATTTTAACAAGCAACATAAATATATACAAAATTAAATACAGCAGGTTTAAACTTAAGCGTGATGCAGGGGTCTTTTATTAGGCTTATCTCATTAGATAAAAATTGATTTACTGTATTTGTTGTTGCAGATTTAACCAGAAACCAGGGTGATGCAAACATTTGCTTTTTACTGCACAATCCAATGGTTTTAAAATGAATGGCATCTGTTGAACATCAGGTTTCTGGATGGGAATGTTTTCCGTCTGTCTTTCTGTCTGGACAGGAGTGTGATTTGTTGACAAAAGTCAACAGTCCAGAAGAAGAGCTTCCACAACAGGTATGCAGGCCCAACATGTTAATTTACAACATATGCTTATTATGGCTTCTAATCACACACTTTCCTATTAATCATCTGGATAAATGTCCACCAAACAGCCATAAAGCAGCAAACCGTTGCATTATTTTTGTCAGTGTTGGCCTAAAAAGTGTTGACTTAATTTGAAAAACTAGTCAAATGACTGTTGATTTAAAATGGAACCATACGACAAAATCTTCATTAAAAACAGTAATAAAGTTTACACTGCCAGCTTTATTGTACTGAGCAATAAGGTTATATTTAGTGGAACAAAACTCCGAAGTCGTGCATCACTACTCTGCAGGATGTTTCCTATTCAACAGCGTTGACTGAAAAAAAAAATGTAATAAAAGGAAGAACCAGTCTGATTCATAAAACAGTCTTGAGTTAACTTCATCTCTGTTAGAACTAGAACTTGTTTGAAATTCCCTGATTTTAACAAACAATTTTCTGAAATTGTCCCCTTATACAGTACGTAATACATCCCTTATATACTGTACATACAGTACTGTGCAAAAGTCTCGAGTCTCATTCATTTCTTTATATTTTGCTTCCAAAGAGCCAGGCTTAAAAAAAAAAAAAAAACTCATCATTTTTGTCAGTCCCTCTAGCGGACCAGTTTCAAAAGAATGTTTTTTTATTTGTTAAGCCACACAGTGACCAATGAATCATTCAAGAATAACCATCCATAATTTAAGGCATTGAGAGAAACCAATGAGAAACAGATGATGACAAATCAGATCGGTGATTAGTACACTGGTGATGCTGAATGCTGAGTGGTTGGAATGAATGAGAAGGGAAATGAGGTTGCTGCTACAGTTTAAAATTCTTTGTAGCATTTAAAAATCTTTGTGGCTTGTCAAAGTGAATCATTTGTTCCCATTTATGCACTCTGAGACAACTAGGAAATCTATTTTTGTTGGACCTTGAAAAGGTGTTAAACAGCTAATGGCTATGTGGCTCAAGCCTTTCAACTGAATGAAAGAATTGTCACATTCATTCTGATTTATTTATCATGAAAATACTTGACATGTAGCAGAGGGGGAAAAAATCATATAATATTAAACTTTTGTTAAACACTTCACTATGACACATAATAATGGTTTATCCCTAATCCTGTGAGTGAAAGATCTGACACCAGAACCTAAGCGGAACAGAATAAATATACACCGGGACTTTGCATAACCTATAGTGATATGAAGCTTATTACTCATAAGCATAGGGTAGGAATTTTTGAACATGCTCAATGAATTTGCAATTGAACTTTTTTTATGACCCCTGGACCCACCGTGTTGCCATTATATATTTCCATTGGCCTATGTGTTTGATTCATGACTTCCATATTCTATCATACACACTGTAGTGGGACCATGATGGCAAGGTGCCATGTCACATGACAGCCAGGAGTGGATCACGGTAAGCGACCCTTTTTATTCAGTGATGATGTTGCGCATGGTAAAATCAGTTCCATATTTTATGTATCATTTGCAAGTTAATGAACAATGAGATAAAGGATTTTAGTTATAATGTTTCATGTAATATAAAGCAATACCACCCACTGCACGTAAGCTCTCTCTCTGCAGGGATTTGTAGCCCGTCACAGTGCAGTGTACTGTAAAGGTATTTTCAAGTAATTTCCATTATCCCTGCCCTAACCATATCAAATTGTTGGCTTTTCTATGCCTTTAAGTAGCACCACTGCTTTTTCCTTATCTCTGCCTTTAGCACGTTGTTGCTATGCCAAGGCTAATGACATCAGAGTGGATCAGAGCCATGGCAAGCCACAATTCTGAGCTCATTGCGATCCATAGCAAAACATGAAAGTGTGAACTGCGCTTAGTCATCACAGGAAAATGTGATAAAATTGCACAGCAATATTGTTAAGTTCTGTGTATTGCAGAACAGATTTCTTTACACTGCAAATCTCTGGCTAGACATGAAGACCTAAAATGAGATGCTAGACACGTTATTGTTTCCTAAAGACAATGTAATATCTGACCACTTTTTACCTGGACAAAGGCACATCACAATTTACTACGATAGAAGAATGAGGGGATAGTAGAAGAGGTAGGAGAAACACATCCAAACTGAATGCACTTTAAAGGAAACCTGTTATGCAAAGTTCATTATTTTGTCATTTTTATAGATTCAGTTGGGTCTCTGTTGAGAAATAAATGTAAAAAATATATATATATATATTTTATATTGGCCAAGGTTTAAACAGGCCCATTATGTTTTTCCCTACTGTGACCTCATATAAGAAGAGCCCCTTCCTTGTCTTGTTGCTCAGCTTATTGGTTCTCTGGTGGGGCGTGGCCCAAAAGTAGTTTATTTATATAGACACTAAAATGGTGTACTTGGAGCAGAAGTGAAATAAAGACAGTTTAACCTATGAATAAATGCATTTCTGAGTGGATCATTAAGACACACTTTGAGGAACTGCTGAGACTCATGTCAGTGTCTTAAATAAATAGTAGTATATGGGACCTTTAATTAAAGGGAGTGGAACATGAAGACCTACTGTAGATCTAATACACCTTAAGAATTTCAGAATACTGAGCACACCAGTAATAAGCACACCAAATAACACAAACAACACTAATGAGTCAAAGAATGAATGAACCAGCAGGTCTAGCACGCAACTGCAATCACCAACAGTAACGACTCAGCAGGCAGCAGGTACACTGGGTTGGAGGGGGGGAGTCAAATACAGCAAAGACTCTAAAAGTGAAGCATTCATGGTCAAAGAACATGGAGCAAGCATTTGTAATGCAGCAAATGAAGCAGCAGGAAGGTGGGACAGCAGGAACATACAAGTCGCCAAACAGCTACACAGTGAAGCAGCAGATTTCTCTGCAAAGAAATAAAAATGGCAAACAAATTGGTAATTATATTTAAGAATCCATAACTGTTTCAAGACACCCATTGACTCCATATCAGCATAACCAATGGTTACCACTACTTTTTACTTTCTATAACTCAAACAATCCACTATTCTAGATTCATGACCATTTAGCAATGCCATATCTATTCCCCTCGGTCATCACTAGCCCTCTGAATTTCCTCTTTGGCCACAAGATGCTTTCCCCCCACAATCGAATGTGTTACCTTCAGCATCTTTTTATGCTCAGGTGCATAATCCTGAACTCTCCCCCACATGACTCCACCACAGCTGCAAATGCAAAGTGCAAGTAAATCACCACAGATCAAACAAACAGCAGTGCAACACACATTGTGAATAAAGTGGAAAAACACATGTTAAATATACACTGATGATTGTTATAGGAACTTCAAAATGGAAGCAGATTTCTCTCACCAACTGCTCACAACTCATCCTGCTGTGTTTTTCTTCCTTTTACGTTTGGCTAAAAGCACAGGGCTTTCCTTTCCCTCCATCACCTGAGACAAAATGCAGCACTCTTCGGATCAAGAGATTGAGAGAAAGTAACACACAAAACCAATTTTACCTCACAAAAAAAAAAAAGCCCTCTTGCACATCTTTATCTGCTGGACTAGATCTGGCAATCTATTTTAGTGACAACAGTCAATGGGCTAGTGACATCCAAAAGACTAGGTACAAATCTATAACAAAAACTAGTCAACCCCAAGGTTGTTTCACACCCTTTTGTTCTTTAGTCTCTGGCAGGCCATAAATGCTACTGACATATTAATTTGGGTACACACCTACCTATGGCCCAAGTCGAAGCCCAGATACCATATTTGTACCTGTGTAATTGGACATTACCTTGGCTTTGCTGTGAGCTCTACCTGCATGAAGGATCTTAGGAAATCTTTCAGATGTTGTAAATGCCATTGTCATGCATTGCTACAAGTCATTGTATCATCTCAATAACCGGTGGAATGTGTGCCATACCAGCAGGGTATTCTGTCCATGAGACTTTGTAATAGGTTAACAAATTGGTGTAACCTAAAAAGCAAGCCATAATAAACAAGTAGTTTATTAATGTTTGCCATTGGGTATGAGTCACAATTTTTACATCACATAGATGTATCTAAAGCCCATAAGGAACCAAACCAACTTATCAGCTGTGGCACTATTACAAGAAGGCTGCTTTAATTCTGCGACTCATCAAACTCTACCATGTGCCAAATTACATTTGTCTTGTGTTTGGGTAAAGGATAGGGGCAGCTGCATACAACTATGCCTGGAGGAGCCTCAATGTGGTGCGTTATGAGGATTTTGCAACCAAGTAGGGAGAAAAGCATGTTGTTGAAAATGTTCCATGCTATAAGACATATGCTCTTCACAATTGACTGGATTCTAGATTTTGTTTTCTGAGTCCAAGCTCCTCTCTCTTGAGAACCTTCTTTGCGAGAGCCACAGGAAACACCTCTCTCTCTCTCTCTCTCTCTCTCTCTCTTTGGTTCAAAGAGATTGAGGTGGTATTTTTATGGCATTGCCTCTACCCCTATGTCTGGCTCTAGTCAAATAATTAAACCTAACCATAATTCCCCAACTCACCATCTGACCTCAAGTGGCTCATTAGATCTTAATGTGGGAATTAATATAAATACTTTATTTCCTGGTGCAATTTACTCTAGCTGAGATTGGGTCTGTCACACAGTCAGGTCTCTGTAGGTAGAGTTTTTAATATCTGGTCAAAAACACACAACTGACAGATGGTCTTGCTTCCAATTTTTCCTAATGGCATTTAAAATGCCAAAGGGCACGCCTCTGTACAATCATTTGTTTGTGGGCCTCGTGTATTATAAATAACGGGTTTGATGTACTCACTAACTCATTGTCTATACCGCTTAATCCTATATTCAGGGTCGCGGGGGGCCTAGAGCCTATCCCAGGAGACTTGGGGCACAAGGCGGGATACACCCTGGACAGGATGCCAGTCCATCACAGGGCACTCATACATACACTCATTCATTCACACACTATGGGCAATTTGGGGGAGGAAACCAGAGTACCCGGAGGAAACCCTCTAAAAACATGCAAACTCCATGCACACAGAGACAGGAATCGAGCCTGGCTTGGGATCAAACCCGGACCCTGGTGGTGCAAGTCGACAGTGCTAACCACTACACCACCGGCCTGCCTGGGTTTGATCTACTTACACCAAATTAGCGAGTGTCATTACAAATTTCAGTATTACAAGTATCAATTTACAGATTATATGCTTTAAGTACATGATTAATTCATTTGACCAACCCATCTGTATATGTATGGTAAACACTAGTGTGAATTGATTTAATCTCTAATATGTACAGGTTGTGAAGGGTGTGTAACATTAATGATGCCTTTGGGGTGGCTGGCAGAATCACCAACAGACATTCATGACATGCTGCAAACTACCTGCAAACAATGCTGTGAAAGCAGATTAGTATTTAATCCTGCTGCAGATGCAGATACTCGGTCATGTGATTATAACAAGCCTAATGAAACATAATTTCCATGTATCTCTACAGGACCAACAATTAAGATTACACTTCCTTAGTTTGAGAGCCCTGGACAACATGATGTAACCCATCCTTGATGGCTTAAAAATATGGATGACCCTAGTGATGCTTCCCAGCCAGAGTTGAACAAATTTCACACATTCCCATCCAAAACATCTCTTTTACTAATGCCTAAAATTTAGGTCACTTAGTCCAAAGAATTAGAAAATATGCAAGGCAAGAACTAACTGCTGCCCACTACTACGCTGTGATTTTGCTCCTGGAATTTAATTGTGACTTACACCAGTGAATACACACCTCACCTCACCATTAACCTGTTTTGCATTTCTCAATACCCTGCACCATTCTGCGTTAGACTTTGAAGGATAGTGGTCTGATTTAAAATGAAGACCTCCAAGGCCTGATGTACAGAATATTCCCCTGTATACCTGTATTGGCTATTTATTGACATGCAGTACCTTCCTGCAGTACATCAAATATTTGAATAAGTGTGTGGGTGAGCGTTCATGAGGGAACGCTGATCCTACAAAATGCTCAGATTCGCCCCTGCTGCAACAAGCCTTCCAGGGTTTACCCGAGTTCTGGTGGCCACAGGGTTTCTCTTCTACTGAAACATTAAACAACATTAGACATTAAAGATGCAAAGGCTTCAAATGAGTGTGTGCGTGTGTGTGTGTGCGTGTGTGTGTGTGTGTGTGTGTGTGTGTGTGTGTGTGTGTGTGTGTGTGTGTGTGTGTGTGTGTGTGTGTGTGTGTGTGTGTGTGTGTGTGTGCATAAATAAACACACATAAGTTGGTTGGTAGGTACAGAAATGAGAATCATCACACATACTGGTTTATCTTTTCTCCATACACAACTGATGCTCAATCACGCCATCAATGCTGCAGACATAATATTAAATATTGGGTGGTTGGATAAAGCTAGTTAGGTATCTGTACAGCAGCTATAATTATTTATCCTGAAGAAGCCATCCAATGGGGTAAACATGTTATTAATTTAAAACATTAAAGGACACTTCTGTCCAACTTCCAACAGTGGTACGTAGATAGATACTGTAGGTCACTAATAGAAGTTTCCATGTATGTCTTTTAACCAACCATGTTGTACAGAACTGCAAAATGCAATATAATTAAATATGGTGGTTTTTCAGCATAATATAAAGAATAATTCTAAATGATTGAAAACGATGGAAGTAGTCAGGAATATCAATTTCACATCAGCTCAGACGGACTGCAGCTCCAAGAAAAGCTCAAGGAATGCTAGTATGGTATTCTTTTGTTTTTCCTTTTTCTTTGCACTGTAAGAGAACTGACAGACTCTACTGCCAACCGTGACTTGTCCTCATATTCACCAGGTATCAAGCAGAGAGGTCATTATCCTCTTGTTGACATTTGGCCTTCTGGCATGGTAACATCCCATTCAGACACACTGCTGCTGTCAGTGTTCCAAATTCCTAACAAAGGGCAAAGGGCCACTCAGGGAGCTTCACATAAACACATCTGAGAATCTTCACAAAGCACCGACGTTCTTGCCAAACACCAGTGTGCAGTCTTTTTTTCCTCAGCTTGAGAACATTCTCTTGCTTGGCTCAACTGCTGATAGGTGAAGGTCAGTGTGCGGAAACATGGCCCAAATACAGCAAATTAATACAATGTTCATAGCCAAATGATGAGTGGGAAGATGGGCTTGGGATTGTCCGGGATCATGGATGATGAGCGTTAGGGAAAGCAGGATTCTTGGTGGAATTCTATTCTGGTCGTTGAATTGGAGTGACGATTGCTTTGCAGTCATGCCTTTAAAGAAATACAACCATTTTTATACCCCATGTGCACTCGGATAAGTTGATTGTACTTAAACCGTTGGGGCAAGTGAAGAATAATTTGTTTAAGTAGAATCAAATTAAATGCAAAATGATGAAGACTTTATATTTTAAGTCAATTATATTTAGAACAATATTATTTATTAATAACTGAATAATTAGGAAAGCCAAATTCCAATTGCTTTTCTATTTTGAAAGACCGCACACTGCATTAAAAATTATATTGAAACAAATAACAAAGCAACACATATAATTGATGATGCTCTTTCTGAACTACCAGATGTAAAAGCAGGATTCAAATATAAACATGAAATAGTAAGTATTTATTTTTGTAACCAAAATGTTTTTTTTTTCTTTTTTGCCACCACTTAAATAAACTTAAATTTTATTTGTCACGTACACAACCATGCAGTGAAATGCCTATATGATTGTCCATTGCCAATAAAAATGATATCAAAATTTAGGCTGGAATATACAAATGTACAAAAGTTGCAAAATAAAATAGAATTAAAATAGAAATATTACATAAATAAATAATATCATATATAATATATAATATAATAATTGTTTAAAATAAAAAATAATAATGTATAATTTTAAAATATAAATAAATTACATAGGATTTACAGAATGTACAAAATGAAATTGTTAACTGAGGCAACATATATAAAATAATTTTATATAAAAATAAAGCGTAAATGAATGGTGCATGAGTGTGAAAGTATAAAATAAAATGATTTTACAGAAGTGTGTTTGTCCATGTTCAAAAGTGCAAGTTTTCGCAAGTCTTTATTTTATTTTATGTACAAAACTTATTCGATGATATCCTCACTTTTCCTGACAAAACAGACCTGCTATATAAAACTGTCGATTAATATAGTCAGCAGTGTGATAAACAGAAAACTGCAAAGGCATTTTTTTTTCCAACTGCACATTACAGCAGATAACTCCTATGCATTTAGCATATTCCTTAGCATTTAGCATAAGTTACTCAATGTCTTCAAACAGAGAGATTTGCTGAAAGAATTACCCGTAATGACCCTTATACAGTATGAGGATTCTGCAAAGATACCGTATATACAGGAGTTCTTCAATAGTGTCATGTTTTTATATGAGGACATTTGGTTCTCAGGAAACTAAATACTGTAAGAAAATGGTGCAACTTTCTCAGCTAACAAGCAAACAAGCCCAGACATGTCCTGAGTGAATTTTTCAATCACAGTCTGCAAAAATGCTGCATGGGTGTGGCCCAAGTTGATAAGTGTGATAAGTCCAAGTTTGTTAAAGTTGCAAAAATGAGTACACCAAGTGATTGCTTTTTAAACCCATATTGTTTAAGTAATGTAATAAAATTTTAATTAAATGATACATTTTTGAAGTGAAATTATCAAACTGCTTGCACAGAAACAACTTTTGGGTTTACATTGTGATACACAGGATTTTTCTGTGCTGTCCTGTATTTTCTCTATGAGTCATTGACTCTGCATCATTACTCATTTATTATCCCTCAGGTGTTGCTCAAACATGTAAAAGACCCCAGTCAAGGTTGATATTAGAAAGTGTTGTGTTAAGGATTTCATACGCCAAACTAGAATTCTTGGTAATCCTACATCTTTTTTTATGGGGTCCATATGTGCCTTATATGTATGTAGTATATGACCAGTGGGGTAGTCTGCACAGTATCACTACATGTCCTGCATGTTCTCGTCGTTACACAATAAAATCTGAGATTTTGAATTAGATGAAATTTCACAGCATTAAAAAAAAAAAAAAACATTATGAAGTGTGAAGTTTCTTGTATTGGATTACCAAGCATTAAAATATTATAATAATGATTTATTGTGGGTCACTGACATCCATTTTAGTTGTTTTGCTAAAACAGCTAAACTCACTAAATCTGCAGGTAATTCCTGCATACAGGGTTCTTGGGTAGACCTGGAAGGCATTCCTTTAGAAATGCGTAGATGTTCCATTATTAAAGTAATGATGTGTTCAAATAGAGCACATGGATTGTTGATACACACATTGCTCCACTGGGTAAGGTCATGAGAACTCTCATCCTCACTGATCTTTTTTTTTTTTTTTTTTTTTGTAGTAAAGTTGTGTGTAAATCTTTTCAAACAAAAGTTTATTTCAGATTTTAACACATTTTGGTGACACCGATTTTCATCATACATCGTGCATATGTCTGTACTGTACAAGCGTGGACACAGCACAACTCATTCACTTTTAGTGAAACCCACAAAATTCTATAAAAGGAGTTGTCAGATTCAAAGAGCTAAAATGACAGAAAGACTAAATGTTGAAAGAGTACCATGAAGTGTAGCATGTGTTAAATCTTTCTTTAATGCCACTCACCCATTGCAGTGGCAGCTGTAGTCACACTCTGGTGCTTCCTTTTGTTATACGGGGTGCCATTTATTTTGTCATCACAATTAAATGACTAATCTTATTATCTTAATTTATCGATTTGTCTTGTATAATCTTTATTCAGTGGAATGAAGAATTTTACAAAATTTTACATAACACAAATATTGAGTTTCACAAAATGTCATTTAATGGAATAAGTGAAATTATAATTATAATGGAATAAGTGGAATTCATGTATATGCCAACCAGCTATACAAATAACAACACATTAACATTGATTATCAATTATATACCTGTGAATATATAGACCTGCCAGAGTCATGCCTCATAAAGTTTTGCATTAAAATGTTAAAGCTGATAATTTACTGTAACTCGAGCAGCTGAACAATGGCCATTTCAGTAGGTTTCATAAGTAAATGTGCACAAACTAACTGGATTTTCATGTTACCATATTGTGAATACCCCTACCAATGATTTACAAAGAAATTTGTGCTACCACCAGGTGAACTGAACTCCGTCTATATATGAAATTAACCTGTATAAATCACTAATGGCTAATACCTAGGGTTTTTAAATGTGGAATCTTAAAATTATGTGTGCAATTTTGTATTTTATTATTATTATTATTATTATTATATTAATTGAAAGTTGTGGTTAAGAACATTTTGTTAGAAATTAATTTGTGTAAAATGAAAGATATTTAACAAACATCCATCCCAAAACCTTTTCTCATTTATGAAAACACTGAACATGACATAATTTAAATACTGAATACATTTCCTCTTGCCTAAGTGGACAAAACACAAAATACTTCTGTTTCAAAGTGGGGAAAATACCCATTATGCAAACAAAAGTGCATTTACTGCTTTGGCAATCTCAGCCAAGATCTACCAAGAAATATCCATGAAGCATTCAGTTAAATTCCATATGAAGAAAGAGTTCACTGTTGAATGTTTCAACAAATGTCAGGTAATACTCAAGAACAGTGCCTTCATACTGTACCTCTTGAATTTTTCCACATTTTGTTACATAAATACAAAAAGGATGGTACTCGGATACCGCTCACTAAAATCCAGTGGCACCAAATGTCTTCAGTAGTCACTTAATTCGGAAATAGCGCCTCATGTGTATAATTTTCATGATTGATCGTGAACCTCCGCCCCAGTCCCAAGTATTTTGCAGACTCAAACAGGTTTTCTTTTAACATTGCCCTGTATTTGGCTCCATTCATCTTCCCATAAACTCTGACCAGCTTCCCTGTCCATGATGAAGAAAAGCATGACATGATGCTTCCACCACCATGTTTCACTTTGGAGATGGTGTGTTCAGCGTGAGCTCAGTTTAGTGTTAGTTTTCCGCCACACATAACATTTTGCATTTAGGCCAAAAAGTGAAATTCTGGTTATATTTTTGGTTGTAATGTGACAAAATGTGGAAAAGTTTCAAGGGGTTTGAAAACATTTGCAATGCACTGTACTTTTAAACAAAAGAAGAAATAGCAGTGCATCCACTTTTCTGCATGCATTTTTTATAGACTCACATTGTCTAAATATAAGTTTTTTAAAAAAATCTGTCTTATTCAGTAACAATGGGTCGGCAGCTCTTAAGAGGCACTGAGTCAGAAATCTCCTGCCTCTTAATGTGCCATTAAATCTTAAACATGATCTTAGTCCTTTTTTTTGCATATATTTTGAGTGTTAGTGCTACACACGTTACATTTGCAGTTTTGAGCAAAACTGAAGGCTGCGGTTATGAAGGGAACATGCAATCCATTGTTTGTTTTTACACATTTCTTCCTGTATGGTTGTGTTTGCAACTTTTCAGCTGTGAAAACTCTCTAAGATTTGAAATGTAACTCAACAATTAGCAAAAGTCACACATAAGAGGTGGCCTAAAGTATTTAGACAATATACAGAATGCCATGTATTTTAGTTCTACTGTAGTTGTGCACAAAACAGGTGATGTCACTACTTAATTCAAGCGTGTCTGACTGAACAGTTGTGCTAATTAGAATCAGCTGGTTTAGTTAATGTACAGTATGGAACAAATATGTGGCAGTACTTTTGCTTTCTGAAGCCAGGGTGTTCAAAAAAAAAAGTCCAAAACTAGCCAATTCTCAATTGAATCATGAATGTCCTTGACAGATTTCTGAACATGATCTTCAGGAAGCAACCAGGGTGGTGCAGATGTCTTTTTGACTCAATGCCCAACCAGATCCAGCAGGTTTTGAAAAATAAACGACATCATATTACATATTCGTTGTTGCATAGCTGTCATTAATTAAAAGAAAAGTTAATTAAATAATTGAATTTCACTGTTGTCCCAGTACTTTTGTCCACCACTGTATCACCTAACACACCTGCCATTTTTTTTTCTTTTTTTTTTTGCACCACAAAACTTTTACAGCCTTACAGTTCTACATAGCGCTGGACAACCAAAAGACATCTGGAAGAAGAAGGAAAAAAAGCATTATTATGGCATGTTGACAGGATAACACAATAACAAGCTATTTCCAGTGACCTTGGAAATAAACTCTTCCTTTACGCAAACCATATTGAAATAAAAGGACAGCGTTAGCATTATCATAAACAATATTTTATTCGGCTTCAGTGAGTTTTCAATATGCTTTACAAGTAAAGCGGTTCATTGAGTAGACCAGGACTTAGACATATCTGGATAAAAAAATGTTTTAAAGCAATATGCTTTGAAAGCAGACAATCTACAATAAAATTAATGAAAAACAAATGTGTATGGCAGAACTCTAAGACATTGTCTGAAAGGAATGGGATTTACATATATTAAGCCAAAATCAGCACCTAAAAAGAAGGTGAAGAAGAAAACAATCTTACAGTACAGTGGATGAAAGTGACATTTACTGATGACTTCTAGGAACCTTTGTCTGGTTCCATTCTAATGAAGCATACACTGCCCGCGCCAAAAAAACTGCTGCACCTATAGTATAGTATAGTATAGTATAACTATTATGTTCTGTTGGACCTCCTTTAGCTTTGATTAGACATTAACCTGGTTATTGTAGGCAGCACCCCAAAATTTTTCCGTTCAAATTAGTTGCCTGAATTCTTTGCTGAGATCCCTTTTAGATGACAGAAGAGTCTAACCACTTATGATTGTGTAAGAAATGAGGACCTACTTACTGTATCATTTAGGGTTCAAGGAATTGTTACCAGCTGAAATGTATTAATCACTGTAGTAATTAACCAATTAAAGGCTCTTAAGTATTTGCTTATTTAAATCCAACTGCCAAAGTTTTTTGGCCCACTAGTGTAAAGAGATAAATGCTTCAAAAAATGTTAAATGTGGTTACATGTACTTACACTTACAGTTTATGCACAGACAGTCTGGATCTCAAGGCGATTAAAAATGTATGGAGTCATTTTAATAAACTTGTCCATGAAAAGGCTGTATTCTCTAAAGCTGATCAGTCAAACACTATTTAAGAAAGTAGAAACCAGCTTGAAGGAGAATATGGAATGGTTTGAAAAATCAAAAATCCAGTATCTCAAAATATAAAATATCATAATATAGCCTTCAGTCAACGCTTGTTTAGCACAAATTACTGGCATTAATGCAGCATGACAAGGACATGACATTATTGAAGACCAGCTTGCTTTGATAGCAGCCTTCAGTTCTTCTGTATTGGTGGATCTGGTGTTTCTCATCTTTCTTTTGATGATAGATTCTCCAGGTGAGGTTCAGGTCAGGTGAGCTGGGCAGACAAGCTTTGCAATATCATGGTCAGCAAACCAGGTTAGTTGTGGTTTTGTCACTGACGGCTTGTCAGAAGACAAAAACATTAAGTGATCTAAATTTTCCTGTGAGACAGCTGCAATTTTGGACATTTTTTTTACTTTGGTTGAGCACCAGCAGATGACATGGCACTCCAAATCATCTCGACAACTTCTCACTGGACTTCAAGCAACTTGAGTTCCGTCCCTCTTTACTCTTCCTCCAGACTCTGGGATGTTGATTTCCAAACAAAATACAAATTTTACATTCATCAAAAAACTGTCAGTGGATCTTTTGGGTGCTGCGGGTTGCGACTTGGGGCATCAATGGATCAGACTTGTTCTTTCGGCGGATCTCATGGGTAGTCAATCACATTTGCATTTGGAGAGTTTGGAGGCTGGGTCAGCACTCGTGGGCTCTTTGTTCTGGTGCCTATCTACTGTGGCCAGCATTAAGTTGAGTCGAGCAACTGGTGATGCTTTGACATTTCTGTTGGAACAGAATGGACAGGCTGGCCTTTGGCAGGCATTGTTGAGCCTTGGATGGCCATGATCCTGTCACCGGTGCAACTGATAATCAAGGTTAATGTGCTAATGTTATGGTTGATCCACGTGTGTGTGTGTGTGTGTGTGTGTGTGTGTGTGTGTGTGTGTGTGTGTGTGTGTGTGTGTGTGTGTGTGTGTGTGTGTGTGTGTGTGTGAAGCTTAGTAACCAAGCTTACACACATATGTAACTGTGACAGGTTCAGTGGAGCTTGAGGGAAGTTTTTACCTTTTAATATTTTCCTTTCAAGTTAAATTTTTCATGACAGCTGAAGAAATCACTTTCTCCTTCATGAATTTTGCACTAGATCAGATGGCTTTGCAAATAGACAGTATACAGTACTTTCTGATCCAGTTGTGTATCACTGGACCTCCTCCTTCACAAAAAAACAACTAACATCAATTAACTTTTGACTTATTACTGAGGAAGAAGCAGCATCTAATTGTCCATACTCCTTAACCCAGTATAAGCCTGTGCATATTACTTGTTTTAAATTACAAAATTTCTAGTCTTGAGAGGGGAAGGATAGGGAGTGGTACAGCCCATTTGCAGCTGTTTGTTCTTATTCGCAGCATTCGGCTTGGATTGTGCATTTCCTTTCTGCCTCCTACGACATTGCAGTGTATCTCAAATGGCATCTCACAAAACCCTTGAGAAGTGAGTCAGCATTTCATGCTGAGAAGACAAAACTTCACATGTCTTACATTTACAAATTCTGGTGTGGAGAGAAGTTAAAAAGACCAGAAGGAATGATTCATGGAAAAGGTTGTGCATATTGCTGGCTTGATGAAATGAAGTTAATATAGTGCAGGCAAATGCAATATGATGGTGTTAACGCCCTACAGTGTAATTCGTCCCACTCCAACGACCTTTGTAACAGCAGATACTTCGAAATAGCAATTTGAGGTGTTAGACTACGTTGGAGTAAATTACAGGGACTGATTAAAACAATACAAAATCTCTGATTGAGAAAGACTTGGCAGTGAAGTAATTAAAAGTTTGAGGTAGTGTTTAGCTAGAGAATTGTGATGGCTGTGGAGAAGAGCTTATGTATATTGGGGCTCATTTATATACCATTCTACAGTATATTATACTGTATACTGTGGAATAGCATACATAAAACATGAGCTTCAGCATTAATACCATGCAAGTTGTTGAAGCATCAAAGTTTATGGATGTTTACACTACAAATAGTTGCACAGAAACTTTAATTGATTTAATTGTTGTGTATATTGGGCATTGCACACTTAATTCTACTCACTATTTAAGGCAGGTTCTTGCTACAGTACTTAATGTCAATTTTTTGTTAAGGTTTACGAAGGTTTAAAATAATGTATTAATATCAGATACAGTCATATTGTATTGTAAAAAAAAGTCAAACCTGCAATACTTATGACTTATGTTCTATGACACACTAATACTTTAACCACATACAATTCTCAGACCTGTCTGTGGTTCTAAACTCATGTTTACATTTATAGCATTTAGCAGATGCTCTTATCTATACCAATAAATTAAAAACAGGTGAAGTAAATAACATAGCTTATCTTGGCACCTGTGAAGGGTCGGAAAATATTAGGCAGTAAGTGAACAGTCAATTCTGTTGGAAGCAGGGAAAAGTTAAAGATACAGTATGAAGCCCCTTTTCCACCAGGAGCTAGTTCATGTCTTGTGCTAGTGTTGGTTCAGTGCCTGGTCAATAGCTGAGCCTCATAAAGACTAGCTTTGTTTTTCCATTAGCTAGAGACTTGTGTCATTATATCAATGAACAGTATATGTCCGTTTACTTATCTACTTTCTTAGCAATGTTAGCGACAATGCTAGCAGAAATGCAACAATGGGGAACCTCAACATGGCTCTGTGAGCAAGTCTCCTGGCTTCATCATTACCAGAAAGCACTGGAGCTGCCCATTGCATATTAAGTCCATATCATTTCATATTAAGTTTTTTTTTTTTTGCGCTCACAAATCTTAGTTGATCATGATAATCCTGCTCCCAGACCCTGACATACTATAAGGTGTTGATGCCAACATGGAACCTTTTTTTTTTTTTTTCAGTTTGAGGGCCGGTGCTTGGTTTGAAATTGGGCACCAGCTTCAAACTAGCTCTAGAACCACCTTGGTGGAAACGGGGTAGGATTGACTCTGACAACGGTCAAATTTTGAAGGCTAGATGATGGGGATCAGAGTATCTACAAAATTCCAGATCTACTGGGGTGTTCCCAGTGTGCAATGATTAGTATCTACAAAACGTGACCCAAGGAAGGACAACCTGTGAGTTACTGAGGTGCATAGTAAGTGGAGGTTAGTTTGTGTGGCCCAATTCCAAAGAAGAAGTACAGTAGCAGAAATTGGTGAAAAAGTCTACTCATTCTGGTGCCTGTCCACAACTAAAACTGGTTGCCCCAATGGGCATGTAAGCATCAGAATTAGACCATGGAGCACTGGAAGAAATCTCTTGTTTTATACCATGTGGAAGGCCAGGTGTGTGTATGTGCGTGTGTGTGTATGTGCGTGTGTGTGTGTGTGTGTGTGTGTGTGTGTGTGTGTGTGTGTGTGTGTGTGTGTGTGTGTGTGTGTGTGTGTGTGTGTGTGTGTGTGTATTGCTTACCTGGGCAGGAGGCTCCAGGATGCACTATGGAAAGAAGGCAAGCCTGCAGATGGTTTACTATCAAAGGAGGAGATACTAGAGGAGTTAATACAGCTCCAAAAACAAAGTACAAGTCAATGGTTGTGTGAGTGTTTGAAGACAGCATGTGACTCAGCCAGGGGTTCTTTCCACTGCCTTGGTGCCGGGATGGCGAGTCGTATCGAGCCATGCTTGTGGCTGAAAAGGAACATGATACAAAGCCAATAAGGGGTTAGTGTGTGGGAGTTGTGACCTATATCATTAACTCTTGTAGCTATATGTTCTCCCATTACTTTCAATGTAGGTAGTTAATGAATAAATCATAATAGTTACTAAGTAGCTAACTTTAGGATGAGTTGCTCAATCATTTATGGCTTTACCGTCACAACAGTACAGTGATAGATTGCAGTGCTTCCAGTGCACATGACTGGAACAATTACTCAAAAGCTTTAAGCATAATTACAGATAGTAAAAACACCAAGCATACTGTACATGTTCACACATGAATAATGGAGAGTAAAAGAAAAACATATCCAAACTAATTGTTTGGATATGTTATTAATCTGAAGTAAACTTGCAACACCTCTGTAAAATAATTGGCACTCAGAAAAGAGAGCTTCTGGGGAAGTATTGTTCCAGCAGGCATTTAGTTACTTCACATGTCCAGGCTTTTCTGTTCGGTTTGTAAGGATTTGATATTGCACTGGAGCACTTTGTCATAGAAGTGAAATTTTTATTATATTCTATTATGTTTTTTGTTATTCCCCCCCACACACACATTTTTCACTAAATGCTGGCAATAAATTTGAAACAAATTTTCATCTTGTGATTATAGTTATTTTTCACCACCTGTCAGCCATCATACAACACTCGTCATGCATTTTTATAAAGTATATAATAGCTGGTGAATCAGCTATAATTACTACATTCTGTATCCTGCTCAACAAATGTGAACAGACAACTGCTGTTGTTCGTGACCTTGAGCTTGCCGTGAGTCTAACCAGTCATGTTTATTATAGATTCATAAGCATGGTGGTTCGTGTTGAGTGACATCCAAGCCTGTGCTGTTTCTGTGAGGGGAACACCCAGCATCATGGCTCTCAACTGACTCACACTTTCCGACACAGACGTTGGTTTTGAATCACCTTGCTCCAGGCGCATCGAGATATCAGATGCTTGCTATATTTGAAACCTTTTGCTAACTACTCAAGGTTATTTGCCTTTAGTTATGTAAAAGGCATGAATTGTTTGACAATTTGAGTTCTACAATATGCTCATGCCATCAGGAAAGAAAAAAAATCCATTCATGTGATATTGGCCATTCAGTACCTTCAGGTCATCAGCTGAATTTTATTGCCACATAACTTTGAGGAGCCTAGACCTGACCAACTGAAGCAACCCCTGATCATAACACTGCCTGCAGAGGCTTGGACAGTGGCCACTACTGTATACATGACGGGTGTATCTCCTTTTCCATTGCACCAATGTCCAATTTTTATGCTCCCTAGAAAACTGAATCCTTTATTCTGATTAGTCTCACTAACGAGTGGTATTCGTATGTTTAGTCCCAATCCTGTGAGTTTTCATCACATTGTACATGTGTACTGTGAATTATCTTACTTTCACCAATAAGCAAAGTTGCAAATGCTACTGTTGATTTTCCTCAGCTGCAACTTCACCACGTGTTTAAGTGAATTCTTTCATGTTTTTTCCTCAATGTCTTATATGCTCTTAATGGTTCCATACTATTTTTATGTTTATAATGTTTTGGAATTCCAAATTCCATAATCTCCTTAGTTGTTTTCTTAACTTGTCCCTTCTGACCCTCCACGACCACAAGATATTTCATCTGTTAACTTTGCTTAACCAATGAGAAGCAACTCACTGCATCAATTAGGATTTTTTTTTAAATGTTGCCAGCTGAATCATATTAAGAATTGCATTAATGAAGATTTTTGCATCAGTGTTGGACATCATATAAGCAACTATATTTAAGACTAGATTAAAATTTGAGAGTTCTAGTTTTGTTCTGTAAATACTGTAGTGTCAGTAAGTACTGTAGGAATCATTCCCAGGGAGCATCATAAAACCAAGCACTTGCTGCTTTATTGCCAAAGCTACAGCATTATAGGGGTTTGGTGGTTAGCCACAGCACTTAACTAGCCAGGGAATCACACAAACAAAAGAAAACCCACTAGGCTTCTGGGCTTCCACTTGATAGAAGACCCCATATTAAATAATAATAACAATAATAAAAATAATGCTAGTGTAGCACAAACACAACACATGCATACACTAGCAGTGAACACGTTGTTCAAATGTCTATACCACTTACCCTGTAAGGTTGTAGGTTGGTGGATCCAGGGCACAAGCACACATCCACTTATATACCCAGACAAAGAAAACACACATAGACCAGAGGCAAGATTCAAACCCCCAACCTTATCTGGTTGAGGTACAGTACCATGCCCCTGACAACCAATACGTTATCTAACAAAATGAAGACATCAGAGGGATAGCTTGTTCAGTAGGGGGCTTTCCCACATTCCCATATTTGATCATCAGTCAGGCCTTCGTCAGGAAGTACAGTACGAGTATGAGTTTAGTCCTGTGCATCGCCGAGCATAAGAAATCCTGCAAAAACACATTACATCAACACATGTAATCATCAACAAGTAGTTGTTCAAAGGTAAAAGTAAAGTAAAGCCTTTATTTTGTCACATATACATTACAAAGGTGGATTAAAGCAGTTTGTAGGTGGTTCATAGACTTTGTAGGTGGTTCAAGCCTCTTCATAATTGATAGTAAAATTGATGTTTCTTCTATTTAAGATCATTCTGCCTAAAGACAGGACGAGTTGAAAGAAAAGCTCATTGAAAGTCCAATATTGTCATGACATTCAAGTTCACATGCGTGTATGTAAACTTCTGGCCACAACTGTATTCCTTTTTAAAGAGGTACTGTTTACTCCTGATCCATTATAATCACGAGCTTCAGAAATTTCTGTTTATAAAATCTCATCTGCTACGTTTTAGATCCATCAGATAGTAAAATTTATAGAATGCAAACTGTTTAGTTGGAATATGAATCAGATGCAACTTTTTTTGTGATTGTTTACTATGTATGGGTATGCTTGTTCAAAAAATAGATTTTTTTGCATGAAGTGACTGAAGGGAAACAGTGCTAAAAGTCTTATACTGCACTCTGTGATGGTAAAGAAATAACAAAGTCCTATGTGAAGGAATAAAAAATATGACATACATACCTAGGACAGACCAGAATAACACACCACATGTATTGTAACTATGTAACTTCCAAGCATGAGTAATTTATATGGAACATTGAAACTCCTTGGAATTCAATTCAATTGTATTGTATTTATATAGTCATGGGGGCATGGATAGAGCCATGGTCTTTCAGGTGGAGATTTGAAGCATAGATAGGCAAAATGTCTTTCAATTTCTTTAAAAGAAATGAAAAAATGGCTCACTAACTTATCCTTTACTAGCATAGGTACTCGTCATTGATGGGTAAAGAGTTTGTAGATATAGTTAAAAGGTTAAAGCCAAAAATAAATTGATCAGCATCCGACACATAACTGCTCATAATTTCCCTTCTACTCAACATTTTGATAACTTTTACAGCACAAAGTTCAGTTTTCATAGTGTATGTTCCATTTTTTATTTTTATTTTTTTGGAGTAAGCCATGCTTGTTTATGTTTGGTCAGGATTGTGACAGCTTGTACAGTAGGTGCATTGTAGTGGTTCTGTGTCTTCTGCATACTCTGTATGCTGTATAAACTATCACATTGATTGGTTCTGTTGAGTGACATGTATATCCATGCCCACCTCGACAGAAAAATTGTTAGATTCATTAAAAAAAACAAAGCTCTGGATGCTGTGATGCAATCTGGCACAAAACTATTCATGACATCTCTTCTACTCACCATTTGGATTTTACTATATGTACAGTACTGTATGGTGCAGGTTTAACTTCAGGCAAATACTGAAGGACTGCCAGAGTTTCACTAAATTCTATGAAACATAAAAGGTATCAGTGAATGAGCGAGGTCGAGTTCTGACCAATGTAAAGAAAAAAAAAAAAAAAAAAAAAAACTTTTTTTTATTTATATAGATAACATGAGCTTCCAAGGGATATGAGATACAGTAGGTGGGGGTTTGTCTGAAATACTGTAGTTTCTGAAATAGTTCCAATGTTGCAACTCTGCCTAGTAAGGAATAGTGTTCCTATAGAATTATACATAGAAAAATTTAAGGCTTCTGGCAGAGGGACATGCGGAACAAAAAATGTTTTTGTTGAACACTATGGTGGTAAAGGGGTATAAAACATATATTATTGTAGATGCTTATACACCATAATAAATTGCCATGCTTTGTCAGAAAGCAGCATCAAGGTGAGCTTATCCACTGCAGAAAGGCTGAAACTATTTTTGGGAAAGTGAATCTTTAAATATCCCTGTGAGACGATAAATAATAATTATTTATGATATCCATGTGGGGCACTTTACGACAACAGGGCATGAGTCATAAGTGCAGCAGTGCCGAGCAGAAATGGAGCACCTGGATGAATCAGGCGAGTCCGGGTGGCAAGAGTACATGGTAGTAGTGTGTTTATAATTAAACAGGTGAGATCATATTTCAAAATCCAGCATTCATGGTTCTAGAGGAGAAGGAATTTTAAGATCAGCTACTGTTTACATACAATCGACTTATGATTAATGTACCCAGTAGGATGGCCTGTCAGAATTTCTTAGTCACCGAACTAATTCAAAACAGCAACTCCCTCTGTCACAATGCTGGAAATACTCTGGGGAGGTAGTGTAGGCTGAGTTGACCTGCCTGATGTAACAGCAGACAGCCTTTCTGTTCTGCCATGCTAGTTTCTGTCATCTCTATCAACCCAAAGGCAAAATGAAGAGTTTGCATTATTCCTGGAGAGAATTTTTTTTACATTTTTTTATCTGCATTCAGATAGTCATTTTAGATTAATACAGTTGTCTAAACTCATTGCACAAGACAATAAGGCTGTGAGGCCTCTTAGTTTTGAATGCTTGTTTCTTTCGAGTCCAAGAATGTAGGCAAAGCTTAATTTAACACTTCATGATTTTTTATATATTTTTTTTTTTTTTATTTTGGAGTGGAAATAAACCAGGGTATTTCTATCATATGTCCCGAGACTTACAGTATAAAAAACGTACAGCTACTAAATAACGTCAAAACGTTGACTAGACAAAGCTAAAATTACTTTTCAGTGGTTTGTACCAACCAAAAATGGTTCAAGTAAGGATAGCCTGTAATGGAAGCATGGACATGGGCACCCAATCCTCAATGATTTGCATGGGGAAGTAACGTTAGCCAGTCTGATCTGATCCCACAGAAGTGCAACTGCTGCACAAGCTAGCATTATTATTTTAGCATCTGTGCTAGCTATGATACAAGTGTGTCAGAACACACTGTATGCAAGCTACATAGCAGCTGTATACGTTTTTAGCAGCTTGTGCTAGCTTGTGCTAGCTATGATACAAGGGTGTCAAAACAGACTGTATACAAGCTAACAGCTATATAGGTTTTAGCAGCTTGTGCTAACTATGATACAAGGTTGTCACAACACACTGTATACAAGCTAGCAGCTGTATACGTTTTTAGCAGCTTGTGCTAGCTATGATACAAGGGTGTCAAAACAGACTGTATACAAGCTATCAGCTATATAAGTTTTAGCAGCTTGTGCTAACTATGATACAAGGGTGTCAGAGCACACTGCGCTGTCTACTTATAAAGCTCCTAGAGTAAGCATGTGAGAATCAGCAGAGGTGGAAGGTAACTAAGTAAATTTACTGTATTGCTGTACTGTTAGGTTTTAAATGAAGAAGTAGTGTGTCTGAGCTAAGTTTTAAGCTAAGAGAAGAAGAGTTTAACTTGTTGTGTCAGTTGCACCTTGATACTTACCGGTCCGGGCCCGATCGACCGGGAGAGACAAACACACACACACACGCAGGCATGATGTCTGAAGATCTCTAGTTTATTCTTAGCAAGGAGCGCACATTTAAACGGTGCTACGTCCTGAACATCAAAAGAACCAGTCATTCACATGTCAGTGATAGAGAGAGCCGGAGCCAGACAGGAGAGAGGAAATACATTTGCATTCTCCTGATTAAACAAAAGGGTTCTAGCAGACAAGAGCCATTTGGGTGTATACTCGTCTGGGTACAGGATATAGAAGGTGTTACCACAGAAGGCATAAGGAAGCACAGTGAGGGGTCTGTTCTCAGGGCACAGGAATCTGAACTGATTAGATTACAATGTTTTACAATATTATAAAACCTTACATGTACTTAGGTAAATATTTCACATATCTGTACTTTACTTTATTAGTTTTAATAGAAGATATTTTTTTACTTTAACTCCACTACATACTGTAAAACAGAAAATATCTGTACTTCAAGATATTAATCAGAACTGGACAGTGAAACTATGGTAGTTTTCATTTTTCTTTACCATAATGTAAACTGGGTGTATGTGCATTGCTTACCTGGGGAAGAGACCAGTATGCACTGTGGAAAAATGACAAGCCAGTAGAAGCATTGTGAAGCATATCTGGTCATTGTTCTGTGGGAAACATTTGGTCTTGATATTCATCATGTGGATGTTATTTTGACATGTATCACCAGCCTAAACATTATTGCAGATCAACATTCCTTCACGGAATTGAGCCCCTTTCAGCAGCATGATGCACCCTTTTATACTGCAAAAATAATTTGAGAGTTCATGGTGTGTCCGTCGCTTTCAGAGTCCACAGATCTCAATCTGATCCCTTATTGCCATTGTATCTAATCCAGTCATAAAAGCTGGACCCTTGCTACATCCTCTACACCTTGAGCAAGCAGACAAAAGTGATTACGAAGACTAACTCATCATAATGTGCTAATAAAGAGCATGTATACACTGGTTTGCAGAGGTGGAAATTAACGAATTACATTTACTCGCGTTACTGTAATTGAGTAGTTTTTTGTGTACTTCTACTTTTTAAAGTAGTTTTTAAAATCTGTAATTTTAATATTGTAATTCGCTACATCAGGGGTCAGGGGTGTCCAAATCCAGTCCTGGAGGGCCAGTGACCAGCACAGTTTGTAATTCACCAAACACCTAAACACACCCACTGATCCTAGTAATTAACAGATTAGTTAAATCAGCTGTGATTGAGAAGAAGAAGCACCAAACTGTGTTGGTCACTGGCCCTCCAGGACTGGATGTGGACACCCTTGGTATAAACGCTTCGTTGCGCCCACGTGTGTGTATCGTGTCCTGGTCGCGCGCCGCTCCAGACTCCACTCCAGGTTTTCTGACTGTTTCCCCACATCGGCATCTACCTGACCTTCCACACGGTCGCTTCCGCCCTGAGAGTGACGTCATCAACCAGCGCCACCACAGATAAATCGGAGAGAGACGCGGGAAAGAGGAAAGAGATTGTGAGTTTGGCGTTTTGGTATTTGGTTATGATTTTTTTGCCTCCCATTGACTTTGATTATTGCTTTGGTTGGTCTTGGTATATATTTGTAGATAATTTCACTGTATGTTTGTGCACTCAGCAGTAGTAGGGGCGGGGCTGCCATTTATTTTGTGAAGAGGGAATTTATACACTTGTTTTGGTTTAGGGAGTCAGGAAAGGTATCTGCATTTTTGTCTGTGTTGTTTTTTTTTTTGTTGTTGTTGTTGTTGTTTTGCAGGTAATCTAGCTAGTAAATATAAATACCATTTAGTTTATTATTTTGGCCCGACCTCATAAATGTTCTACATAATGGACAGTCATGAAATCCAACGGAAACACTCCCAAATCTTGTGGACAGCCTTCCAAGAAGAGAGGAAGCTGTTATAGCTGAAAAAGGCGAAACAACTGGAGGCTGAAGTAAATGTATTTGGATACAATGTCATTGCAGGTTTTGACGAATATTTTTTCTCCATAGAGTGTATATACATGTATATAAGGACTGATGTTCAAACCTCTCCAGTCTGTCATTGGAGGGAAAGTAAAATCTATGTACCAGGGAAGTGAGTGTTCAGAACTTGCTACTTAATAAAATCCAATTTCTACCAAACAGTAACTGTACAGTACAACTCAGTACTTACCTTACACCCTTATTGATGTACAGTAGTACATTATTCAAGGACCAAAACTGGGACAACTGTCCTGCTGAAAAATTCAGAATCGAATTCTGCAAAACTCATAGTAACTCACCCAAAAATGCCTGCAAGGCTGAGCTTAGGATTGCCTGCCTCCATTAAAAAAAGAAGAGATAAAGAGAGAGAGCAGCAAAATTCTGGCTTCATCTAAACCACTCTAAGACAAACTCCCAAAAGTACAAAGCGCTGCTGGCGAACCAGCTGTGCAAAGACACCCATCCCCTGAGCCACATCGCAACATAATTCTCCAACCCGAGACAGAACACAACAGACACACACTCTTACTCAAGCACACACACAGCCAAAAACACAGCTAAACCCCCCCCCCCATCTAGGAACACAACTAAACACAAAGCATCAGCCAAACGCACACCCATACACTACCAAATCCATGCTGAATGCATTCGGAAACAAACTTAAAAAAGACTTACGCTGCACAGTGGAGAAATTAAATTACACATCCAAAACCAAACTAAAGATGTTCTCAACACTAAACAGAGAAATCCAATTAACTGATTATCTGAAGAACAATAACCTGAAAGAAAGACTAAATACAGGGTGTGGGATAACCTCTTAGAAATTGAAAAACAGACTCTGTACACACTCTGAGCTACGGGAAGTAGAAACAGAGACAGACTTCAGTCTGTTCTGTCCAAAAATATCACCAGATTAGACAGAAATATTTCTGTAAATTCACTGCCATCATCCCAGGCCTCTCCTGTCTGAGCACTAAGCAGATATTCAGCTGTGTTTTAGGGCAGCATGATCGGTGAATTCAAAATGATTGATTATGTGCTCGGCTGGCAGCTACATTTATATCCGCTCTTCATCATATGAGAAACAATAATCACCCTAATCTAATCTGAACTAACCATAACACTATTTATTCTAATATATATTTTTATTGCTATGTAATTTATATCAATTAATCAATACTTATAGCAATACCACTATACTTAGTCATTAGCATTATCGCCTTGCACTGCCAGGTTCCAGGTTCCAGGTTCGATTCCCGCCTCAGGACTGTGTGCATGAAGTTTACATGTTCTCCCGTGCTTGGTGGGTTTCCTCCAGGACCTCCGGTTTTATCCCACAGTTCAAAGACATGCAGATTAGGCTAATTGGTGTTCCCAAATTGCCCGTAGTAAGTGTGTGTATGTGTGTGCCCTGCAATGGACTGGCACCCCGCCCAGTACACAGGATAAATTGGTATAGGCCGTACAGAGTTAGTGAGATCGACACTTCATCCTTCTATACTACACCATTACAGTGGTGTTGTCATGCAGTATTAATGTCTATTCATGTTAAATTATTATTCATTGTAAAAACCCTGTATTTTTATTTATAATTTCTTACTGATAACCTGTGTATGTTGTTTTTATTTCCTTTGCCAACATTGTTAATAAAGTCATGTCCTCCGTCCTGAATACTTTACTGACTGACACTCCTGAAACCACACATTGCACATACTGTAGCATAATGTTAAATGTGCTGCCCGAGGCCCTCTCCATTGTCCTTCAAAGCGATGGGGCATTTAACACTTTTACCCAACTTTCAGCCAGTCCTCATCTTTCATCTCAAGTTCACCTTTTTGCAGTATAGTTGTCCAGTGAAACATTGCTTTTACAACCCTAACTCGGAATGACATTGAACCGCCACTATAAAGCCTATTATGTCATCAAGATAAATCAAATAACAGCACTTCGTTCATCTAACCTCTGATGGCACTCTGCCCACCTTCATTCCACTCCATCTCCACTTTCCCTTGCACATACAGTACTGCATTTTTCATCACAAGAGACACAGAAGGGTATTTTTGGTATTGCGGATGAAAGCAAATGCCTTGTATACACATATTGTATGGGATTTCAAAGTGTGCCTAATGGACAACAAAGTAAAGAATTATATGGAATAAGGGAAACTGTAAGTTTACAATTGATCAAGAAAATCTGAATATCTGTTTTTCTCTATTCAGGATAACTATTGAAGAAAGAACATTCCCAAATCCTTTCTTCTATTCTGGAATATTTTGAAGGGAAAGTTCTGGCATATGAACTTCAATTATTGTGGACAAGGTTGAATAAATAATGCAATCATGTACTGTACTGTATATACTTCAAAAAAAGCAGTGTTGCATTCTGGCTATGGAAATCAAGTATTCAGCAAAAGATGATCCTAACTTTAAACTGCTGTGCCAACAAGACCATTTTCACACATACAGGAGTTTGATGTTGAAGGGAGCGATTTTGGCAAGAAAATTGGTGCACTCACAGGAAATTTCCTGGAGCTCTTCAGCTCTCGTAGGGCTCTCTTCAATCTCCCCAGGCCTCTCTTCAATCTCGCCAAACTTGCAACTGCGATATAATTTGTTTCTGTAGACTTTTCACGAGAAAAAAAAAAAAAAAAAACAATTCTCTTGTAGCACTTCTCTGGCACTTGTAGACTCACTCCTTGGCACTCATCAAAGTCACAGCGATCTCCTGGTTCACGCCGATTTCATGAATGCAGGACTGAGATGGTGAGATCGAGGAGTAAGCAAGGAGGATTTCTACGAGTTCAGTAAGCATGCATTTCTACTTGGTATGATCTCTGGCAAGATTGGGAAGAACAAGGAGAGCACTGGCGTGTAATCCAGGAAAGCACTGGTGAATGATCTTCATAATCCAGGAGAGTTGGCGAGGTTGAAGAGAGCACTGGCAAGAACTCCTGCTAAAGGCTGTTAGGGTGCATACTCTTGATGCTCTCTCCAAGCGCTCCTCATAATCTCAGGGCTCTTGTTGAGCACTGCTTGCTCTTGTTGAGCTCCTCGTTCCCGTACAAGTGTTCCTCAATCTTGTTGTTCACAAAACCATAAGATTGGCGGATATTCCTTGTTCTTGCTGTACACCCTACAAGAACTGCTTGTTTTCATCAAAACTCTATTCAAATCCATACAACCATGACAGAATGATCATTTTCTGGCCAAAATCGCTCTCTATGAGATTTCTTGTCAGACTTCCATACAGTATGTACTGTATGAAAGGGGCTTAAGGGGCTTACATAAATACTTAGGACTAAGCCAGGACCTCTGGAGGTACCAATTTTTATATTTTGGAGTTATGTTACTTTTAATGCATTTACAATGGCTGTTTAAGTAAACACTTTTATCTTTGATCTAAATCTTTTACCTGAAGGCTGATCACATACTGTACACTCACACACTCAATAACACACTATGTGATTGAGTGGCATTTGGAAATGAAACTCAAATTAGACTCCATGCGTTTGTACTGTGGAAGGAAAACTAAGTGGGAAACCCACCACTTATGGGGAGAACATACAAACTCCATAGACACCAAGCAAAGCCAATCCTGGAAGTGTGAGATGACAGTGTTAACCCGTCACCTCACCATTACGGTTAAAGTATCAATTGTCTATGAGCAGCTCTCTGATATTTGAACATTTTTATTAACCAGTCTTTTAACCACAATTGAGTAGATTTCTTCTTCCAGCTTACTCATTATGGACAAATTCACTGACTCACTTTCACTTATACAGGGTCACGCATCTATACGGCACAAGGCACACTCGACATGCAAACACACAGACCCAGGAACTGAACCCTTGATGCTGGAGGTTCAAGGCCACTGTGCTAATCACTACACCACCGGGGCCATGTATACATTTCTTTAAAGGTTTCTTGTGAAAACATTCATTGTTAAAAGTGCTAAACAAATACAACGGTATTGTTGTACACCAATTGGTGTAGAGATTAGCACTGTCGCCTTGCACCTCCAGGGTCCGGGTTCAATCCCAGCCAGGTTTGATTCCCGTCTCTGTGTGCATGGAGTTCTCCTCATGCTTTGTGCATTTTCACCCACACTCCAAAGACGTCAAGATCAGGATAATTGCCGTTCCCAGATTGCATGGAGTGTGGATTGGCACCCTGTCCAGGGTGTACAGTACATTGCCTCAAGCCATAAAATAAGTTGCAGGACCCAATATACAGGATAAAGCAGTATAGATGATGAGTGAGTGAGTGAATTTCCAGTTGTACCTTAAATGACAACGTAAGTGTGGCCAAAAGGTTTGAGAATTACATTGGAAAAGGAAAAGTTGCTGCTTAAGTCTTTATAATAGCAATGTGCATATACTCCAGAATGTTATGAAGAGTGATCAGATGAATTGCATAGTCCTTCTTTGCCATGAAAATGAATTTAATTCCGAAAAAAAACTTTCCACTGCATTTCATTGTTGTCATTAAAGGACCTGCTGATATCATTTCAGTAATCGTCTTGTTAACTCGGGTGAGAATGTTGACGAGCACAAGGCTGGAGATCATTACGTCAGGCTGATTGGGTTAGAATGGCAGACTTGACATGTTAAAAGGAGGGTGATGCTTGAAATCATTGTTCTTTCATTGTTAACCATGGTGACCTGCAAAGAAACGCGTGCAGCCATCATTGCGTTACATAAAAATGGCTTCACAGGCAAGGATATTGTGGCTACTAAGATTGCACCTAAATCAACAATTTATAGGATCATCAAGAACTTCAAGGAAAGAGGTTCAATTCTTGTTAAGAAGGCTTCAGGGCGTCCATGAAAGTCCAGCAAGCGCCAGGATCGTCTCCTAAAGAGGATTCAGCTGCGGGACCGAAGTGCCACCAGTGCAGAGCTTGCTCAGGAATGGCAGCAGGACAGATTGATCTTCTGCAAAAAGTATGGCGAATGGACTGCTGAGGACTGGGGCAAAGTCATATTCTCAGGTGAAGCCTCTTTCCGATTGTTTGGGGCATCTGGAAAAAGGCTTGTCCGGAGAAGAAAAGGTGTCCTGTGTGTACCATCAGTCCTGTGTCATGCCAACAGTAAAGCATCCTTGGACCATTCATCCAAGGGAGTGAGCTCACACTCACAATTTTGCCCAAAAACACAGCCATGAATAAAGAATGGTACCAAAACACCCTCCAACAGCAACTTCTTCCAACAATCCAACGACAGTTTGGTAAAGAACAATGCATTTTCCAGCACAATGGAGTACCGTGCCATAAGGCAAAAGTCATAACTGAGTGGCTCGGGGACCAAAACGTTGAAATTTTGGGTTCATTGCCTGGAAACTCCCCAGATCTTAATCCCATTGAGAACTTGTGGTCAATCCTCAAGAGGCGGGTGGACAAACAAAAACCCACTAATTCTGACAAACTCCAAGAAGTGATTATGAAAGAATGGGTTGCTATCAGTCAGGGTTTGGCCCAGAAGTTGATTGAGAGCAGCCCAGTCGAATTGCAGAGGTCCTGAAAAAGAAGCGCTAACACTGCAAATACTGACTCTTTGCATAAATGTCATGTAATTGTCGATAAAAGCCATTGAAACGTATGAAGTGCTTGTAATTATATTTCAGTACGTCACAGAAACAACTGAAACAAAGATCTAAAAGCAGTTTAGCAGCAAACTTTGTGAAAACTAATATTTGTGTCATTCTCAAAACTTATGGCCACGACTGTACATACTTGTTGATGCATGGAATGACTTTTAGGTATAAAACTAATCTTACTTTTTGTAATCCATGGAATGACCAAATATGGCTTTGAAGTGGGATGAATCTTTGAGCAGATACATTGTTTATGTTGCTGATGTTATCTTGTGTGTGTGTGTGTGTGTGTGTGTGTGTGTGTGTGTGTGTACTACTGTCGATTAATGGGATGATATTTAAAGAGTTCTCTTTGCAGTGGTGTGTATGTGGAATCCATTGCCTGTTGGGCACATATGGTTAAGAGTCCTGCTAAAGTTCCCAACACCATTAAAGAGAAGAATTTCTGTATACTTATATTTAGATTGCTTCAGAAATGTTGGTCAGTTTCTGTGGTGTTCACTGGTTTTTAATTACATTTTGATACAAAATGTCTGGGCGTGTAGAAAAAAAAAAACCTGACCCACAAACATTATGCAGTTAACCACTGGATTCCCAAATGGGTTTAATGCTTTATGACTCTTGAGAGTCATTCTATAATTTGAGTTTCTTTCCACGTAAGTTAAAAAGCAATGTCCTTTCTCAATAGAACGAATCGTGGTTCAAGCTGGAAAATTTATTCAGTGTAAAATATCTGATCGCTGCACAGCTTAAAGATTAACAATTTCTTTTTTCAAAATAAAGGATAGTGTGACTACTCAGTTTGTCAACAATGTAACTAACAGAACTCCAGAGCTGCACCTTAAAAATGATTTTAGCTCAGAGCCATGTGACCAGCATGAAATGATGTCATTTTGTTCCGTGACATACGTTTTTAGTTAGACTGGTTCTGTTCTTCTCTCTCCTTGGGAAATGTGCTTCCCTCCTTGCAGGATCAGCGTTCCAGCTAGAAATGTGTCTCCTCTTTTTATCTATTTAAAACATCTGGAAAACAATGTGTTGATGAGAGAGAAAGTGAAAGTGTACCATATGAGTGATGTGTGCTGGGACATACTGGTTACGGGTACATCATGTGGTTAACAATATCCTTATTTTGATCCATCATGTCAGCTTCCCTGGCTAGCCACCGCATTTTCATGAATAGTTTAACATCATATCCAAACAAATAATTGAATTTAAATCACAAAGAATCTGTAAAGAATAAAAGTGTAATTTAACATAGTTGATGGTCAATTAATATATTCAGTGACCATGAGCTGTTATTACAAAAAATATTTCAAAAAATGAGAGAACACTGACCTCATTGTGGTTAAAACGAGGCCAGAGAGGAGATTGAGATTCTTTGGGACGATCGTTTTTTGCGAGAGAAAAAAAATCAGTTTAAATACATGATGAGAAAATTAGTTTTAAATAATTATTTTTTAAATCTATAAAAAAATAAATATCCAAGTTCGATTCCCGTCTCTGTGTGCATGGAGTTTGTCCGTGTTTGATGGGTTCCCTCCGGGTACTCCGGTTTCCTCCCACAGTCCAAAGACATGCTAATTGGCGTTCCCAAATTGCACGTAGTTTGTGAGTGTGTATATGTGTGTGTGTGTGTGCCCTTTGATGGATTGGCACCCCGTCCAGAGTGTACCCCTATAGAAATATGCTATCCCTTTCCTTTCTTTTTTGAAAATACAGTATTTAGAACAAATACACTGATCAGTCATAACATTTAAGACCAACCGCCTAATGAACACCCTACAAGAGCTGCAGTTTTGGAGTTGCTCTGACCTAGTGTTATAGCCATTACAATTTGACCCTTCCCACAGTAGCTACATTTTTAATATCTTGTTGGCTAGAAGGGGGTGGGATATATTAGGTAGTCAATGATCCTTTTTTTCCTGAGGTCGATGTGTTGGAAGCATAAGGGTTTGAGTGACTTTGACAAAGGCCACAGAGGATGGCTAGAGGACTGGGTAACTGCAAAACTGCAGCTCTTGTGGGATATTCTGGGTTTGCAGTGGTCTGGACCTACCAAAAGTAATCCAAGGAAGGAAAACCATGTGACAGGGTCATGGGTGGCCAAGGCTTACTGATACTAATGGGGATCGAAGGCTGGCCTGTGTAGTCCAATCCAATAGAAGCACCAGTGTACATCAAATTGATGAAAAAAGTTCATGCTGGTTGTAATAGAAAAGTGTCAGAACACACAGGGCATCACTGTTCAAAAGGGGGGACATTCTCAATATTAGGCAGGTGGTCATAATGTTAAAGCTGATCGGCGTATGCTTACGGATGAGGAATGTACTCCAAAGTCAGGGGTTGGACAATGAAACCGAAACATTGCCCAATTTAGTGTTGGAGGTTTCATGGCTAAATTTGAGCAGCCTGGTGGCCAATCTTCATTGATTGCACATTCCACCAGTAAGAGCAGAGTGTGAAGGTTTAATTAGCAAAGTAATAGCACAGTTTTGCTTAAAATATTGCAATGCACACAACATTATGGGTGGCATATCAGAGTTCAAAAGAGGAGAAATTGTTGGTGCGCGTCTTGCTGGCGCATCTCTGACCAGGACAGCAAGTCTTTGTGATGCATCAAGAGCCATGGTATCCAGGGTAATGACAGCACACCACCAAGAAGGACGAATCACATCCAACAGGAGTAACTGGGGACGCAAGAGGAAGCTGTCTGAAAGGGACGTCCAGGTGCTAATCAACCTGGATTGTATCCAAAAAACATAAACCCACAGCTGCCCAACTCACTGCAGAAGTAAATGTGCACCTCAACTCTCCTGTTTCCACCAGAACTGTTGGTCGGGAGCTCCACAGGGTCAATGTACATGGCCGGGCTGCTATAGCCAAACCTGTGGTCACCTGTGCCAATGGCAAACGTCGGTTTCAATGGTGCCAGCAGCGAAAATCTTGGGCTGTGGACAATGTGAAACATGTATTGTTCTCTGATGAGTCCACCTTCACTGTCTTTCCCACATCCGGGAGAGTTATGGTGTGGAGAAGCCCCAAAGAAGCGCCCAGACTGTTGCATGCCCAGAGTGAAGCATGCGGGTGGATCAGTGATGGTTTGGGCTACAATATCATGGCGTTCCCTACTAAAGGTCCAATACTTGTGCTAGATGGGCGCGTCACTGCCAAGGACTCCCGAACCATTCTGGAGGACCATGTGCACCCAATGGTTCAAACATTGTATCCTGAAGGCGGTGCCGTGTATCAGGATGATAATGCACCAATACACACAGCAAGACTGGTGACAGAGTGGTTTGATGAACATGAAATATGGTGAATATATATTGAAATTATTTTTTTATTTTTTTTGCGGTCTGTAAAAAAAAACATGTAAGAGCAGAATTTCAAAAATCTAACTCCCAGAAGAATATAAAGCTAAGAATCCCATCAGAGGTTTTTTAAAGTTCTCCTTTATTTTCTTGCCCTTTGCTTATGGAACAATGATATGCCACATGAGAGGCCAAAACCAAAAGAATGTTCTGTTAAAAAGCTCAGTTTCAGTGTTCAGCGCTGGTTGTCTGTGTCACTCGAGTTTAACGATCCAACGAACATTCTTATGACTCACATCCCCCTCTCCACCCACTCACCAATTCCTCTGATACTTTATCCAGCCACTGTGTGAACAACCCAACGCATAAAAGTGGAGTGGTTGTCAAAAAGCCAAAACCAAGAAACGAATACTTCGACAGGGTCGATAGGATTTCTAGGGTGGCTTCATGCAGTGTTTTCCTACTGTGCACCAAATACTGAAACAAAAGCATGTTAAATATGTCTCCACAAAAATGTGTTGGTGGCCTTGGCAGATTCTCAATGGACAAGTTGCAGTTACTGATATATTTTTATTATATTATATTATATTTTATTGATTTAACTAGCTTTTCGAAAATGAAAGTCTCAGAATACTTTAGATCTCAAAGTCTGGACAGAGCGCCCCAGGAAATACTGAAGATAAGGGCATATTTATTCCATCTGGATTTTTTTTACATGGAAATATTGGTGTTAAAGGCCACAAGGACTCCTATGAAGGAACCGATACTGGAAAATTTTTATGGAAAATGCCTTTCAAGTGGTTTGACTGTTGATGCTAATGAGCGAGAGAAGGGAAGAAAAGAAAAGAGAAAGAACTCGCAAAGATCTTAGAGTTAACTCTGCACACATCTTGGTGGAGGAGGAATAAGACGAAAGGAATGTCATGCTAAGTGCCAAGTGATCTGCTTTCCAGGTTTCAGTCATCGTTCGCAGTAAGAGCTCTCTCTCTCTCTCGCTCTCTCTCTCTTCTCTTCTTGTTGTTTTTTTCCCAGCCCTTTTCTCTTGTACCATCTCAGTGGTTAAGGACGATGTGCAATTTTCCTGCCTCGACACGTTTATGTCAGTGGTGAGACTGTTGGATACATTTCGGATGAGAGCAAAATGTAAGCATGTGTGAGCTGAACTTTGAGTTTACACTCGACCAGATTGAGGTCTTTCAAGCAAATGTTGAGACCGGTTCTGGTTTCTAAACAGGAACATTCTAATCTTTTCATATCCTTACAGTATAATGCATTCCAAACATAAAAGGCAGCTACAGTACGTACATACTGCATACTGTATTTGACGATATACACACAAACCACATCTCTGTAGAAAGTTTCATATGATTTTAAGCGAGGGCTAGTTTTGAGGTTTGGGCTCCGACGGTGCTTTCAGCAAACCTAATCACTATCCAGTGTTGCATACAGGAGGTGCAGTTACAGGACAGCGCTGTTGACTTTAATCTGATCACAGATAACAGCAGCTCTGACAGTTTTTCTGGCCACACAGCAAAATCGCACTTAAATTTACAGTATATGAGTGCACTATCATGTACTACCACATTTATCATTTCTATAGTCCTTCACAAGGACAGATATGGTAGACTCTTCACATAATTGCATGACATTATCTGGAAGGAGATTTTTAATGTGAGAGTTTTCTACTCTGTTCGGGTTTTATTAGCATCAAGGAAGATTTGAAAAATGAAAAGTTGTTCCAACATAAGCAATAAAAGTATATATATATATATAATCCCCTGCTACACTAATTCACGTATCCCACAACATTTCACACATGCTTGGAGACCATCAAGGTAGAAAGTTTTCTCAGTGCCTCCCAGGAACTCCTTTAAAGGCCCAAAAATGAAATAAAAAGACTTCAGACATATAATTATAAAGGAACTGACTAATGTGGTCTTCTCATGCATCCACCTAAAGGTTTGATATTTGGTACACGCTAAGTTGCTTTTCTGCTCACCAGTTTCTAAACTGTTGTTGTTGTTGTTAAGTTTAAGTTTTTTTTTAGGAGTTTTTCAGGTAGCTCAAGTCAATCTACCTATCCAAAGTTTGGTTTGAGCTCATTCAACCCACAGAGCTGTCACTCACTGCAATTTATGAACTACTTAAATCAACTCATCTGGCACCAACAACCCCTCCATGGTTAATGTTACACAAATCACAACATTTCCCCCTCATTCTGATGTTTGGTATGAACCTTAATTGCACTATTTTATGCTTTTTTTGTAGCTGCCATATGATTTGGCTGATAAGATAACTGCAGGAACAAATTGGCAGGACCAGGGTTTCCTATTAATGTGGACGGTGAGAGTAAATATATGGAACGACGTTGGGATAATCATCAATCAATAACAAAAGGGAAACATAGAAATCCACGGTAACCACGTACAGTACTGTATACAGTATGCTCCAGATACAGTGGAAAGAGATTAACTTGGGAAAATGCTGAAATATCCCATTAATTTTCCTTATTAATCAAAAGGTATGTAGAACGCTGACAGGAACTCCTCAAGAAAGCTTTTTTGGCATTATGGTGTTACTGTAGTCACAAAATAGCCATGAGATTCTGATGAATAGTCCGTTGATGAATGACCGTTTCCAGATGCTATCTGATCATTTGCTTCTTTCTTCCGAAATAGTTTTCCTCTTTCCAGTGCGGAGCTTTAATATACAAATTAAGTAGTTACACACTATCTACCAAATGAAGATCTAAGCTATAACAAGCTCTTTGGGCAAACTGAGTCAATGGAGGACAAATAAGTTACAATGAGTACCACAGAAATACCCTAAGCAGATTCTTATTAAACAACATAATTTCCTGTTCTTCTGGCTATCACACATAGGATGTGGGTGAACCCACATCACCCCTGGCTTCGCTGGACCGACAAAGCCAGACTTATAAAGTGTGTGTTTGTAATTGCGAGTGTTAAGTGTAGGAGTGAGCATGTGAGAGCGTATGCCCTTGCGCGTTTTCCCAGCCCGTGATGTGCGTGTGGGGAAACACTCTCGAATTCCAACAGTCTCCTCTGACACGAGCTTTCACTCCTGTAAACATGGATGAATCCCAAGAACATACTGCGTACCTGTCAGATTAATTTCCCCCTCTGCCACTAAATTGTCCTAACAGTCATGAGCTGGAATCTGCTGGACCTGCAAGGCTTTTAAATAAATATCTTGAAAAGTGATCAGTCGTGGTTAACTGATGTTTGCCAAAGCGTTACTGGTTAACTCAATGAGTCAGGCATTTGTGGTGGCTGAATGGAGACGTCTTTGGGCCACTGATCAGAAGATCCTAGTGCCACTGTTGTATCTTTGTCCATGGGCCTTAAAGGGATCGTTAGATTTTTTTTTTTTTTTCATGTGTGTCTGAAATAAAAATTAAGGTGCATATAAGTACATTACTATACAGTAGGTCTTGGTTGTTATAAATTACCCTGCTCTGCACACCGAACGGAAGGGTTGTTACAGTGCCTCGAATGTGGGTACAATGTAAAGACTCTTGTTCTGTGCAAAAATGCATTACAAACCTCAGCCGGGACCCAGATGAAGTTTCTGTCTTTCAAAGGTACAGTATATTTAGTACATAATTAACTCATTCATAATGTGTCAACATGTCTGGTGTGGGCCGCACAGCGGCTTAGTGGTTAGCACTGATGCTTTGCACCTCCAGGGTCTGGGTTTGATTCCCGCCCAGGGGTCTGTGTGCGTGGATTGTTTTTAGTGGGTTTCCTCCACGTCCTCCGGTTTCCTCCCACAGTCCAAAGACATGCAGATTTGTCTAACTGGTGTTCCGAAATTGCTTGTAGTGTGTGAATAAGTGTGTGCGAGCGTGTACCCTGCATGCAGGGTGTACCCCACTCCGTACCCAAGTCTCCTGGGATAGGCTCCAGGTACCCTGTGACCCTGTGTACAGGATAAAATGGTATGTGGTTTGTGAGTAAGTGATGTCTAATGTGGCTTAAGAAAAAACAAATGGTTCAATGTGTACTATCGTATATACAAAACACAGTTTGTGCTCTCTATATTGCTGTAATTTTGGTCTGTACATCAATTTTTATCTTAAAAATTACGAGCAATGCCAGAATGGTGTGAGTTCTTTTTTTGACTGTTCCACAGCTTCATCTTCTTCACTCAGGTTCATAATTAGTCTCAACTAGAGATGTGATGCTTTTAACTCAAATTGTACAGTTATTTTATTTATTTATTTATTTATTTATTTATTTATCCAGGCTTGTGATATTACTCAACATACTTAGTTCATTTAAACTAGTTGTCTAATTTGAACCTCCTGAACCTATTCAGGGAATTAAAAACTTTTTTTTTTTATTTAACTACATGATCCCAGTATTGACACATGCATCTAGTTTTAACCAGATGCTCTTTAAACTCATCCCATAGTATTGTAAAAAAATAAAATAAAATAAAATAAAATAAAAAAAATTGAATATCTGGTATTTGTAGAACATTTAACACATTAAAATGTGTTTGTACCAAAAGTCCACAGAGAGGTTGTCCCAATTGCACATGTTGGCGAGTACTCAACATGGCCTCAACTACTCAGCATAGCTGATGGTCTCCTCCTGCACTACAGAATGTTTACAGATGACACCACTGACAATACTGTACACAGATGGATGAAGTTGAAAGAAGGAGAAACCAAAATCGAAGACAAACCACCATCAAGTGCAGCAGGCTTAGATTCAACAATGGCACAAATGCACCGCTGGTGATGGAGACTACTGTATCTTGAATAGTACCTTTGCATAGAGAAAGAGTTACTCTATCAACATGTGCAATCTGAATTGAATATGTTAGTTAGTAAAAAAAATTTTTTAAAGCCTAGCCCATATTTGCATTATTTTTGTTGTTTATCCCTAATAGACAGGATGATCTATTTCTTTTCTCAGATTTGCTTTGCAACGAATGATACACACAAACACAGACACACAAAACAACCTCAAGAAATGACAAATTAGTTTTCATTTTGGAGATGGTTTCGACCTTGGGTCATTCCTTCTGGGGATCTTACTGGACAAGCCTGTATCGAAACTGCTTCACTCTTGGACAGCTGCTATTACTTTAAACCTTAAGCATATTTCCAGTGAAAATCCTTTAAAGGACTATGGATTGAAAAACAAAATTTCTTACCGAGTAAGAGTGTGTTTAATATCTTCCGTCTGGCTACAATATAACCTTATCATTATTTTTGGACCCACCTACTGTAACACATCTACTGTACTTTTTGACCTGGAAACCTCATTAATGGTTAATCATTTATTGATTACTATACATTTCACCCCAATTATTGTTTTATTCAGTACCAACAAGATCTTTCTAGAGAGATATGTATTCTCGGTAGAGATTGTATTGCAGAAAACTTCCGAGGAACATCTGTAAGACATGGTAGATTACAGGTCTGCAGAATTTTATAGCTTGTGCTTTGAGAACTCACATGACATATTATAAAACACTGACGGGTATCTGATGCTCACAGGATGACTCGGTGGAAATCACCTTTTTTTCACTGTTGCCTGGACTTTTTAGAACTTTTTCAATATGAAGAGAAAAAAAAAATCAGTGCTATATCAAATTGGTGTTCAGAATGACCTTCATTCTTCAATAAGCGCTTTAACCTGATCAGGGTTTAGGGTCTCAGGAACACTGGGAATGAGGCAGGAATTCACTTGAATGGGATCCGAGTCCATCACAGAGGAACATGAAACATGTATTTGTAAACAGAACATTTGTCCAAATTTGTCCCAGTAATTGGTCCCTGCAAATTACGAGCTAAACAGATCAGATCCAAAAATGTCAACCTATTATTTTGTGTCTAAGTTTCGGAATCTGATTTTACAGGGACTACGGTTCTCCAACAAATGTTCTTTTATGCTTTGCAGGCAAGTTGTTTGCTTTCACTGCAGAATACACCCTGAACTGGCCACCACCCAAAAGGAAAGCAAACCATTCCAAAAATACTTGCAAAATGATAGGGGGTAGACATCTGATTCAGAATGCACAGAATCATTCATACGTCTGTGTTTCACTATTAAGGATCTCATGACATTTCAAGACAGTCACTGGCTGAGATTAATGAATTTCTTTCCTTTCTTTTTTTTTTTTGGTCAAAGGAATGCCTCCAGATACAGCCAGTATGTGAACGTGGACATACCGTAGCGATGTACGTTGTTATTATTATCATGATTGGCCGACATCCTGAGGCATTCTGCCCGATTTCAAACCAGGAACATGCAGAGTCTGGACTTTACCACCAAGCTTGTCTACTGGCCCAGGACCAACCTACTCTACATCTTAACCTTGATTCTTGCAAATGAAACCCATCTCAGATAAGCATAATAGAACAATCTGTGCCAACACCTCAGACTTCTGCATGGAATTATTTTCTGGAAACGAAATTGTGTTTTTATAAGACGCCATGAAGGACACTGCAAATGTTTTCAGAAGTTAAGAGTGCCTTGTTAAATACCGTGAGAGAAGCTGCCTTCCCCCCGAGCTAGCAAGCTAGTTCCCTTTTTGGTGAAATGAGTGATCCAAAAATGAGACATCAGGAGTCAAGAATGCAAGAAAAAGAAAACAGGACTCTCTCTCAGGACGAACTCAGCTCATTTGCACAGATGTTCTCCCTTCCCTCCCAGTGAGCAGATCTTTATAGATTAGTGAAAATATATTTTTTTGTTTGTTTTTTGGCAAGGACCTGAAGGAAGACGGCAAGTTTTCAATGGACGAACATTGGCCATAGCCAAAAGAATGAGGACATCATCTCTCTGTGGACTTAAGAACGCGAAAAACACTGGGATTGTAGGAGGAATAAGTAAACACAATACACAATGATTCTTTCTTGAAAATGGAAAAATCTGAACTGGTCCAAAATTATAATGAGAGAATTATTTACTCGGATTGCCTGTGAAAGCGGAAATGCAGCAATTCCTAAAACCATGGTGTGGTAGTTGCAATTCCTGTTTTTAATATTGTTGTTAACCTTACCATTCACATTTGATTTACTTCCTTTTTTTTTAGTCAAAGTTGGATTGCTATGTATATGCACAAATCAGCCATAATATTAATGCAGCAAAAAATTAATACACAAACAATGATTAACAATGAGCAGTAAACTGTGGACAGGATCGTGGGCACCCAAGGCTCACTTACTGTATGTCCGTGGGGACCAATACCCGTGTGCACCGAGCCTGGTCCGATACCACAGAAAAATCTTTACTTGCTGAAAAAATTCAATGCTGGTCACAAAAGAAAGGCAACAGAACACCCAATGCACCTCAGCTCACCACACATGGGGCACAGCAGGCAAAGAGCCCAAGACCTCCGACTTGGCCTCCGCACACTATCCGCCTTAAATTTCGATACAACACTCATGGGATGCGCCAGACAAACGTAACCAATGCACGGAGGCCCCACCTTGCAACCCACTGCACCCAAAAGATCCAGTGCCATGTATCTGGTGCCAGACACCACAGCCTACCCACAGAGGCCTTATTAAGTGATGCCCCAAGGGGCCCAGAGGAGCTGCCCCAGCAGCAAAAGGGAAACCAACACGCTACTGGGCATAATGTTTTGTGTTGTAATTTTATGGCTAATCAGTGTATATTTATGTACAGTATACAATTATGAACATATTCACATGACTTGGGTAAGACTTACAGAACTGCATAAAGGTCATTGACTCAGTTAGCATTTTGTGACTGAATTTGTATGATTTCAGCCCAATTTCAACAAGGTATGTTCGAGCATATTGGGTTAAATTAATACTAGGGCTGTCAGTTTTAGCACTGGTGGCTCAGTGGCAGGTGTTTTACCCGCCATGCGGAAGGCCAGGGTTCGATTCCCAGCCAGTGCCCAAATCCTCTGGGGCCCCTGAGTGACGCAATGGTAAAGTGCTCTCCCTATCATCTGGCGATCGTGAGTTTGATTCCCGGGTAATGCCGTCTATATGCTGTCTCGCAGCCGGAAGTCTGTAGAGAGTTGACTGGCAAAGCTCTCTCAGGGGTACTTGAGAGAGGAACTTGGTGCTCTCACATTAATTAGGCTTTACAGCCAATCAGAGGCTCACGCAAGCGGAAGGAGCGGATAGCGCTGTCCTCCCAGTGTGAGCAAGCAGTTCGAAAAGATGCGGTTGGCTGGCGTCACATGGTTCGGAGGAAACTCCTGACTGAATGGTACAGTAGTAGTAGCCTTAATTTGGGAGCCCCCTAGTGACGGGGAGGAATTGGACACGACTAAATTAGGGAGAAAACTGGGGAAAAAATCCAAAATAATAATAATAAAATACATTTAATGCACATCTACAATTCCAGGGTTTAAAATCTGTGCAAGTGAAATCCAAACACAGTGAGGAGGTGTGAGGAATCTTAATGTATTTGCATTAAATCATTTTAACACATCGGGGATTTTGAATTAATCATGAGAGTTAACGTGTTAATGCAGACGGCACTAATTAATACAAATGTAAAAAGGTCAGGTTGGATATAAGGAGCTGCTCACGCAACTTGAAGAAATATGTGATTCTTGAAAATGAATTTTTTTTTATTTTTTTAAATATAGTAGCTTGTTTTCAAACTGTCAAACCATTTCTGGTTGATTGTTCTGTAAAAACTAAGTTTCATTATATATTAGTAGAAGTAAGACATTATTGCAAAGATAACTTTGTTTAGTGTCTGTGCTGCATTGTGATTAGTTCTACCTATTGATTACAAATGAAGCAAGTATTATGAGCAATGAGCATGCCAGATCCACCATCATGATGCATTGTTTTCAAATGCATGTTCTGCATTCCTGACGAGGTTACTGCGTCCTTTTGAATTTTTTAATGTCCTACTGTAGGAGTCTCTCTTAGTCAGTCCCATCACTTAGTACCAGTTTGCCTTGGAAGACCCTACCAGGGACCATTTGCCATCAACAACATAGCTCCTAAGATCAGTGGCTTGCGCAAACCCCTCTACCACTCAAGGAGGAGACCTGGACGCAGATAAGTGGAAGAAAATGAACAGGTGGTTGGATGGTGTTATGCATTCCAAATCATGTCGTTCTGTAGTCATGTATTTGTGTTTTGGTGGCACAATGGCTTAGTGGTTAGCACTGTCGCCTTGTGGGTTTCCTCTGGGTGCTTTGGTTTCCTCCCAAAGTCCAAAGACATGCTGATTAGGTTAATTGGTGTCCCCAAGTTGCTCATAGTGTGTGAATTAGCGAGTGAGTGTGTGTGTGTGCTCTGCGATAGATTGGCACCCTGTCCAGGGTGTACCGTGTCTTGTGCCCCAGGTCTCCTGGGATAGACTTCAGACCCCTCGTCACTCTGTATACAGGATAAAGCAGTATAGACAGTGAGTGAGGGAGTGAGTATTTTTCTATGTATTTAAAAGAACATTATCATTGCTATCTTAGGCTGAATCCGAGTCTATAGTGTGCACTGCCTCATCCGAAACTAAAGAGTGGGGAACTGGAAAAACCTGGATTGGTATCTCAAAGCTTGAACCCGTCTCGTCATCCTCTACTGATCTCTCTCATTAACAGTTGGCATTTTTGTGCACCATTCTTTCATTTTTGAACAACCAGACCTGTTATGCATGAAAATCCTAGGAGGACATCAGTTTCTAAAATACTCAAACAGCCCACTTGGCACCAACAACCATGCCATGGTTGAAGTCGCAAAGATTGTATGTTTTCTGCTGTATATTGGTGGTTGTATTAACTGAATCTCTTGAACTGTGTCTTCATGATTTCTTGCCACTCTGTGATTGTTTGAATGTATAATTGCATGAATATCAATACATTTTGAATTGCAGCACAAGGATAGCGATAGTTACTGTGTGCTTCATATTCCCGTCTCCCTAAAAGCACATACCATATCTTACAAGCACAATCCAGTTGCTTGCACTTCTCTTAGCAGTTCTCTCCCGCATCATCAAACGACAAACCCGATGCAGCTGCGCCAGGAGGACAACAATCTGCCACATTATCTGCTTCTTTTGCATGTGATTTTGGACCAGCATTAGGACTTGATTCGAACCGGAGCTCTTAATTGTTATCGTCAGCTCATGTGGAAATAGTTAATGGCTTTGTGCTCGTCAGTTTCAGGATGGCAGTGCCAAGTGGAGGCCAATGTGGACGCTAACAGCAACTGTTGCATTGCCTCACTGTGAAATGACGCCTTCCAGAGTGGGCATGGGAGACATACAGTACTGTGCTAGGCACAGATACATAGAGGTTGTATGGATTTTTCCTGACCTGAGGTAGATTTAGATCTAGATTTTTTTGTAGTTTGCTCCTTTGCCCCGGTGTCATAGTGGTTAGCACTGTTGGTCTCAGGGTTGAGGGTTTGAGTCCCATGTGCAGATTACTGTAGGATAACTTTCCTTCCCAAATTGTCCATAGTGTGTGTGTGCTGTGTGATGGATTGCCACTCTATCCTGGATGTACCCAGTCTTAGTGCCCTAAGTCTCCTGGTCTAGTCTCTAAGCCTTCATGCACGCACGACCCCGTACACGGGATTAGTCTAGTCTAGAAGATGAGTGAATGAATTTCGTTGCCTCGATCTCTTTTATTCGTTTACACACACACACACACACACACACACACACACACACACACACACACACACACACACACACACACACACATACTCCAACGAGGTGTATAATTATGCAGGTGTATCTAAAGCAAACAATGCAGTTTGCTGTGATGACTCTACAAAGGGATTATACAGAGGACTGAATTCAAACGAACCCTCAGTTCCGAACGCGTTCATGCCGCAGCGAGGATATCTGACGATCTAAATCCGCTCCCGCTGCGATTTCACATCGTCGCACAATGTGTTGGTCAGATGGGCCTTAATTACTGCCGACTTCTAAACAATCACATGAACATGCATGCGGCGGCAAAGCTGTTTGACTCGCCTCCCTAAATGTACAGTCATCTTCTGAAGCAACACAATAAGCAGGACATCTGTTTCGTGTAGACAACAAGAGCCGTGCAACAATGTGGCTTTGTGACGAAGGAAGGAGAAGAGCTGCAGACTTTGAGACGCAGCAGGAGCCGCGTGACACGTCGCTCCGTTGTCTGGGACTCAGCCATAGGCATCCTCGGCTAGGCCGCAATCCAGACCCACGCTGGTTTGGCTTATGGAAAGCCAGTTCATTCTCCAGTTATGATTTCATTGACTTGCTTAGTTTTTACAGCCACAAGCTATTGTGAACGAATATGGTGTCAATCATTTAGGACTTTTTATGACTGAACATACAATGGGCCTACCACTGGGACAAATGATTGGTACCCGATCTGTTTGTCTTATCAGTCAGTTAATACGGTGACGAGTGAAAGGATTTATGGATTTGGGGATTGATTACAGTGAAAGAGATTTTGTGGCAATAACTGCTGAAGGTTCATGTTCAGCGTCATGTGCCACTACCCGCAAAAAAATCAATGAGAGTCTTTGTTGCTTTTTTTTTTTTTTTCACTCATTGCAAAATCATAAAGGCAAAGCATTAGATACTTGCCATGGAGGACTGTTTGCTTCGGTGCCAAAGCCAAAATGGGCTGGAATGATTTGTGGTTTACGCAGGGCATCCAGTTGTGACGGGAATTTCGAACTCAATCGCTACGTTCCAGCGAGCGACTCTAATGACATGGTTAAGCTTCCGTGGGATATTGTTAAAAGGGGGAAATTCCATGCAGGAGAAAAACACTTCTTTTTTTTTTTTTCAGAGGTAAGAGCCGGTCAAGTGTCTGCATTCACTTTGGCAGATGCAATTATTATTCAGACTGCTTACATGCATGATTTGTGCCTATACGCTGAACAAGAGCTCGTGTCAGAACAACATTTTTAATTACAAGCTAATCTTTTTTTTTCTTTTTTTTTTTTGTCCTGGAGTCATTTATTAAAGTACCATCTACACCATGAGCTCTACAGAATCGGTTAATCTTGAGGATCGAGGAGTCAAATGTTTCCTCTCACATTTCAGTGATCCATAATAATTTAGTCTGTTGGATGCACATGGAACTTATTTATTCTCCAACACATTACTTCCACTCCAGTACAATGACTAACTATGCAGATGAGTGAAGTATCTGATGCCATCTTCGGGATGTTATATGAGGTGCAAGTGATTTTTTTCCTTTGCGGGTATGTGTGTGTGTGTGTGTGTGTGTGTGTGTGTGTGTGTGTGTGTGTGTGTGTGTCTGAATATGCATGTGCATGAATAAAAGTTTAAGCCTTTGTCTCAGACTTTCCTAAATTAAAGAAGGTTGTACAGTAGAATCATTTAACATGCACATGTTAAGACGTGTCTCCTGAAAGTAAACGAAACTTGTGGAGAAAAACTCTCACCTGGTTTATTGTGCAGACAACATAACATCTCAAGTATGGACAAGCTACTCACTGCAACTCCTCGCTAACACTTTATACTGCCTTTTTTTTTTTTTTTTTTTAACACTCACCAGTTCGTGTTAACAGATCTGTTAGGATTTCTTAAAATCTTTTTTTTTTAAATCTTACTAAAAAAGGCAGCACGGTGCTGAGTGGTCAGTACTGTCACCTTTCACCTCCAGGTCTGCGTGGAGTTTGCATGTTCTCCCCGTGCTTGGACTGTTTCCCCTGGTTTCCTCCCACAGTCCAAAGACATGCAGATTAGGATAATTGGCATTCCCAGAGTGATTGGCACCCCATTTAGGGTGTAACCCCCCTCGTGCCCTGAGTCTCTTGGGATAAGCTCCAGGCTCCCCACGACCCTGTACACAGGTCACTACACACCAATCACCCATAACATTATCATCACAAAATACTAACATATTAACATTGATTATCGATTATATACCAATAAACTGCTGAACAGATCGTGGCTTACTCATGCCTTGCCTGTAGGGACCACAGAGCAGCTCGTCCGGTCCGATCCCATGGAAAAACCAGTGCAGCACAAATCACCAAGAAAAGTCATGATAGAAAGGCACCAGAACACCCAGTGCACCACAGCCCAGCGTGCATGGGGTCTGGCAGACAAAGAGCCCAAGGCCGCTGATCCAGCCTCCAAATTCCTCACATCCCAATCCAATGGAGCACCACTGAGACAAACTTGTCTGATCTACGGATGCCCCACCCCACAACTCCCAGTGTCCTGGTGTCAGACACCATAGCACACCCCCAGAGGCGCTGCGGAGCCAATGTTGGCCCAAGCGGAGCTCAAACCCTGGGTTGTTGAAATTTTAATGGTTTTAATGTTATAATGTATAACCTCAGCACATGAGTTTTCCTCAGTATGGCCAGCCATACTGAGGAAAAAAATTATATATAAATAAATATATATAAATAAATAAATATATATATATATATATATATATATATATATATATATATATATATATATATATATATATATAAATATATCTGTGAAAACTCTTAAATACAGGTTTTCTCTTAATCCATCCATCCATCTAACTGTATAGTGGCCACACCTGTAAAGCCTTCCACCTATCATTTTATACCAAATTCATAAAGAGATAAACATGTTATTAGTAATAAGGTATACTGGTGATGTATAGTAATGTGCCAAACACCACAACACACCCCCAGAGATCTTATGGAGTCATGGCCCAAGGGTCTAAAGCCGCCCTGGTGACGCAAACCTACCCTAGACTGGGCACAATGTTTTGCATTGTAATGTTACAACGTGGCTAATTGGTATTAAAAAATTGCATCATGCTTAAAGTACAGTATATTGAAATATTCATCCTGTGAACATGATATGCAACCAACAAATCTGTTTTTTATATGTTTTTAAACTCCTGGTCAAAAACCTAGACTTCTGAGATACACTGTTTCTATTATCTTCGAACATCTGGATCCTAATAATTTCCCATTCACTGGCAAAGCTGCTTAAACTTTATCAGACTGGATGGAGACCACTGGTGAAGTGCAATTTTCATATCTTGCCACAAGCTTTCAATTGCATCAAAGTCTCTCTCTTTCACTGGATCTTTCGAACACATTTAGTTTCTCAGAATCACTTCCATGTAGCTTGGCTAGTATGCTTAGAATTGTTTGAAGGTGACTCTCCATGCCAGTTGCGAACCTCTTAGAGACAGAAACGTCTTTTCTTCTAGGATTACCCTGTATCCGTACATCTAGCCCTCAACCCTGAGCAGTTTCCAGACCTTACTGATGAAAAGCATCTCTTTAACATGCTGATGTTACCACCACCATGCTTCACTATGTTGATGGTAGACTCTGTGTTGGAGTTCTGACAAACATAGTGCTTTTGGCCAAAGCACAAAAAAACATTCCATTCCCGTCTCGTCAGGACAGAGAACCTACCTCCATGTGTTTGCTGAATTTTTGTCAAGCTTTTGGCAAGCTCCAAATAGATAATGGTTTTCCTCTCTCTACACTTTGTGGTGTGTCTTGGCTATGATTTTCCCCATTAGGAGCTTCTCCCATTTCACCTTCGGATCTCTTCAGCTCCTTCAAAGTTACCCTTGGGTGCTGGGATGCTTCTCTAATTAATACAATCAATTCTTCAGCACTGATGTTAGGTGAATGGCTTTCACCTAACTAGTCAGAGATTGTGCAACGTTCTTTCCACTTTTTAAATACAGTAAATGTTATAAGGGTTCTCTTCATAATGGAGGTAGATTTTTCTTTTTATAAACTTATCAGCCACAACATAACATAACATATAACATAACATATAACATAACATATAACATATAACATAACATATAACATATAACAACATATAACATATAACAACATATAACATATAACAACATATAACATATGTTATGTTACAGTATGTCATATATTATGTTATATGTTATGTTATATATGTTATGTTATATAACAACATAAAACATATAGCATAAAATATAACAAAACATATAACATAACACAACATAATATATAACATATAACATAATATGTAACATAACATATAACACAACATATAACATAAGTTATGTTGTGTTGTGTTATATGGTTTATGTTATGTTTTATGTTATGTTATACGTTATATGTTATGTTATGATATATGTTTTATAACATAAAACATAACACAACATAAGATAACATATGTTATATGTTATGTTATGTTATATGTTACGTTATATGTTATATGTTATGTTGTGTTATATGTTATGTTATATAACATAACATATAACATAACATAATATATAACATAACATAATATATAACATAACATAAAACATATAACATAACATAATATATAACATAACATAAAACATATAACATAACATATATTATGTTATGTTATGTTATGTTATATAATGATATAACATATAACACAACATATAACAACATAATATAACATGTTATGTTATATGTTGTGTTATATGTTGTGTTATATGTTATATGTTATGTTATATGTTGTTATATAATGTTATAACATATGTTATATGTTGTTATATGTTGTGTTATAACATATAACAACATAATATAGCATAACATATGACATAACATAAAACATATAACATAAAACATAAAACAAACATATAACATATCATAACATAAAACATGTAACATATAATATAATATAAAACATAACACAACATCTAACATAACATAACATATAAAGTACTGCACAGTGAAATTCCTTATTCTTTACATATCCCAGCTTTGCTAGTAGGCTGCGGTCAGAGCACAGGGTCAGCCATGGAGCAGACAGAGTTAAGAGCCTTGCTCAATTGCCCAACAGCGGGTAACCTGGCGAAACTAAGACTCTAACCGTCAACCTCAACCTTCTGATCAGTACCTCAGAGCCTTAACACACTGAGCCACCACTGGAACGTATCATCTGCAGGTGATACAAGGTTTGAATCCAGACAATACCAAAACCATTTCCAGGAATCTGAGAGAGCACAATTGCCTGCTATCTGGATGGGAAAGATGGCATTCCTCTCTGCGTGGCAAGTCACAGAGATGCTAGGTTAATCACAGGCGTCTGTGAACTCTTGTAGACAGATGACAGCAGTTAGCATTCTACTGATAACATGCTCAGCTTGATGTTGCAAGCGGTGTTCAAACCAAACGGGGCTTTTGATTAAACGTCTCATCAAAGGGCGTTGAGGGAGTTCCTGGGAGGCCAGCGTTTGAGACATCTGATCATGCAGGAGGTAGTCCCATAAAAGCTCCATAAGATCTGTACTGAGGAAACTTTTTACCCTGATGGAATCCAAACACTGGATCAAACCTTGATGGAATAGTGAAACACTGGGGGGGTGTAAACCACCTTCACATGTGTAACAGGGTAAAAAAAAAATAAAGATAGTTTTTACCCTCTGAAGTGTGTTCTGGTATTCTCTACAACCAGTCATACATCCTGGTTTGACTGCATAGTTTCAAACCATGTGGTAGCGTCATGCTTCTCAGCACAAGCGACCATTAGAAAACTTATGACCGTCATGCAGTACTGCCTTACGCTGGTCAGGGAAGCACTGGATTGGGTGTAGAATTACTGTAAGTTACCACGAGTTATCAGGTCTGTCCTTCCAGGTATGGTGTGCGACACTAAACACAAAAAGATATTCAAAACTCTGTTGAACTCATAGCACCCCATTGCACAAAGACTTTTTTTTTTTAAAGCTTATTTTAAAAGTACTAATCTTCTTTGTGCTCATGCTCGGACTGATTTTGCGTTAGCATGTTACAACCGCGTGTCTCTGGTTCACCCCTTAAGCGAGTGATTTTGGTGTGGTGTCTCCCTCACTGCTGATGGTTTATTGCTCTATTAACAGAAATGAGTGAGTGAATGCACAGTTTCAAACAGAGCTTTGGTTTCCTGTTTATTCCTTTCCTGGTTTTCAACAGTTCCTGTTACTCGTTTTACTGCTGCTTTGAACTCAGCCCACCGACTGTTCGTTGCACCAGTTTTTGGTTATCAGACTCGCCCTAATGCGGCCCATGTGCCAAAATATTTACTTCTCCTTTGTAGGATTTCACATGAAATTATCATGCATTTCCATTTCCATCTCATGCTTCTCTGCTGTTCAAGCTTCTAGTTTTTCTCCTCGTTTTGCTTTTTTTTTTTTCTTTTCTTTTCTTTTTTTCCCCTTTCTGTTTTCTCCCAGCCTACAGTATGTGTGTGATGATTAGTTTGTGTACAATGGCTTGTATGTGTGTATGTGGCCTTATATTTACACAAGATGCATCAAACCCAAAAAGACACAGCATGAAACGAAATAAAAATTTGCATTCTCATTTATTTTCATGAGACTTGCTTGGGGGGAAAAAAAATAGACAGATTTTAAAAAGTACATAAAATACCAAGGCAAGCTTCACAGCAAATGTCAGACCATACAAAAAGCTTTTTCTGCGTGAAGTACAAATGATTCCTTATTACAATCCTAATATTAAAATACCAACACATACCTTTATATTTGGGTCATGGATTACAAAATAATGACATAAATACTTACCGAATTAAAAAAATAACAACAATTTGAGATTTCTCCCACATTGACACAACCATTAGTAAAATTCACAAATGAAACCGAGCTGCTTTAGAAAGGCAAAGTGACTAAAGTTCTGAATTAATTTGCATTATGACTGACAATCCTTTGGGTTCCTGTTGTTTTTTTTTTTTTTTTGCATTTAAGATCTAACACTTTTTTCCCCCCTTAAACAGCAATTAGTATATATTTTTTATGGATCAGAGAATAAACTATATTAAGTAAACTGAAGCCTTGAACTGGACAAATTTGTACACAACAATAAAAATTAACGGTAAAGTTGCATTAAATTCTTGTAACCTGAAACCTATTAAATGGAATATCTGATCAGATAAATTATTAATTAATAGGAATTTGTAAACACCCGAATGTGACTGTAATTCATAGTCCAGATTTAGATTTGGTGACTCGAGTCTTAAAGAATTCATGCCTTGATTTACTGAAAATTAAACCATAAGTTGATTTTTCCAGGTTCGATATTCTTTCTTGAGATTATCCGCTAATTAAAATCGCATGCATGTAGTTCCTCAAGGTCCCTGCCTCATTCTCGTGAATGATCTCATGCAAGGAAAGCGACTTCAATCCAAGGTTAGAGTTGTGGCTCTGCAAACAGCACTTAACTCCAACTCCGTCTGCGATCTGAATGCCGTTGTGCTTACTTAACGCATATCTGAATAAAATGATGAGAAACGCTCGCTATACTTCTGCATCCAACTTGCCAATCATGCGCCCGTAAGGAATATTTCTTTAAGTGAATAAGAGTGATGATCGTCCTAACCCATGCTGACATTTTTCTTTTCCTCTTTGGAATTTTGAATAGAAACGTCGAATCTGATTGAAAACATCTCAAAATGATTAACGTCAGCATCTCTGTAGCCGGATGGTACTTTGGTCTGCTTCTGCTTTATCTTATTAGCATCAAGAATGTCTGTATGGTCGAAGAGAAAAAAAAAAAAAAAAAGATGTGAAAATATAAAGAAGAATACAGTGTGCAAAATGGATCAATAAAAATAAATAATGCTCATTTTTTACTCTACCGAGAGGCAATGACGCTGGGCTTGCGCACAATATACAATAATGGACAATTTGCGTTAATATTGACTAATAAAATACTGTACATCAAGAAATAATGAAAAGGCTAAGGGGGAATTAATGCGTAGGGAATTTAAAAATAGTTTACAGGCTGGCTGTTCGAGTCAAACCGGAACTTTTGATTTCTTTTGACTACTGTAACAGAACACAGTAACAAGAATAAAAACTACCTTTATTTCCCCATATAATCCCATGATGCACTAGTTTCATTAGTGCTTGAATACCATCATGGTCCCATGAACATTTTCTCAGCACGACGGGACCGTGATCGGACTACCTCCTTCACGTGTGAAACGCCATCCTAACCAGGAACTCCTTTAATGGCACAAACACAAACAGTGGCGTGAGGTCAGGACTGTACTGGGAATGTAGCAAAAACTCCCAACCAGTAACATGAGTTCCAGTAACGTGCAAGAGGTGTTGGTGAACGATTATGTGAGAAATGGCAACGAGGTTTCTATCAATTGTTACGGATCAGGCGTTGGACTCGTTGACATACAGAGTTCTTTAAAACGTTTGCACCATCTTCCTTGCACAAGAAATTTCATCACAAGTCCCGGTTTGCCTTGTGTGTTTACATGTAGGGAGTGGCAAATGGATGTTTGTGGCAAAAAGGATTTTTTTTTAAAGTAAAGGTTATTTCATAATGACTATTATATTTAATATGCTATTTTGAAAGATGGGATTTTGAATCAAACAAATATGAATCTGTAAAAGTTTATCAATTTGAGATCCTAATACTAATTTTACAGACATTGTCATGTTGTTATAATGCTTTTTTTTTTTTGGTGGAATTTTTCTTTTTTAAATAACCCCAAAATTTAATTATACAATAAATGAAAAAAAGAGTAAAGGTACATGAGATGCCATAGCATATCTATAGTTCGTTGTGTTTTTGCTTCTTCTGAGCCACAGGATGCAATAGGAACCAACCCATAAACAAAAAAATAATAATAATATGTAATTTCTTACTAGTATTCAAGCAAACTGCTGAATTTGCAAAATGCATTTCTGCTGTAAGTGTAAAGGCACCATTCATTCCAGAAAAGCAGGTTGTCATTTAAAGCTTAAAAACAAATCCATCTGAGGGACTGTGTACCTCCTTTAAGTGCTGTAGAAACAGACGGTAGAGACAAAATGCACGCATTTTACTGAAGATTTATTATTAAGAGTTTTTTTTTCTTTCTAAGGTTAGATAATAACAGAAACGTTAAAGATAAAACTGCATCAATGGAGAATATTTAGTACAGTAGTTACACCAGGTAACCACCAGGGGGTGGTGTGTAGGGTTAACTGATTAAAAACTAATTTCAAATATTAAAAAAATAAAATAATTCTATACATTGTTGCGCGACGATTCTGACCGGATGTTTGTAAACTTGCTGTTCAAGCTGTCATACTCTTGCAGTGCATTGTGGGTAAACACAGTCTGACAAACCTTATTAGAATGGGTTCTCGTACAGTATTTGAGACTATTTATAAATACATTTAAGAGAAGGACGTGTGGTCCGGATGTTAATGGCTGCATTTAAAATTTTACGTTATAATGAATACAAAATGGCGTTCCATACTGTATGTCCTGGTATAGTCGTTGTGCTGGAGGTATGATCGAATCATTTACATACATTTGATTTAGCAGCTTTTTTGGCAATATCCTTACGGTGTATTTACAGAAAGGAGCCGAGCCTGGAAAGGTAAGTTCCACCCCATGTCATATGTTTCAGTGCAAACATTTAACAAATTTTTTTTGTTTTGTTTCATATAGTTTTTTACAAAAAAAAAAAAAAGAAAAAAGAAAAAAAAAACAACAACTGTAAGCAGTTATGTAATAATTTGAGTATAGTGTATTTTACAATCTGTCCATATATATACCGTCAATGATGTAATGATCTGACAGTTTAGCTTTAGTTAGTTTGTTTGGCAATTTAAGGTACCTGGATTAGAGCCCGTAATGCTGGCTTCCCACATTGGTGCTTAAAATGGGAAATGTGAAAGTGACAAAACGAACTGTGCACCACCGCGACAGGTTCCAGCAGTGCGATTCCCAAGTAGATGTAAGGCAGAGCTGGTTTTTCCCCTCCCATACCGATTGCACTGTCGGTTTGGTGAGCTGAAGTTTGCTGCCTAGAATCTTTCTTGGACCTCTTTCGGCTTCCACAGTGCGACTCCTCAGTACAGCTCCAGCGAACAACGAGGAGCTTAGCCCCCCAAACACATAAGGCGATGGCTTCTGTATACTGTATAAACACACTGCTAAACTGCTAAACACGATGGAGCGTCACACGAGCGTCTCAGGTAGCGTGTCAGCATTGTCTGAAGACAGCAGCTGCCAGATGTGCCACCTGTCCCTCTGCCAGTCTTGCCATTCTGAGCTCGTGGGCATCAGCGTGTCGGGCGGTGAAGATGAGTTCTTGTTGCCAGACCTCCCGAGCTGCTGGGGTTGCTGCTGAGACTGTATCGTGACCGAATTGGACGATGCCGATCTTGAGTGTCTGTACGGTGGCGGAGGAGGACGTGCTTCATTCCTATTGGCCGGTTTCGGGTAAAGGGTGGGGCTATGCGTGCTATGGCGGCTGCTGCTGACTGGAAGGTCCTCTAAGCTGCTGGATACCAATTGGCCGTTGCGTTTCATGTTCAGGTTGAGGCCTGCGTGTGTCAGGGTGCCGACGGCTGGCGGAGACCGATCGTCGATTCCATCCCTGGAGCTGCGGGAGCTTCCGTCCGATATGTTGCCACAGGAACCTGGAACAACAAACCAACAGACATCTTTTTCAAACATCACTTCAAAGGAAAATCTCTATCCTAATCCTGAGCAAATACTTTATAGCTTGTCAAGAGGTTTCATGAGAACAGTTTCACAGCAAAACACGATACAGCCATTTACTCATCCCGACAAAACTACGACATGGAGCCGGCCATTCCGATGCATTCTGAAAAGCCAATCGCATCACTTCTTTCTGTCACATGATCAGCAGAATAAAATGACTGGCTGTGAAAGACTGTCACAAGTGAACTAAATGTGTTCAGTGGATTCCAGGAGAATGTTAAAGCAAAGTAAAAGGACTTACTCTGCCTTAATGAAGCACTTTATGTGTCGCTTAATGTTTATGATATGTTCCCTGAAATGATACGTAGCTGGACGATACACAAACCAGATGTTTAACAGGCCAAACTTATACAGGATATGATGATTATATTATATGATATGATTTAACTACCAACATGGAACTGAAACTGTTTCAGGTGAAGGCCGATTGAAGATTTTGTTAATCGTTGTAATTTGCGTGCACCAAAACTCAATAGTTTTCCCATGTTCCCTCAACTTGCTGCCACTGACTCTCTGCAAAAACACAATCAAAGCTTAAGTTTGCTCGTTTGATATTTAGACTTGACAAATACAGTACATATTTGTTAATGAATTGCATGCTTCAGTTACTAAAAACACAACCGCAGGCTAATTTATGCATTGTGAGAAATTTGCTTTTTGCAAAATCACCATGTTTACACTGATATAAATGAAGAATTTGAACATAGTTTTCTGGCACTGTGCTTTTTAATACCCTTGTGACTCAAAAAACAAACATGCACAAATATTCTCTATCACTTTGCAATAATTAATGCTTGTTTTTACTCAAAACTGAAAAATGGATTTCTCTCATTTTGCTGTCAAACTGTTTATATTGCTCAGATAAAGTGGTTGCCCAGTTATTATCAGATCATCTATCAAAAACATCGTGCTTTATTTAGATCATAAACTCTTACTTTGCTGCATTTATCTCATGTTGCTACATAAATCTCTCTTAAACTGTATTTTCTCATTCCTACTTCTTTAGTAACTATTGTACGTCATCCTGGTCAAGACCATGGAGTCCCTGGATCCCTTGAACGCTGTGCACAGGGCAGAACTACACCCTGGACGGCATGCCTGTCTATTATATACTGTAGCATTTTATTTCTTCAAACCGTAAGCGCTCTGATCCGTTCAGTAGCCACTGTAAAATGAATAGCAACAGTACAGTACAGTACAGTATGTAGTTGGGAACATCTGGACCAGGAGTGTGAGGAGTTAATATTTCTTTCAGCTGTTCATAAAACTCCTGCAGAGTTTTTATGCACTTTACAGCAAACTGTATTTTACATCCTGGCATAAACCATATGAGTCCATGCTTCTCAAGACGTCTCTGCCCTGTCTCCGTCTGCAGCTCCTGATCTCTTAACCCAGACATGGGCAAACTACGGCCCGGGGGCCACATGCGGCCCGTTTAACGTTTTGATTCGGCCCGTAATAAATTAAAAAATGTAATAAATTAACCTTGTTAATGTTTTATTTCCCCTGTAATCCTAATGTTTCCTCACTAGATGGCGCACTCTAGATATATTGGATTTGTTGAGGTCAAGCGTAGGCCTATTACTCCACGTTTGCACTTTACCCTTTGACCCTTTGACCAAAGCATGCCATCTATCTGCTCCTGTTCCGGCCCCTTTGTCAAATGTTAGAACTCGATGTGGCCCACGAATCAAAACGTTTGCCCACCCCTGTCTTAACCAGTTGTTGCTTCATATTTTAAAATGATTTTTCCATCACTCTGTGTTTTCTAAGGTCTGCCTTGGAAGGAGCTTTTCTTGTTCGTGAAGTCGAAACTCATTTTGCATTTGGCTTCTTACAATATGGGTCTTTGAGACCCATATTGCTCTTGCTATGTTTCTGACCGGTTTATTTTGGTTTTCCGGTTTCCCGAGGGCCTCCTTCACTGGTGTTGACAATTCTTTAGTCCTTGTTTTGAGATACAACAGCAATAGACTCCACATGCTACATCTGGGAGTCATTCCTTTTTAGTCCCGAACATTAAATAATTACGCATTGGCTCTCAGATACACAAGAAACAACTGAGCAGCCAACTGTCCAATTAGGTTTGATTTCCTTAAATGGGACAACTATGTGTAAGGGGCCGTGCGCTGCCTTGTTCGCCAGATATGAAAGGACGGATTTAAAGCACCAAATAAAGATAGATAGATCCTAAAACAGAGCGGTCTCTTTACTATTGCTTGTATAATGTTCAGAGTGTCACATGTTCTGCTTGTGTCAACGTTAAAGCTCTGGGTTACTGATCAGAAGATCAGAGGGCTTTGAACAAGCTCCTTAACCCTGTACAGTATTAGTACTTGGACTGCTTTATCTCTGCTGACTCTGTGCTCTGATATAAAGTTCCTAACAATCTGGCACATGTGAAGATATGATTTTTTTTTTTTTCCTGCTGCAATGTACAGTATGAGAGACAAATAAAGATGATGTGTTCTTCCATTTTCTCACATATTCCAAAAACACGTAATGTTGTACGACGGTGGCTCAGATGGTTAAGGCTGTAGGTTAATGGATTTCTGATCAGAAGGTCGGAGGGTCAAGCCCTAGAGCAAGGCCCTTCACCCTATCTGCTTCAGGGTATACTGGCCGGTATACTCTGACCCCAGCTTTCTAACTGGGATATTCACAATGCCGTAAGGTACAAGTGACAAACAATTCGATCTTAATCTTATTGTGAATGTGAATGTGTGTGTGCCCTGCAATGGACTTTGAGCTTATCACGGGTCACGACAGAAAAAGTCATTACTGAAAGCTGATGTTGGAGACAGCCTGGGGTTTATCAGTCGCTCAGGCAGATATTGCAGTATATTTGGAGTCTTTTTAGGTGCAGTACCTGCATAGGTATGTTCTTGCATTCCTGGCTTCAGTGTTGTGTGCCATGCACCCCAGATGTTCGCACGGTCCTCTGAAATAAGGATTTAAAAGTATTATACGTTACATCACACACGTCATGTACCGGATTTGCGTTATTGATTTGTACACTGATCAGCCATAACATTATGACTATCAACCAGCAAACTGGTGACAGGATCATGGGCGCCCAAGACTCTTACCCAGTACACTACATCGCGCTGCAGGACGTCACCACACCACACCCACAGAGGCGCTACAGAGCCACACCCGAGAGCCCAGAACTGCCCCAAAGCCAAGGTGGTTTTAATGTTAATGGATTTACTGTAGCATTGTGGCTGATCAGTGTACATTTCAAAACACATCTAATTGAAATAAATAACATTGTTTTACCTTTTGTTGGGGACCAGATGTTTGGAACCGCGTCCCTGCTGCGTCCCGTCACTTGTCCCACCAGGCTGTACTGTTCTGGGACGCAGAAAAGTCGCTCTGTGCTGAGAACTCGACCGGAATGGACCTCACTGTCTTTCGCCAGGTCTCCCCCTCTCCTCTCGGACAGCACGGGCGAGTTGTTGTCGTAGGGCGAGACTTCGCCGCTGGATGCCTTGTTGGAGTCGCTGGACGATCTGCACTCGCTCAGAGAGAGGGACGCCTCGGAATTTAACAAGTCGGGACTTCTGGAGAAGAAAGGCGCAACAACAGGGTCACAGTGATGTAGGTGACGGGAGGTTAATCTAAGGTACAATAATAATAATAATAATAATAATTTTTTAAAATGATATTTTTGTATGCAACAACTGCATGGTTATCTCTGAGTCTTTCACTTTATTTACAGTAAGATGAAAACTAGATTAAAAATTTAAAGCCTTATAAATGAGCCACTTTCTCAGAAATGTTTCTCAGACGTTTTTGTTTTATTTTTAGGACTGCTGAGTTGATTTTAATTTTGCTTATCTGTGCAAATAAATGTTTTTGTACAAGCATGACATTTGTGCAAGTGTTTGCTTCCGATTGCGAAAGGGTACTTCATATTATATTTTTCCTTATAGCTCAAAATGTAATATTTGGCCATTTTTCAATTTTTTCCTGTGCATAAAGGACTGAAAATACAAATGGAAAACCTACTTAATAAGCATGAAGGATTTGGGCTGCAATGCTGCCTCTTGGCCACCAGATGGCAATACATATCCAAAAACCCCACAGTATATTCCCTACATGACTGTGTTCGTACTCCACCTAGTGAAAAATATGGCTGAGCGAGACTCCTTCAGCTTTTACATTTTGACTGCATGTTTTTGTTTCCAGATGACTTACTGTGAGTCCTTGCGTCGTAAGAGGTAGTCCACTACGTCAGGATCCGACTCCAGCAAGCTCATCAGCACCTCGTTCTGCAAGTCTGGAGACACCTGCACGGGAACGAAAGATTTAATCGTTTAGTAGTAAATAATATGAAATACTCGGTTATTGCAGGAAGGAATCAGCAAATGCAGGGTGGAGGGTGAGAAATGTAAGGGTGAGACCTGGGAGTTTAGGATAAATCAAGATTTCATGACACGTACACACGCACATAGGCACACATGCGCGCGCACACACACACACACACACACACACACACACACACACACACACAGTATCATGTACAAAAGTACACAATTCTTTACTTGTTACATTCCACAAAAGTTCTTCTCATCTTTAAGGAGTTTAGAATGTAAAAGAGAGACAGAGAGAGAATTAGGATTTAACACGCAACACCCCTCGGGCATCAGCTAAGCCCCTCCCCTCTCATTTACAGGTGCCTTTCATCTAAATCCTTAGGATTCATGCCAAACAAGCACAACACTTCTACTCGGCTCTTCTATTGTTTCAGAAAGGTTTTAAGCAGAGTGGTCTCGATGGCCTGGGGTACAAAATCCCATTAAAAAGATAACAAAACAGGTAATAATAAACAACTGCAGGTAACTTGAAAGCGTGTGAGCTTTGTGGTGTGTCTCGGTAAGTACAGACTACTGTATGACGTACAGTACATCAGCTCATTTTTTTCCTGCTGCACTCTGAACTGTCGGCTTAAGTGATAGAAATCAATCAAAAAGGTACTGAAAGGTTTATTCAAATTATTATTGTATTGTTGGTGTTATTATTGTTTCAACCTTAATAAACAATATCTACATCTTAATAAATAACTACAGTATATGCATGCAGTTTACACCTCCAAGGGTACCAGGTTTTTGACAAGAGCTATTTTATTAGTGTCCAGACCACCGTTACATCACACATACTTCACAACCTGGTTGAGAAAAGCAGATCAGGTTTTTATGGGCTAAAAAAACCCCCAAAAAAACACTGCTGTGCACTGCGATGGACTGGCACCCTATCCAGAACGTACCCAGCCTTTTGCCTAAAGTGTCCTGGGATACGCTCCAGGCTCCCACGCTACCCAGCATACAGGATAAAATGGTACAGACGAAGTGCGAGTGAGTAAGAGAGACTAAAGAGAAGTTTTCACCTTAACAAAGCATGCTTATTAGGAAAGCACTGATGATTAGCAGGACATTTGTGTATCACCTACAGTATGTAAATGCCAGCTAAATGTAAATGAACACTGGATTCCACAGCAACTGAGTGAAGAAAGAGCAACGGTTTATCACTGGGAAGATCTTATCCTTTACGTGCACAGAATCAGAAAGCATCATCCCTATTGAGGTGTATTTAAAAAAAAAAAAAATGTAATGCTGTTGGGGTTTTTGGAACGCGTGTGCGCACCATGCATTTGCATGTACATATTTAATATGTATACTGCTCCCAAATGTCATTGTGTGTGGTGTAATTTATATCGCCCAATACATAAATGCCAAAGTGAAATATGGTGGTTCTAACGTCGTCAGACAGACTTAATACCCCTTCTTGGCTGAAATGGATACTGCGCAATGAAAAAGCACCCAAGTTCAAAGACGAAACAGAGCAGAACCGAGACGTGCCTTCGTCCTGGATAAACTCCACCCTGTGCATGTAACTGTCTGAGCAGCACTTGAGCCCATAAATAACACTGAAGCATTAAGGTCTAACTACATGCGTTTACTCAACCCTGAATATGAGTTTTTATTCAGTGTTGTGCAAAGGTTTGGAACGTTTTTGTTTTTGTCCCTCCTCCCAACATTCTTTTAAAGTAACTCATAAAATATAATTTAATGTTCATAACTACTGGATATGACCGATGTTTTTCCAACGTGTACTTTTATTTCCTAAGAACACTTCAATTACTTCCTGCATGTGAATAAAATACACAGTTGTGTGCAGCCCTTTTGTGCCACCTTGGGTTACGAGCGAACAAATGCAAAGTGCTTATCCGAATCATAAGGATGATAAAACAGATGCCAGGAAGAGAATAAAAGTATGTGGACTTAGTAAACTGGATTTTAAAAAAGGAAAGAAAAAAGAGTTGAAGGGGGGGGGGGGGATTTTGGAGTTTAAAACGAAATGTTTTCAAGTTGAAGTCAAATTTAAGACAAAAAACTCAACATTTTTGAGGTAAAAAAAAAATTTTTGAGAAAAGAACATCAGAAGATTATAAGAAGAAACTCAAATTTATGAGAAATAAACTTGAAGTTTTTTTGTGTTTAAAACCCTTTTAAAATTTGTGTTTTTTTCTATGAAGCAAGGAAACTGCATATACACTGCAAGACTGGGCAGATGTCACTTGTTTTAAATTACGCTAAGAGTGGAAGATCTCATCAAAGTCTACTTTGAACTTGATAGAAATTGGAAATTTTCATGTTTTCAACTCTTCTCTGAAATTTTTGAGGTTTTTCTCATAATCATTTATCAGTTTTTCCCTCGCAATATTATGATTTTTTTCCTGAAAATTTTGAGTTTGTTCTCAATTTTTTTCCCTCAAAAATTGATTTTTTTTTCAAAATTTTTACTTTTCTTTTCAAACTCCGAAATTCCCTGCCCCTCCCCTTCTACTTCTTTTTTAAAATTTTTTTTGAGGCGGTTATTTGCTAAGTTCAAACTCTACTTTGTCCCTGATAGAAAAGGAGCTTGAAACTGGAAACTGCAATATTCTGATGTTTAACCTTGAAGATTTTAGTTTTTTTCTCGCTTTTTTAGATTTTTTTTTTTTTATCCCATAATGGCTCTAATACTCTGTCAGGAAGATTAATTCTTTGTTTTTGCTTAACATTTTGGTCGGAAATCAGAAGATGAATGAGGCAAAGGATCAGAACCTCACCTCAGTCATTACATTTATGTACTATACATCCATAATGTTAAACAATGTATTGTTCCAACTGATAAATTTTTCACGTAATCGAACACAACTGGTTCATCTTCCCCAGGTCTGTCCTATTAGAGTGATAAACAGTTAGCTCTGAAAATCTGCTCTTTGTTTAAACACTGGGTATCAAACAAAATGCTGCATTGGTTTAAAAAAAAAAAAAAAAAAAAAGATAACCAAAAATTAAGACCAGTGAACTGTCTACGGGAGAAAAACTGTCATTTTGCAGCTGGAAAATAAGGGGAAAACGAACGAGAGCCGTGCAAAAGCATCGGGCATAGCAGTACAACAATATAGAAAGAAACCACTGGTGTACTAACAACCAGAGATTGAGCAAGTCAGCCAAGAAAAACAGCAGCAAGTGATGACATACAGTATGCATTGCGAGTATGTTAAAATAATAAGGTATCACTATCCACCTTACTTAAAAGACTTTGAGAGCAGAAATATAGAGGCCATACCACAAAATGTAAACCACTCATCAGCAGTAACAATCAGAAGACCAGACTGGAATTCGCAAAGAAATACGGAAACGAGCCAAAAAAGTGCTGGAACCAAGATTAACCTCTACCAAAGAGATGGACGAAAGGAAGAAAGGATTTGCTCATTATTCAAAACATATGAGCTCATTGTTCCAGCACAGTGAAGGTAGAGTCATGGCTTGGGCTTGCATGTGCACTTTTGCAACGCTCACTAATGTTTACTGATGATGGAATTCATTATAAAAAAAATCTAATTTACAGAAAAATGCATCCAATCTAATTAGGACTTCGTCATGCAACGAGACGATGACCCAAAACCAACCGGCAACACAACAAAGGCCTTCACTGAGGGGGGAGGTGGAAGGGTTTAGTCTGGACAGGTCAATCACCAAACCTTAACCTGTTCGAGCATGCAATTCACAGATCCAAGAGGAGACTGAAGAGAAGACCCCGTCGTAAATGAACAGCAACTGTAAAAGACCCTCATAAAAGAAGAATGTGGCACTTTGGTGATGTCACTGGGTCGCAATCCCAGGTGAGCAAGCCTGAGGCAACGGTGGTAAAGAAAATCACCCAGAGACGACATGAAAAGGAAATCTTGACACGAACCACCCTCAAAGAGGCCTTCACTGTCTGGTTGACGCCAGGGAATGCAATCATTGCTCATCAAACACTTCACTCGTGTATTATTATATTTTGCTGCTCACCATGAACAGCTCCTCATAGCTTGCGATCATCCTCTGTACAACAGCGATGACGGTCGTGGACTCCTCGGCCCGGGCCGAACTCTGCACGCTGAACTCTTTATCTGAGCTCTTCTGCTTGTGAAGCAGGTTTGGCCCAAAGATCGTGGCCAAGTTGAGCGACGTCATCTTGTTTCCTGTAACCTGTGGACAGACAGAAAACACTTTCATGTCTGGAACAGTATGTACAAAATACGCTATTCTAGAAATTCTTCTTTATATTTATATGTTTTTATGAGAGGGCTCTGGGTTACTGATCAGAAGGGTGGTGGTTCAGACCCCAGCTCCACCAGGCTGCCCCTGCTGGGCCCTTGAGCAAGGCGCTTATAACCAGGGTTGCCATATCATTGCTAACCATATGCTCTATGACACCAGCCACAAAGCTGGGATATGCATAGAAAGAAGTTCAATGTGCATTAAGTAATGTATATGTGACAAATTAATCCTTGCGGTAATGCATTTCATTAAACATCAGGAAAAGACTGAGGAAGAGAAATAGCACATTTTACTTGTACGACAGTTTGGTGATCACATGATTAGTGGCTCCTCTAAAGCCACACAAGGATTAAGACTCTGGCATCGTCATCGCAATTTCACGGACATAGCAGGGCTCCGACTCAATTTTTCTCACAGCAGGACTGGGAGGATTACGTAAGTATGTGTGTGGGAGTGAGTGTGTGTATTACGAAGGTCTTAAACTTCAATTCTAATACATGCAATGACTCCGCCCGTCTCGTCTAAATAAACCAAAAACATCTTTATTTTACTCCTAGGAACCTCACTAAAACTAGCGCGTTGCGCAGCTTCCTTTCCCCCAATCTCTCACAGGCTCTCAGCAGGAACGTGAGTGTGATGAAAATGTTGATCAGTGTTCCCCTCCCGAGCATGAAATGAGTCCGGTTTCCTGTGCAGATAGGCATGTGGGAAAGTACACGGAGAGCGCAGGCAGGAGTGAGAGTATTTAGGAACGGGCCAAGCAGGCCTCTGAGAATTACATGATGAGGCTTGATTTTCTTTACAGATTAAGAATGTACCAATGGCGAGCTACAGCATGGGTCTCTACTGGAGCGTGGAGTATGAACTGGGACCAGAGTGAAAATGAGCGCAGATTACGAGCCCCAAGAATGCACAGTTTAGTTTTGTGAAAGTACAATGTGTTCAGCTTACTATTACACCTAACATCTCACTGGCAATAATTGTGGACGAAAGTATTCCACAATGCATTCCATGCACTCCGCGGAAGTTGACGTATCTACAGTACATTATTAACGGAATCAATTATATGACACACTGGTGCAGCCCTAAATAAGACACAACTCTTCTTTAGGTAAATTCCACCCCAAGCCCAAGCGCACACCATCTACACTACATGACTTCTGAATAATGGTGAAGTACGAAATTAAATGGAACATGGAATTCTTAGCTAAACACACATGTTGCCCAATATGTCTAAAAGCACATGGCCTGATTAAAAACCATTGGTCTTTAGTTACAATCTAATACTTACTGATGGGGAATATTTACACTTACATGAAAGCACTACAGCGGGACGGCGGATAGATTCGGGCCAGGTGATTGAATTAGTGCTTGTTTTGTCTCAAATGTAGGCTGACAGTTAAACTGGCCTTCACTGTAGACTGTGAGTATCAGTTTCACACTGCCTACATAACTATGCGATGACGCCATATTACTAAATAGCCCTTAATCAGGCACTGAGATGCATACGTTTTCCAGATGTTGGGAAAGCCAAGCTCTACGGCCTGACCCACAGTGCAAAACTTGCCCCGCCCCCCAAAAAAAATTTCCACAAACTGGGATACAAATATATAAATAACACAGCTGTATTCCCTCCTGTACATTAGGTCTGCATCTCACCTCCTGTCCATCTTTGTCATGTGAATTTTGAGCGTGCTGAGCCACGATGTGCAGAAACTCCAGCAGCCGCTGCAGGGTGTCACTGTTACAAGGCGGCAGCAGGTACACGAGCAGCTGGGTGACTAACTGCTGGTCTTCTGAGTCCAGCACTATCAAGAGGGAAATCCAGGGTCATAGGTCAAAATTGGCATAGGTTTCGTAATCCAGAACTGACATACATAGTGCACTTAAAATAGGAGTAGTCTGGTGGTTGAAGACAAGTGACCTGAACCTTGTGACTGCTAGGGAGCATCTGTTGGGATTTAATCTACCACTGCTATTTTTATTTTATTTTATTTTTTACGTAAATTAATCATATGACCGGTTTGATCCTAGTGGCTTCCCATAATCACAGAGCAGATACCTGGCTGTGCGTGTTAAAGGCACGTTTAATTTTTAATGAATTTGCAAATTTCATTATAGAAAGTTTCTAGATGGATGTTTGGATTAAACCAAAATTGTGTGCTTAAGATACCTTCGGGGGAAACTATTTTTACAAGAATACATTAATCGTAAGATGTGAGAGTGGTGGCTCAGGCGGCTAAGGTTCTAAGTTTTTGATTTTCATGGATGCGGGTTCGACCCCTGCCGTGGGGGGTTTGCTACACCCATACCACCCAGCCCTTGTATGCAGTGCTGGTCCCATTCGAGAGATTTAAATGTAATATTTGTTAAAAGTTAATGTTTGAGATGATAAAAAAATCATCTGTCATTATTTATGTCATTTATTTCCTTATTCCTACATTGCACATTTATAATGCAAGTAAATCTGCGTATTAAAAAAATGAGTGTGATTTAATCGTGATTAATCAAAGACTGATTAACTAGATTAACATTTAAATCGTATACAGCACATTCATCATATTATATTTCTATTGGGAACAGCATTTTCAACACGCCAAACTAAATTAAATTTGGTAACTTATTCCCCATGACGATTTTTTCCATACTGGAAAAGTAAGTATGGATGTGAACATTTTCATGTGAACATGTTTAACACTACAATATGAAAAAAAAAAAAAAAAAAAAAGACGATTCCTTGTTAAAACCTCTCAATCGCAATTTATCTTCAATCACGATGTTCCGGGTGTATTTATAAAGCCTGATATTAAACTAGTGTGGGTTTAGGAATCTACAGCAGGTAAACTTCTGCTTTGCAGTTTAGCTCGTTTCGGTTCTCTTGTTGAATCCGCTGCTGAGGGAAAAGGCTTTAGTTTTAAGTACGTTTCTCACATGTGGTGTTAATGAATGCTGTGTACAGCTCTTTGGTGAGCAGTGGGTCCGCCATGTCCCGGAGGAATTCCTTCAGAAGCGCTGCCACGTCATGGACACTGTGTTCCTCATCCAGCTGCACGTCCATACCGCGGTCAAACTCCTCCCGCAGCTATGCCAAAAAGAAAAAAAGAAAGAAAGATATAACTCTAATTAATTAAAAATCTTGTTCATACCACTGATGTATTAAAGCGATCTCAGACGCTCAATTAGGCCGTTATAGCAAACATCAGTACGACTGTGAGTACCTATAGTATGGGACTTATTCCTGTGGTGAGACTGCCGTGCTGATATTTAGTATAACCACACACTTGCTTGCACTTCGTTTAAATATTGTATAACATGCGGCTGTATTTAATCCTCTTCCTCACAGCAATTCCCCATTTGTTTTACGCATTTAAGAAATTTTATTTATTGGCTCCATTTGGTAAAAAAAAAAAAAAAAAAAATCTATAAGAAAAGCAAATGTAGCTCGTCACAAATAAAAAAAAAGCAGGAAAACATCATGTCAAAAACTTGTGGGAGCAACATACACTTTTCTTGTAAACAAGTCTTCATTAAACTGTGTGCGTTTTCATTGTTTTTATTATTGGACGAGGTCTCAGGATCAGAACCAGTCCACATATTTCAACAGGATTTCTGTATAAACAGTGTCTGTGTCATTACACATGTACTTAAACACACTAGGAAAAAAGAAATACCCTTTTTTCCCCCACAAAGAATTCCACTTAAAGACTGGAAGGGTTCACTAGCACTGACTAGCATGTCCATGTGTGTGGTTTAGGAGTTTTGGACAGGAACACCCTGAAGCAGAATACGTTCTAAAATGACAGGTGGTGTGCGGCGGCGCTTTAAGAGTGGTTCAAAAATATTAGCGTACAATTAGCATTCTTGTGGATGTTGATTTAACGTGCACCATCTACTGGGATTGTCATAACACCAAATCTTTTAGATAAGATAATAATCCTGTCATGAATTTCGATACTTTTTGATACCGTCTCTCTCTGAATGAGAAACAATGAGTTTAAACAAGTTTAAAAACCAATAGTAAAAATAAAAACCTTTAAACCTTTTTTCAAAACACCATGCTGTAGTTGTCTCCTGGATTTTATCAGGGTAATAAGGATATTATTAGGGTAAAAAAATTATGGGTAATCGCTGCATTTTTTTATAACTATTAACAAAACATACAGTACAGTGTTACCTCAGCATATGAACGCCTGAATGCTGAGGTAATTTTTCGGCACACAGGTTATTATTTTTATTTTTGTGCTTTTTTTTTTGGTGCGTGTGCAAGATTTAGTGACAACATGCTAAAAATGTTAGCAAGCAAATCAGCAAGAACTGTTGTTTTTAAAGCATCCGGGACCAAGAGGAATCATACATTTTGTTATAAAATTTTGTTTAAAGTTCTATTTATTCCATATTTAACTTCACTTACATGTATTTTTTTCTAAATATTTTGATATGTTTTGTATATCAAAAAATTATTAACGTGCAGGAAATTGATAATATTGCTAATGTTCTTGGGTGGCTGGAACAGATTATCTGCATTTACATGATTTCCCATGGGAAAATGCGCTTTGCAATACGAAGGTACGCCTTAAGAATTTACCTCCAGAATAGGTTAAATTTGTATGCTGAGGTACGAAAGAATATGGTATAAAAAGTAAATAAATCATGTACCCATACTGTATCCTAATGTTGCAATGTGGCAGACATCATCTAAATTAGAGGAATCTTACACATTTGGCCAGGTCATGCATTTTTTAGACGCTCCCTAACTAACTTCATTACTGGTGACCAGTGTTTCCGAGTGATACATTTCAGCGAGCTTTAACAGGAGAAAATGTAAAAAATATTTTCAGTTGTACTTTTCGCTTTTCACTCCAGCTTCACTGCAACCACAAGGTTTCTTCTTTTTTTTGTGTTCATTTTATAAGAAATAGAAGAAAATTTTGAACGTGCAGTGAATGCCCCACTATAAAATGAACTATATATTTTTATATATGAATTAATAGTTCATATCTCTCTTTGCTGCTGCTGGACGTGTTTATAATTCGGTCCACTTTCTCTACAGTTGCTCGCGATTCATTTAAAAGCTTCCTGCAGCTCTTATTACAAACTCGGTCAGGGTGTTTTTCCTACTACGTCTCTCTCACACACACGCAGACACACACACATCACTGCTATCAACACTGTGCTTAAAGAGACACAGACCTTTTAGCCAGAGGAAACGGACATCTGCACAGTAAAAGACTTGATTATTTTAAAATGCTGGCAGAGTCCAGTACTGTTTTTGAAATTCTAGTACCGCAGAACGTTTTTAGTACCGGTATCCCATGCAACACTACAACCTACCTAAACATTGTTGCAGGCCATGAAGTATAGTCCTTCAACGGTATTCCCTAATGCAGGGCTGTTTAAATCTAGCCCTGAGGGGCCGGTGTCCAGCTCAATTTGTAATTCAGTAACACTTGGACACACCCACTGAAGCTAGCAATTAACAGATTAGTCAAATCTCATGGATTTGAACAGTCCTTGCCCTAATGGCAGTGGCCTCTGTGGGATATGTGGAACTTGGAGCCCAAGTCAAGACCATGAACAATTTGTCCTGTTTCTCAATCCATCCTTGAACAATTCTGGCAGTATAGAAAAGTGTATTATTCTGCTGACGTTCATTCAGTTTTTTCGTGCCTGATAATTAACTCCTTGGTTTTACTTGAAGAGAGCTATTTAATGTCCTCGAACTGTCTTTGAGCAGGTAATAGTCCTTGCGTAATGTTTAGTAGCATGTTTTACATGTTTTTGTGTCACAATCAAATAATATTTTTGAGTCTGGTGTGCATCAGCCTTTACTTTAAAAACATCAACATTTATAACCACTAACATGTGTCCCCCTTGTCCCCCCCCTTGCAGGGTGGGGCCTCTGTGGATTGGACTTGGTAGTCTGGCGCATCCCATGGGTGCCGATCAGACTTGAATCTGGGGAATTTGGAAGCCACGTGTAGGCGGCCTTGGGTTCTTTGGCACTGTGTGCGGTCAGCTATTGTGCACTGGGTGTTCTGATGTCTTTCTTACATGGCCAGTATTGACTTATTTTGGCAGTATTTGCTTTTGTAGGTTTTTCTGTTGGATTGGACTGGACAGGTTGGTCCACATAGGCGTGGGTGAGACTTGGGTGCCCATGATTCTGTCACCAGTTTACTGGTTTTTATAGCTTTCTGGTATACTTTCCACTACCTTGGTGCTATAAAGTCGGAGCTACCAAATCTGGGCCGAGGTCACTTGGCTGATTGGATGCACTCGTTGCATCATCTGGATCATCCGAATAGTATCCACGAAGGTATGCATCCACAAAGCTTTGATGCTTTGAATGCGACCGCCACACGCTACACGTGCTCCCGTTCAACAGCGTCTGGCGCCCCACTGACTAGTACAGAGGAGTCGTCACTGTTCACGCATGCGCGTTCCAGTCCACTCTCCTTGCCTGCCAGATTACGTCATTTAACATAGTGACCTGTGTACTGCGTATTTCCGTTTTTTTTTTTTTTTTTTTCATCTGGTTTACGGTTTATCATCTAATCAGCTTTTTGCTGTTTTTGTTTCTGTGAGTCAGAAAAAAATGCTTAACACTGTGTGACCCTTGCTCTGTTGTCTCTCCCATCACTCATCCAACAGGTTCTTCACACAGCGCCTTCCTGTTTCCTTTGCAATTTGATTCTGATGCGCACTGGGACCCGGTGATATTAGTTTACTTTAATGAAATAAGAGCACTGTTTGCACTGGAGTAATTGTTTCTCCAGAGTACCGAGAGTGTTCACCAAGCAAAACATCACCGTATTCAAATCTTTTCTAAACGTAAAAGCTCAAAGGCACATTTAGATCTCGAGCCAAATCACCACTATTTAAAAGGAAGGGGAAAAAATACCATTCATAACTGAGACAAGTTGGCTGCATGGTGAATGAAAGATAAAAATCACTTGGTGTTGGGTCGTGACATTAGAACAAAACAGAGGTGGAGCAAATCGTTCGTCAGACTTTTTATCATAGGATTCATCAGAAAAACAAGATATGGCATTAAAGAACTTCACACTTAGGAATAAACCTTATAATCTTAGACTTGGGTTTGCTCTTATTTTAAGAAACTGTAAATTGAACTTAATGTTGAAAGAATCCTAAAAAATAAAAATAAAATTAGAAAAACCCAATAATATTTTATACTTTCGCTCCACCCTCCATTTTTCTCCTGTAACTGCAGTTCGTTCTGTAGTCAGCAGAGGGCTCTCTAAATTACACACCGCCTCTTTAAGGACATCCATGCCCAATTTGAATTTTATGAACGTTTTGGCAGTTGAGCCAAAGTGCATGATAAGGCGTGTAAGAACTGTGCCTCCTACCTGCCTCACTCTTTTCTTTGAGCTGCCCACTCGAAAGATCCCCACCGTCTGTAAACCTGTGCGGTTTAAAAAAATAAAAAAAATAAAAAGAGAATCGTTTAAAACCGTTTAAAATTGTAACTTTTTAAAAAATTATTATTACGTCATGCATAGGTGTGAAAGTTCGTAGCATGCGTACCATACTTCTCAAGGTGCTGGCAGCAGCTGTCCAGCACGCGTGGCACCTGCCTGTAGATGGGGTTCAGACTCAGCCTCTTGTCCTGCTGCTTCTCCTTCTTGCTGGCCGCCTCAGCCGGCAGCGAGAGCTGCAGCGCCTCCAGCAGGCGTGACTGACTGTCGTCCAAATCCGTGATGGAGTCCACGGACATGCCGCCCTATGCAAGGTGTTACAGTAATCATTACATTTGCCGATTATATTATCCCAAACCTGTACAAGTGTCAAATCCAAATATCTACAAGAGGTTTGTTAGCTTTCATCCCCTCATCATTTTGTTTTATTCAGTTACAGAATCTAATGAGCTAAACGGATGACAGCAACACAATGAATAAAACCATGCAGATACAGATTAAGAACTTCAGTTAGTTTTCACATGACATCAAACAGTTATGTAGACAGACAGATAGACAACATGATGGCATCAGGACTGGAAACTGTTGTAGTCCAACTACCTCATGGTTTGATGTGTAGTGCATTCTGAGATGCTTTTCTGCACACCGCGGTTATAAAGACTAATTACTTGAGTTACTACAGACATCCTGTGAGCGCAGACCAGTCTGGTCATTCCCCTTTGATCTTTTAAAACCTGTACCTTTATACACATCCATCTTTGTCTCTGACCTTTACTGTATAAAGACACAGAGAGCACACCTTTCTCTATTACATTTTAGAGATGTTTGATGTAAACATAAGCTGCAGCACTTATCTTGTATCTACGTGACCTTTTTGCATTGTGCTGATGAGATAACTGCAAGAAGGTCCAGATGTACCGGTGTACCTAATAAACTTGACGAGATGGGATGGTGAGGTTAGCTTCTCTAAAACACCGTATCACAATGAAGCGTTACCAAAGTCAGTTTTAGTTTTATCACCTTTGTGATAACGTACATGCACAAGTCAAATGAAAGCAAAATGTCCCTCAAGTGGTCTGGTGTCTCAAAGCGGGTTGGCACCTTTAGAAATGACTTCAGTTCGACTCGGAAACTGCTTGATCTACTGAGATTTCCATGCACAACCATCTCTTGGGTTTACAGAGAATGGTCTGAAAAAATCTGGGTGAAAATGTCTTGTTGATGCCAGAGGTCAGAGGAGAACGGCCAGACCGGTTCAAGCTGATAGAAAAGCAACTAAAAGCAGTAACTCAAATAACATCTGGTTACATCCGAGGTATTCTGACGAGCATTCCTGAACGCACAACACATCGAACCTTGAAGCAGATGGGCTACAGCAGCGGAAGACCACACCGGGTGCCACTCCTGTCAGCTAAGAACCGGAAACTGAGGTGATGATTCCCATGGGCTCACCAAAATCGGACACATAGAAGACTGGAAAAACGTTGCCTGCTCTGATGAGTCGCAATTTCTGCTTCGACATTCGAATGCCAGTCTTAAACAAGATGAACGCATGAATCCATCCTGTCTCATCAGTGGTTCAGGCTGGTGGTGGTGTTGTAATAGAACATTGTTGCTGGCCATGCCCATGACTTTATGACCAAAGTATATGACCCAATCGTAAATAATTTCTTCCTCCACAGTCACCAGATCTCAATCCAGTAGAGCACTTTTGAGATGGGTGGAACTGCAAAAAATATGCAGTGACTGTGTGATGATATTTCTAAGAGATGGTTCCAGCACCTTGTTGAATCTATGCCACAAAGAATTTAATCAGTTTTGAAGGCAAAAGAGGGTATGTCCTGGCCAGGTGTACGTAATAAAGTTTATAACAGATGCTATTGATTAGTAAATTATGATAATAGTCAACACCATAGCTACAAACCTTTACAGAAACCAAAGAAATTATGTTTTTTTTTTTTCTTCCATTTGTCCAAAGTTACCCTTGTGGAGGATGTTGTGATCCATAATGTGAGAAATCCAGCTTCTACTGTACATATTCAAGCACAATAATACAGCATGTGTATTAACATTTGAGTGAAATATACAGCAAGTTTGCTGTGCTGTAACAACACAGCTCTGGCTCTGCTCTGGCACCAACGTCTAATCATCAGTCACACCTTTAAGAGCTTCGATGCATCTGTGTCTTATTATTCTGTTGTTTGTCTAGTACTGTATCTCTGCAAACAACTGTGCTTTCTGTAACAGCTGGATGTCCAACGTGAAGGAGAAGCTGCAGGCATTTAGGATTACACCACCAGAAGATTACATGGGTAATCTTACAAACAGTTTTTGCTACATCCAAACAGTCCTGCTTGTGAGTTTCCAGGCCCTCCTGAGGTTTGCGAGGGGCCTTTGGAATGCCTGTAAGTGAGCTATTGTGCTGCTAAAAGAGGGCGGTAAATGATTTTTAAGTCAAATTCCACTGAGGCTGTCAGAATTGCCCTGTGTTTCACAAGGGCTTCGCTTCCAAGCTTCAGAACCTGGCAAGTTCTCTGTGTTTTGAAACTGCTTTCCTGATTATCTGGCTCTGGTTCTCAGTTTTGGTTCAGTTTCTAGTGCAAGAGATGCCGTGTTTGGTTAATAAGGTTCTCTTGAGACTGTACCTGTTTCTGTTTACTCTAAATTACTCTGTTTTTTTCCCCTACATTAGGATCTTCTCCATTCCAAAAGAACATTCTGTAGCTGGTTACACTGTTCCTATAATGGCTGATCCTCAATATCTCACTCCCGGTATGGAGATGTAAAACACTAAGTCCCCGACTTATGAACAAGTTCCGTTCCGGACACATTCGTGAGTTGGATTCGTTTGCAAGTCTGACAAAGAGAGTCTTATGCACTTTTGACACAAATATACAATGCAACGCATAACGTACAGGTTTTGTGTTTGGCTCTGCATTACACTTTCATGAGATTACACACTGAAATCAACAGGGGAATATCCCGCTGACTTAGCAAGGTTAGCTGACCCTGTTTAAAGGCGGCCCAGGAAGATGTACGGAGAAAGAACAATGCGACATGGAGTTTACTGATGCCATTTTGTTGTCTCAGAGCCATGTTGGACTGTGAACTTAGGAAATGAGGACAGCTTCACCATCAGGACAGCCATTTTCTATCATTGTGCTCCCGAATTGATTCATTGAAACCGGTGGACTTCCTTTGGCCCACATGTGTATGGGTGAGTCCATGATACGGTCATAGATCCTGTGTATAACTGATAATCAGTGTTATATGTAAATGTTACGTTGTGTTAATCTTCAGGCTGATCAGGGCATATGTAACATGTATGAAAACGATTCTCTGATATACAGTCTGGAAGTATACAGTATGTAAATGTTTTATACATTTCTGTTCGTTTCTCCTGTCTCTGCCTGACAAATCAGTCCTGCCATTAACAGGCATGGTGCTTTGAGATCAGAGGTCAGAGGAGAATAGAGAGATGGGTTTCATGTCACAGGAGGTCTAGAGCAACTCAAATAAACTCTTTCAACCATACAAAGCATCCCATACAGTAACTCACAACACACCAAATCTTTCGGTGGATGGGCTACAAGATCACATCAGCATCCACGCTTGTCAGGCAATCTGACACGAAACTGGACAGCTGAACATCGCCTGGTCTTTTTCCGATCTTCAGCTGAACAGTTTCTGTAGAGCATGGCATCGATATTGTGTTTCTAGACACAAACCACACCCTTACCAAAATAGAACAGAAATAAACCCGAATGTAATATTATGTTTGGCGGGCATTAACCACGCCACTGTGTTCTTACCACGACTGCTGTAAAAAGGGAGTTATTCCCAGGCTCTGATCCTGATCCCACAATCTGTTTCTGACCTCAGTTCTATCACTGGACAAACTCAGATGATGTCCTCCTATGTGTATATTTTAGTTCACCTGTATCTACTGTAGCTTTCTTTCCCCGATATAAAAATATTGCACTGACCTGCACCATGTCCTTAAATCAGATTCGATTGAGAATGTGATTTTTACCACGCCACATTTTTACCACGTAACAGCTTTCTGTGATAAAGTCTGCCTGTTCTTACCCTCCTGCGAGCACGTGGTGCTGCTTCAGGCGTGTTGGACGAAGTGGACTCGTTGGCCGTCTCCGAGGTCGAGCTGAGTGACGAGTTGCTGCTGGAAAGCTCCTTAGTGGGCCGACGCATCGCAAACTGCAGGATGGAAGACACCAGGTCGCTCGTGTCTCTCTGCTCCTCTCTCTGAACTTCTTGTCGCTGACGCTGGGTCCGGTCGTTGGTGATCACCTGTGATAAGGAGATGCCGAATGCCTGCGGTGCATTTTCTGAGACGGTGCAAGAAAATTGCGGAGAGGAAAAAATAAATAAATAAATAAATCAGTTCTTGACTTTCTTCAGAAATAACTCTGGTCAGTATTTAACCTCAGGCATCACATGGCTTCACTGTTACAAAGCAGCTATACTTTTAACAAGAGGAATCATAAATTAAGGTTAAGTAAAGTTGAATGTCTATTTATTTCATATTTTACTAAATTTACAGTACATATTTTCTAAAGATTTTATATGCAAAGAGTATAATTAGTGTAAAAAGTGTTGGAAATTTATATAATCTGAAATTTACTTTAGTGGTGGGAACGGATTATCTGCATTTATATTATTTCCTATAGGAAAATGTGTTTCGCCTCTGGAACACCTATTCTAACCTACGGTTTTAAAATAACTTTAACACGTTAATAAAAACCTTTTAAAGTCAAATGTTACTAAAATCGCAAGTGGAAAATGCATTGTACTGTTGGCAGACAATTTTGCTTCTTTCAAGGAATAAATTCCTAAAACCTAGAAAAAGTATATTCCTATACACCAAGAAATTTTGCTTGCAATTTTATCTTATTTTAAGACATTATAACTGGGTTTGGCCAGATTACAGAATATTTCACTTGCTAACAGTTTTTGTAATGCTAGGTTAAAGGAGCTCCTGGGAGGCCGGTGTTTCAGACATAAGCAGGCAATCTGATCACGGCTCCGGCGTACTGAGAACACTTTATACCATGATGATCCGAGCATTAGTGAAACGCTGGTTTAAGTGCATTAATGTAGCAGGGGATTATATAGAGAGATGGTGGGAACAATCAAAAGCCCTGGTTTGACTTGAACACCACTCACACTTAATCAAACTGATTTTGCAAGAAGTCCTAGTTTAGTCCTTAGGTTGAAGACGGGGACAGCATGACCACTTTGCAAATTTGTTTCGGCTTTTTAATTTTGTTTGTAGACTTTTGCGGTCGCACGTACTAACACTGACTGCACGCTGTTCCAAATAAACAGTCACACAGAGTGACACACCAGGCTGTTTGCCTTTTCAGTGTTACAGTAAAGGGTTATTGCATGGGAGAAACCTCCAAATGTGAGTGTGTGCATTTCATTCTATAGTGGTATGAACAGCTGGCTGCTGAATATAGCAGCTGGAATAAATGGCATATGCTGTCCATACAGACCAACTTAGACCAATCAGTGTTTCAGACAAAATATACATGCTGGGAGAATGAGCGACTGTGTGCGCTCAAGTGTGTGTGTGTGTGTGTGTGTGTGTGTGTCTACCAAACCTGCTACTCTCTAATAAGACAGACCATTTCAAAGGAGTACTGGCTTATGACAAACAGCCACATGTAATTAAAGGAGCCTCTTTGGCATGCATTAGGATTATTACAGTACAGTATGTGTTCTCACAGGAAAAGTAAACAGACGTACAAAAAAACAGCAATGCTTCCATGTGAAAAATCATAATGTGATCTAAAATATATTTTCCTTGACTGTGATTAATTGTCCTGGATTCCTGAACTAAGTTGTGGTGTTTAACAGTGAATCTTTTTTTTAATGCTACAAAACCTTCCAAAATTTCAAAACAGTCAGAGAAACAACTTACTGTAAGAAAAGCGTAAGACTTAAAACTTGGAAATGTTTATTAATTTTATTAGACAAAACAAACTTTGTTTATTTCAAAATTGCATAAGTCGGCTTGCAGTGTGTTTCAGAGTAAAGGATGCAAGACGTAGGCAAAGCCGTGGGACGTGGTGGCACTGTTCCCCTTAAAACTGGAAGCCGTTCCAATTATGCCATGCAAGGTCAGCTTGCTCACTGCTTTGTCCCCTTACAAGGAGAACTTTACACTTTTCTAAATATATCTCAGTAGAAACTGCATCTGTGTGCCTCTGTATAGGTTTTTTTTTTTGTTGTTGTTCAGACAGATTGTACACCTGGGATTTGACGCAGCTGCAGCAGCTTGGAAGCTTTGTCTACTGGACCACAACAGAATGAAATACAACAAACTGACGTATTTCCGTCTGACATAGTCGTCGCTATCATCCAAACAACTTTTCAGAGTTTTCAACTGGAGCGCTTTTATTAAGATTTGTGTTACCTTTGTCTTTGTTCTTTTCCTTGGCTAAGGAGTCCAGCTTCCTCCGAAGTGACTTCTTCCTCTTCTGGCAATCTGCGAACGCATGGGCTACATGTTAGCATGTGTTAATGGTTAATCTGTGAGTCTGTGCCTACAACAAGGCATCAATCCTGCAGTCACACGCGTGGGGCGCCAACACTTCTTTCCACTCTTGACCAGCTGTTCTGTTTCTAGAAGTTAGCCGGTTCACCGGGTGCATGTTGCCTAAAAGGTGAATGAAAGGGTGGCATCTGTGAACAACTGACCTCCCTATGGTTTCAAAACAAGCTGAAGCTTTCCTGTGGTGCAGGAATGCAGCCGGAGATTTCCTTTCAGCCACACTCAGATGATTTGAGGTGAAACATGAGCTTGCGGAGGAGAGCGTGCTCCTGCTTCATCTCACGCCTCAAATCTCGAAATTCCCGCTTGTTCCCCTTTTCGTAGTGAACAAAGAAAAATTACTCTGATGTTTGGTTCAAGTTGTGCAAAAAGAACTACGTAATAAAGAACCTGACTTTTCTCTGTTAGATCAGTTTCAACTCATAAGTTAATACTTGGTTTTATTAGTCAAGACTCTTCAAACTAGGGTGGTACAAATATCATATTGTGATATTTTATTGTCATATTATTTTGTCTTTTTTTTATTTTTTTTTTTTACTATACACACTATATTGTTGTACAGTGGAACTTTGGATTACGAGCATAATTCGTTCCGGAAGTGGGCTCGTGTTCCAAAACACTCATAAACCACATCATTTCCCATAAGAAATAATGAAAAATTATTCGATCCACAGGCCCAAAAAATAAATACATACAATTAATTAATACAATCTATAAAATGAAAATAAAACAAATTAATCTGCACTTTACCTTTAAAAAAAAAGTACAATTAAATCCTGACAGATAAGTGTTTCCGTTGGTGCGTGCCGGCGCCGTGTGTGCGTGTGTGCGTGTGTGTGTGTGGAAAACAGAGGAAAAACAGAAATCTCTCTGAGACTGGCATGAGTGCATATTAACGGAATCACTTTTTAAGTTTCACAACAAATGGACACACAAACACAACAGAAACACCGTTTTAACAGGGAAAAAAGAAATCTCTCTGACCTGGCGTGAGCGCATACTAAGGGAATCACTGCTGTAAAGTAAAAGCAAAAAAAAAATTTTTTTAACTAATACTTGTTCGGTTTCCGATTAAAAATGTATTAAAAATCTTTGCTCGGTTTGCGGAACACTCGTAAACCACGTTACTCGCAATCCAAGGTTCCACTGTACTTTACATCTGGAAATCCATCCAGCGATTCACCTTGGAACCTCGGTAGTTCAACTAGGGATCATGGACACCAATGAAATCTTCCCACTGTGGGACAAATAAAGGTACATCTTATCTCATCTTATCTTATCATCTGGTCCTCTAGTCAACATTTACACGTACATTCACACATTACAAGATCTTCAATTAGTCTAATCTGCATGTCTTTGGACTGTGGGAGAAAACCGGTGTACTATTGGAAACCCAGCAATCACGGAAAGAGCGTGCAAACTCCATGCACACAGGCCCGAAGCAAGAATCGTCATTGCACAGCATCGCTTCATGCGTTCCCTTCTCACCCTGACGCACGCATCACTCTGGATTAGGGTCAATCTAAAATCATCAGATCACATGACCTTTTTTTAATGCTCCAAAATCAAATCTTTATGATCCCTAGCAAATTTAAGGCCTTTTTCCTATTTTCTCTCACAGTTGCTTGACTATTTCACCATTAAACGAAGCTATAATTCCTTCTTCCCCCCCTTTTTTTTTTTTACAATGAAACTTCCCCAAGAATTCAAGTGATCTCAATTCATAATTTGTTCCAACCACATTTCGTCAAGAAAGTTGACAGTTCGAAGTTCAACAGTTAATTATAACAGGTTTTAATAAAGTGTTAGACCTTTCTTAATCAAGATACAATAATTTCAGCAATAAAATTTTTTTTTTAATTATTTTTATTATTGTCTTAGATATTTGTCCATACTATAGATAGATTTTGGGCAAATTTAACAGATTTGATTGAACATTAATAAACTTAAAGTGTTACCCATTTACCTGAATAGACATTAAAGGTGGGAAAATCATGTTAAGAGGAGCGCTGACCAAAAAGTAAACAGGAGGGAAGGGGACAGGACTTGCAGCTATTAGTTAATACTGCAAAGTTCAAATCGCCTACAGAAGTATCATTCCAAAACCATGTGCTGAGTCGCTCATCTACTGTATTTATTAGAGGGGGAAAAGAAGACTGGACTGCTCTTGGCATGTTTTTCAGTACTGCGTACTTTTTTTAAATTCAAAATGCAGAGCTTGCATGCAAAAGAAGTAATGTCTGGAAACTCTGCATATAACCTGAACGCATGAAAACTCTAATAATTCATTAAATAATCCAATCGCATCATAGTGATTCCAGATGAACCGTAGTTCAGACAGCAAACACACTCTGCAAAATCTGGGAATCATGAAGAGGTGAACAGTTTCATGTGCGAAACAGACTGATAGAGAGGAGGCGAAGACGGAGAAAAGAGGAAATGGCTGAAATTCTTTTAAGATGGAGTTTGCGTGGCTGAGGCAGAAAACCCAGGAAGTTCTGATCCTCTCCTTTCAGCCCACCACCACATGAAATTATTCAGTGTTTGCTTTACTCCGTTTCGTCTTTGAGGCTTTGTTTTCACCAAGGGTGTGCTAGGCTCAAGATGATCACTAAAACCGGCACACACCTAACACCCACAGGAGCTCCTACTGCGCCAGCTGCTGATATACAGCATTGATACAGTACGTGGGCACCCAGACTTCTGAGCTCTGGAATTAAGAGGAAACGCAGACCGGCATGTGGATGGAAGGGGAGATACTGTAGAACCTGTGCCGAGGAATGTAGAGCGGCAGGCTAATATACGAGCCGTTTTTGTGGGTGATTCTGACAGACGGCAGTTTTTCAAAGTGTAGGCTGGAAGCTTATCGTCCTTCTAGTTCTGCTGGTCCTGCTGGACCACAGCTTGGGAGGGGAAAAAAAAAATTGTCGGTCAAAGACGTTCAGCCATGTCCAAAAAGAGGGACTGTATAATTCTGGTCATGGAGGGATAGAAGGATGGAGTCCACATAGGTACAGTACACTACACTCCAGTTCCATCCTGAGATGCCATTTTTGAAGTTTCCATATTCTACCAGTCATGAACATGAAGAGCCCATGTCCTTCCCATGTTCTACCAGTATATCTGGGCTTCCTACAGGATTTTGCAGTTTTCATTCCATGATTAAGATGAAAGAGTATGGTTAATTATAGTGCGATGTGTTTGATTAAATTAACTGTGTACTTAATTGTGTATGGTTCTATTAATAACGAAATCAAATGTCTAAAACTGTTGAACTGTTTAAAAATACGCCGCAGCTTTGGCATGAAGCACAATTTCCTTCCATCTTCTTCAAATCCTCGTGTTTTGTGAGAGTATCGCTTCATCTTTGATTTTATGGACGGTTGGTGCATTCGCAGTATCCTCTAGTCTGGACTGCGAAGCAAAGGATGTGCAAGAAATAAATGAATAAAATCATTAGTAAATTGCATTTTTTTATGAGACTTTTATGAGAAGTTATGCAGCCGTTAGATGTTTACTAAATGATTTTTGTAATTTTAAAACTTCAAAGCCTGATGCTTAATACAAATCAGCCAATGAACATTCGTGCAGAATCATTGTATTCATTCCCATTGTATGACCATGGATTCATTCATTCACACGTGCAGTCACAAACTACGGGAAAATCGGAAGTTCAGTTATTCTACAGAATCGGATCGAAAACTAGAATGCCCAAAAATCTAATAAATTTGGAATAAATATTTTACTATACAATGTAAAAACTGGTTGTTGATGTACCACCGTCAGCAGCAACCTCATTTCCCCTCTCACCTCTTCCAACCACTGGGCATTCAGCACCACCAGGATACTAATCACTAGGCTGACCATCTGCACCTGTTTCTCACTGGTTCATGCTTCAAGTTAGAATGATTCATAAATCACTGTGTGGCTTGACGAACAAAATACACCCTTGACGGGATGTGAAACCCAAACAGAACAATGGAGGAAAAATCAGTAACCTGCTGGAGAGCAATGCTCCCCACAATTCCACACAACAGCGTTCAACTTTCGCCATCACTTGGAGATCTCAAGTTGAACCAAGACAAACGGTTCATCGCAGCACATCTGGACAAATTCCTGACGATACAAGATACATGGACACATCTGGTGTGCTTTCTAGTCCTGAACTGACGAATGGCAAGGACAGAAATATCACAACAGACTCTAATATCCACTGTTCCTACAGTTCAAAGGGACACAATCAAGGGTAGGAACAACCCTAGGACGATTATTGAATCTGATCTGAACATAAGAATATAAGGGGTGTCTCAAGACCCTCAGTGATCAAGCACAGAGACACCGCCTTAATGAAAATGGGAGGGAAAAAGGAGGTCATGGATTCAAAGCATATCCATTCAGAGTTAAATGTGTCCCATGGACCCTTTAGGACAACACTGTTTTTTTTTTTTTTTGGAAACAATTGTACAAATACTAAATATGAACCGTAGAAGAGGCAAGAAAACTAGGACATACTGAACGTTCTTGCAGGAGTAAATGTCAGTGGCAAACAAAAGTAATAAATGATGGAAGACGAAAAAAAAAAGTAAAACTTCGGGAAGCCCAGGAACATTTTGTGGCGTGAATGAAGTGCAAGATACAAACAGAATGAGAAGGAATGTGAAAATGTGAACTTGTGGGCCCAGGCTTTGGTCACAGTTGACACGGTTGTTGGATGGAAGAGTGGTACGATTGCAGAGTGACACTAGAGCAGCTGTCGAATGCAATCTACAGTACAAAAAGAAGCTGCTACAAACAGTGCCAAAAGGCTGGCAGGCTGACTCTGAGAACACACACACACACACACACACACACACACACACACACACACACACACACACACCACACACACACACACACACACACACACACACTTGACAGTTCCAGACGGTAGATTTATGCAACATTATATTGGAGCTCAAAGGACAATAGGTCTGTACATGGAAGGTGTTTTTCGAGCATTGTTAAGGCATGCATGGGTGTAAAAGATTAAGCGGGATTGTCAAGGCGTGCACGGTGTTGCAAAACATGCAGTAAATCCTCCAAGGATGCCAAGTGTGATTACTGGTGGGCTTGGCTGTACCTTACTATATAAAGAACACGTGTTCCTCCAGACGGCATGAAAGCAATAACTGTTCCATATACCATTAAACCTAAAGTCAGGGGCAATTCAGAACGCTCTGAAAAAACAAAACAAAAAAAACAACAATCAATCAGGCTGGGTGATTGGATTAGTCCTCTAATTACTGTAAGAAGGATGAGAAAGTTAAAGCTGTTGTGACTATAAAGTTCGTCATCGCGGTCTTAGCTTGCAAACCTGTTTTCTTGCAGTTCTCTGATTAGGTGATTGAATTTATATAAACTGCAAGCCCCCCGTCAAAGACCATAAAACATATCCAAGAACGTAGCAGCAACAGGGTCCAAGTGGTACAAAATGTTGTATTTATCAAAGTCATACTACTTCTTAGCCACGTCCCTGTCGGGTTCTCAATGGGTCTTTCATGTAGTCCTTAATTTCCTATCACGCACATGATCATGAACTCACCAGGGCCGATGAGATTGAACCAAGTTATTATGATATCTGATCAGATCCCACTGCGCTCTTACCAGGCCCTCATCACACGCTTACTACACTTCGTTGCATCCTGCGGGTTGGTATAAATAACACACAATGCTTTTTTTCATCAGAAAGTGATAGTGTGAGTCATTGGATCCAGTGTTTATCATAAATTCTTTAAACATGACACTGATAACCTGTTCCATGCCTTCCATAATCATGGTGAACACTAGAAAAACATAATATGAACTTTATGCAGTTTTCTACGATGTGGACCTACCATGGTCATACCACAAGCCCGAAGAGGACGTTGTGGGAACTTTACAACTCTGGCCAATGACAACTCACTCAGAACACCATCCGATTTTTCCTGTCTGTGCCACAGTTGTAGTACATTAGTGAGGTCTGTATGCTATGATTCTAGTTCTTACTGTGTTCACACACAAATGTCCTCGTTTCGATCGCACTGTCTACTTTTTCGCATTCCACTTGCAAAAAAAAAAAACTCGTACACCAAACTGAAACTCCCAACTTTGGAAAAAGTCCAACTGTTTCACTGAAAATAAAGGGTCAGTTAAGTTAAACATCTGCAACAGTGGTTTATGGTTTTGTTACATGATGGCATGGGTTCAAGAAACTGCTGCTAATTAGACCATCGAATGATATGCTATACATGTAAAAATCTGTCCTTTTAGCCTGAATTCTTCAAAACTCATTTTGTATCACAGGACCTCCATTACACAACGCAGAGAGAAGAAAAGTAAGAGCAATACATTTAACACAAGGCCAATATTGCACCATACATTGTAACATAATACTTACAACATAGTGGTTATATGGACTATACTTGGATTTTGCTAATAAATATATGAGAAAGAAATAGTACAGACAAGTCTTTCCATGCTCTTCCAATAGGTTGTTATGAAACTTTTACTCCAGGAGCCTATAATCTTGTAAGAAATCTGAAGAAATCTAAACACTCCAGTCCTTAGCTTAAACGAAAGGCAGCTGTACCCAGTTGTAGCACCGCGTTGCATCAGACACTGCACTTCCGAGTTTCATTCATTCATCTTCAGTAGCTGCCTCATATAGAGGGGCACAGTCACTCCTTAGGCTATGGCCAGGAAACCAAGTTCAAAACAGGACTACACCCTGGATGAGGAGCCAGTCCATCTCGGGGCTCCGTAAACACTTACATTCAGACCGTCTTTGACGATAGACAAATGCTACGCCTTACTGCAGGTAAAATCGATGTATATATTCCACAATATCATCCATCTATCCATCCACTGTCTATTTCACTTTTATGAAGTAGGATCACAGGGGCTTGGAGCCTATCCCAGGGCATAAAATGGGGTAAACCATGGATGGGTTCATGCACACACAATCACACACACACACAACAGGTCATACCCTGCAAGCAATTTGAACCCGCCATACACTGAATGTCTTTGGGACATGACTGTGGGAGAAAAGAAGAATTCCACATAGAGAACACTTCAGTGGAGACAAGATTCTAACCGCTGACCGTGGCGTTTTGGGCATACCTTTAGGGATAGTGATCTGGCAACCCAGGTCATAGTCCTGGTGAAGGCGGCTGTAGGCAACCTCCTGTAGTCTGGCTCTCTCCAGCTCAGACAGGCTCTGAATAGGCACCGGTTTGAGACGTACACTCCTCCCAGACAGGCTGTTCCACGTGAAATCACCCTATGACAGAAAAGTGGAAAAACAAATATTATAAACATGCCCGAGCAATCAGTCACATAGTGTTTTCCACATTTAACTACTGTATAATGTGCAGTGTCTGATGTGACCTATAAAACATATAGCAATAAACGTCTGACAGGAAACGTATTCATATCACACAGAGATGTCATCAAAATATCTCTCAAGTCTTTATTTAAGTAAACTCTACAAGGCTGGCCTAGTTTCCTGGTTTCTGCTTTAGATTTTGGTAATCAGTTACTGGTTTGCTCTCATTACTTGTAATATAGTTACATGTTTGACTGAAGCCTTGCCATTTATGGTGGCAATATAAATGCACCAGTTTCTGGAAGGCTCCAGTGCTTGTTCGAGAACATAGCTAAACAAACAGCACCATGAAAACCCAAGGAGCTATCCTAGAGCATGTCAATAAAAATTTTCAGTCTTCCAGGTGAAGCTGACGTAGATCAAGTGAGCTGCTTTTGCTGGTTTGAAACGTTTCTGAGAAGGTTGGTTCAGGTTGGTTGGGGCTTGAATATATCCTTCATAATGGTTTTACATTTTACACTCAAGCATTTGGCAGGCACTAGCAAAAGTGCTTCGAAGTTTCCATCCGTGATTAGATCCTTGCTAACCAAGTACCATAAGTCAAACACCATTGGGAAGGTCTTTTTTTTTGTTGGTTTATTTGGTCGTTGCTCAAGGACCCAGATGTACAGACATGTAAAAAAGTTGTCTAATAAATATGCCTATTGATGGACATAAAGAAGGTGATGGTTACTTTCACATTAGGCATGAGTGATTCATACCCAGGAATGATGGCTCCCCACTTCCCACTCCTTTGCTCTCCAGCGCTCAAACCCCTACTTGGTTTTTAAGCCACCATTAAAAACAATAGAAGAGAAAAACAAGGTTAATTTTTGCACTATGCTTAACGTTAATCATATCTCAGAAAAAATGTCAAGAGTAACGCTCTTGCGTGCCTTCCTACCCATGAGAAAGTGTTTATCAGCTATGGCTGTGTAGATCAAAGGATCATACTGGCAAGAGACCGACAGCATTAGTGATACTTCTGTGCTGAGGTACATGTGGCTTCCATATCTGATCTGATTCGGGTACACTGTACTGTCCCTGTGACCACCTTTTCCAGAAGACTCGGGCACGGTTCCTGAGCCTGGAATGATCGCGTCCTCACTGATCAAAATTAACCAGTCTTTGGTGTCAAGTGTTCTCAGAAGCAATCCTGGGGCCCCTAATGTAAAAATGGCCTTTTACCCATTGTGACTCTGTAACAGAGTCATTAGGTTTGGCCTCCTTGGGCACAACTTGAGTTTGACACAACTCGATTTCAGATATCTATCCTGAATCAGTTACCTAATGGTTGGCTGCAGTGGCCTTATGACAGAAATCATTGTTGGAAAGAAAGATACCTTTCTGAGGGTTCCAACCTCACAACACTTAAACAATGTGGGGAATTTGGAAACACCATTGAAGTTTACACTGCATGTCTTTGGGCTGTGGAGAAAAACAAACTAAGCGCTAGGAGAACTTGCAAAGTAAAGTTTGTATACAAACACAATGCGAAATCAAACCCCAAACCCTGGAGGTTCTAGGTGCAAGTGATAACCACAAAGCCACCTTGCCAATAATCAAAGAGCTACTGAAACCAAAACAAGAACATTGACCGAGTTCTGTAAAAGTATTTGTGTGAAAGGTATTGGTGTTTGGGTATTATTATTATTATTAGTAGTAGTAGTAGTACTTCCATTATTACGAATGTAAGACGAATAGAGACGAAGGTAATCTAAGAAGAATATCATTTCCTGTCTAAGAACTGGGTGGAAGTTCACGTTGTCAACAGGACAACTGCTGTAGCTGAACTATATTGCCAAACCAGAGTAGTTAAAACCCAAGAACCTGGGTGTGTCCATTTTCAAATGGTCTAAACAAAGCCCAGACCTGAATCAGATCAAGAATCTGTAGCAAGACTTTGAAAGGATTACGGCACACTACATGCAAGACCTCCTTTCTGCCAAGAAGAATAAGTTATAACATCAGAATCCTGATGTGCAAATCTGATCGAGACATTTCCCCAAAGATGTACAGCTGTGCTCGCAATCCGAGGCGGTCCCGCCAAGGACCGACCCACCGACGTTACTACTCACTATACGCAACCTACAATATCTGCTGCATCTGTTTAACCTTCATGGTAAAATATACTGTAAATGACGCGTGTGTGCATAATCTTTAATACTTGTTCACATTCCTATAATAGATGAAGCAACTGTGCATGTAAAATACAAGTGCTAGAACAGCCCTTAAACACCTTTTTTTCCCCCTTCTTCTTCTTTTCTTGGCCTGCCTGCGCTCTTGGAGTCGTACGTCCTGGTAAATTACTGCTTGATGCAGAGTTGACAGTGCATAAAACCACAACAGACACAGCATTTAAAAACAGCCTCGGGGGGGTTAAGATGACGCAACAAGCAGCATCCGGAGCCAACCGAGAGCAGTGCTGAGAAGAACAGCCAGCACAACACGAGGAAGAGAAATTGAAAAGTGTGTGCAAATGTGAGATAATGAAATAAAAGTATCATTAAAAAACCGGCTCATAATGTGCTGTTTTAAATTCTACAATCATGCTGCTTTTTGTGTCAGAACAAAACTATTGTGATTTTTAATGCATTTTAAAATATCCTATATATTAGGTTATGTTGTTTTGTCTCAGTTAATATCAGTGCAAAAAAAAAAAAAAATACTATAATCTTTGGGAATCTCTAAAAGACAAGGGGTGTGCATGGGATTTTTTTTTTACCCTGGACAGAGCAAAATGGTAACAAAACAGCTCCTTTCTTCCTCACTAATCACTTTACATCACGTATGATCACACGGCAGGATTGTCCTAAGCTGAGGCACTCCAGTGGTCTGAATCATAGTGTCTACAAAGTGCTTTATAAAGAAGAGGAGGAGGATTAAGAGCGGTAGAAGGGAACGAGGCACGCCTGCCAGAACCACATGTCGAAAGCATCTGCACTTTCTCCTAGATTCACCAAGTGCCATGCAGCCCCCGGGCTCAACTGTGACTAAAAATGTTTTGGCCCTCGTATGCGAAATGCGAGAACACGACTCTCAATTAAATGGTGAGATAATACAGTTGGGCCCGCCGTAGCCTTCGACCTCATTCTGTACTGCAACCGAAATTGATGTTTTGTTTTTTTTTCCCCCTCAAGATTTGAACCCTCTGACTTCTTTTGGAGTTCATCCGAAAGCGTACAAGTGTAACTAATGTGCAGTGTTGTGGTTAGTTTGATATTGACATTAGGTTGATTTCTATACTAAAGATTTGCAAATACCTGCAAATCATCCAAAAAGAGTTGATCTTGTTTTTGTGGCTGTCCGGGTTCTGCATCGGGTTCTTTTGATGCACGTTGGTGCCAATTTATTATTTATTTATTATTTGTAAACTCATACAAAATAATGTACAACTACACTGAACGAGGTGGCACAGTGGCTTAGTGTGTGTGTGTGGGGGGGGTGGTTGTCCTACTGTCGCCTTGCACCTCCAGGTTCTGGGTTCGAGACCCCTCCCCCCCTCAAGTCCATGTGCATCTTCTCCCTGTGCTTGGTGAGTTTCCTCCCACATACAGATTAGGTGTGTTTGAATCAGTGAGAGTGTGCGCCATGTGATGCTTTAGCACTCCGCCCAGGGTGTTCCCTGCCTCGTTCCGTAAGCCACCTGGGATAGCATCCAGCTCCCACCATGACCTTGTACACGCGATAAAGCGGTATAGACGATGAAAGAGTGATAAATCCATGAATTACGACGTTCGTTCAAAGGTCATTCATTTAAAAAAAGCTGCTTTTCAAATGGAACAAGGCCCTGTTTGCCATGGCGTCTTTTCCTAACACTGAGCAACGGAGAAGGTGAGCATAATTATGTTGTCAATTCAAGTAACATAATACTGTGTCCAAAATGTGATATCATAAATATTTTTATTTTATTTTACAGGATATACAGGTATGTTGGCAATAGAGTTGGAAAAATGTTGCAGTTCCATTCTAATCCTATAGGTGGTGCATGCTAAAGTATTCACAGTGCGTAAAACATCCCCTGGTGATTTCCTACTGAGCAACACTCCGTTAGTGACAACACGAAGTGTCTGACAAGTGACTGATGTGGTACATTTTAACCTGCAATGTGTTGTACACTTCCTGGTTGTGCTGCAGACAAACCACCATCACTTTCGATCCAAACAAGCGACCTGGTAGTGTTTTCAGAAATTTCTGTGAAGCCGTGTACCATCAAACATTTACATACAACTTGATTTAATAAATTATATATTTTTTAAATGCTGTAATAAACGTTAAGTATTATACGATTAAGTGACTTCAGTATTCCATATTCCAGTAATTGAAAAAAATCTCCTTAGTTGTTTTCTTTGCTTGATGCAGCCCGATAATCAGATCCTTCAAAAATCTGTGACTTTTCTGTCAAAGAAACCTTTTTTACCAAATCCTCTTCGTTTGTTATTTTTTTATCCTCTGAGTAGCTCCGTATTCCTCCTAAGCTTCTTTCCATCATTCCTCACCCTTTATTTTCCCCCTTCACATAAGATTAATGAGCTGCAAGTCCATTCGCCCGAGGGCTTGGGAAGCCTTCACCACATGGCCCTAATACACTTCTCTGTGAGAAGTACTGCAAAAAAAAAAAAAAAAAAACAGCTCTGCTGCACTGTAAAAGAACAAACCTAAACCGTTAAGAAAAAGATCAATCTGTATATCACAGCAATGCTTTGAAGCCGTCGGGGGCATCTGTAAATGGTTCGAGATCCCAGAGGGAGCAAGTTCCCCAAAAACGTCTGTTAGATAAGATGCCAAAAAAAGATAATTAAAGTTACTTTTGGGAATATCTGATCTCTTTTTCGCTATCTAGTCTGTCTGCTCTGGCCAATCTGATGAAAAGGATTATGGGTTATTGAGACAACAAAGGGTATGTACATGTCTGAGAGTTTCCTTTTTCCTTTTCCTGATAGGCGATTGCTATAGGCAATACTTTACGCAAATATACAATACACAATACGAGGCGACTTTCTTTATTGGTATAACGTTTACATTGAGTTTGGAAATCTATTCCGTCCGCCTGATCTGTATTAACAGTTTACACGGCCGAAACACAGTATCACAGTATTCATTTTTATAACATATAGTACAGAAAATGTGAGTGCGAAAGAAGTTACTTCTCAAGTTTATGCAGCATGGACGTGCTTCCCTAAGAATTTTAGCTGTTTTTAAATGTGCTTAAAAAAAACGGCACAGTGTAATAGTCTTGATGCAAACAATATTTTTAAAAATGCACATAATTCATATTCATATTGTTCAGGTTTGTGTCTTTTTATGTAAAATCTAAATTGGCCAAGTTTTATTTGAATGACAGTTAAGATAACTGAAATATTTTAATTCCAAAAAGTTACGGACACTACAGTACATAAAAGGGCAAGGGATTGTATTTAGCAAATGTGCTTGTTTTTATTTAATAAAAATATTAATGCGCAAGAAATGAAGCACAGATCGGGGGAGATAAGAAACATTAAGTATTATAAAAGTATTAAAAATGGTGTTAAACAATCTAAAAAAAATAAAAAGACTTTTTAGCGCCAATGCCATGTTTTGCTCAACAGTACTGTATTTCCTAAACATAAAAACACCTCAACTAACTAGTATAACCAGCACTAGTATAACCGAAGCTCTAGAACACTGACTCTGAAGCCTGAAACAGGAAACACAAGTCACATTTTGTCTGAATAACTTTACCCTGTCTAAAAGATCATTAAAAAAAATGGTCACATAAACAAAGTCTTCAAATCCCTGAAAAGATTCCGCAAGTTATACAACGTCATCATATTCTCATGACTTATTCATCATCACTTCAACATGGACTCGCTTCAGCATCGATAATCCGGGGCTGTTTTCATCTTTTACAGCCAGCAAGGACAAATCATGCAAAGCAAGACCGAAAGAGATGTGCGTTTCCATGGCTACAGATACACAGCCAAGTGTGCATGACGGGATCTCTACCAAGGTGTCCATGGCAACCACTTGGAGCTACGAAAACACTTAATTGTCCATCAGCAGTAAAGGACAGGTAACACAATGAGATCAGGGAGCTAAATTTGTCCTGACAGGCCGAACAATCCTTCTTCTTCTTCTCCTTTTTGCGGTATATAGATATTACGTTTGTTTGTTTTTTCTAAACGCTGCTTGGTTACGTGGACGCTTTTACGTGGCTTCTACGTGAAAGAAAGAGGAAGTGGAACTCGCATCTGGTCACAAGCCGAGTCACAAGCTTGTTTTTTTTTTTCATTCTTCTAATACACATCTGTGTCATAAACAGCATCATGGTTTCATATCCAAATCGCATTTATTGGACGTGCTGTGCACAATAAATATGGCATCCTATTTACGGACATAGTACAGATTATCTTTTATAGATTTTAATCGTTTTTAAAAAAACACACATTTGGGATCCACCTTATTCACGCGGAAGCGCCGAGCCAAGCTACAGCCGAATAGGCGCTACTTTAGAGAAGCACTTCGGAGCGCTGATGTGAAACTCGTGCATTCTTTACATTCCCTTTTTTTTTATCTAACTCAAGCCTACGCAGCACATGTCCAACACCCTGGCTGAAATATGAGCAGAACAACAGCTTGCGCGATGACGCAAAGGACTTTTTTTTTCTCCCCCTCTTCTCATAATTGAATTACAGCACTGGCACGGCCACCACACACCACACACAGCATAGTCAGTGCTCCCAGACGTCTCCCACATACAGTGCTGTATATATACATCTCAAAAACACAGCACGAGTCCAGCTTACACTGACATGGGATGGATGGATGGATGCACAAAAAAACAAAACAAAACAAAAAAAACACACCACTTCTGTCTGATGCTGGTTCAATAGATGATAGAATTCAATAGAAACTTCAGCAGGAGTTTCAGATACTGCACAACACTGCATTTGATATTTATTTGGCTGCACATTAAAATGCGCTTATCCAGAACAACTTACATTTTATCGCATTATACATCTCAGCAGTTATAGCAGGTTAAGGGCCTTGCTCAAGGGCCCAACAGTGGCGACTTGGTGGTGGCTGGGGTTTGAACCCAGGACCCACCAATCAGTAGTCCAACACCTCAACCATTGAGCTACCTCTTCCCTACTGTATATCCATGCTGGAATCAATTTTAGGAGAAAAAGAGATGATTTCAAGCTTTTCATAAAAGGTGCCTTGTGAGGTGATGGAAAACTGTGTCATAAAAACATGTCCCGCGTGTCCATACTTGTCATATGTCTATTTAAAATCCAACGTCTTCACCTATCACCGAGTGAAGAACCACATTCGGTAGTTTCAAGTGCCAAGTGCCAGTATCAGTACCTTAATATTTGTAGAAAATAAGACCTGTTTTGCAATACACACAAGGGTGAGGCAAAAATGACCCACATTATACTATATCAGGTTGTATTAAAACTTCCGTTGGTCTTATAAACGCTTTCCGTTTCGGGTTACTGCCTCCAAACAGCCCGCTGTGCAGGTGTGAACGCGTTACATCAGCTCATTTGTAACTGCGCTCGCAGCTCAGCCTTTAACATTTTTAAAAACATTTTTCTGAGGGAGTACCGACACTTGATGGACAACGTGGAGTATGTTGAAAAATGATGTATTTATCTTTTCTGAATGTTAATTAAAATGAATTCTACAGCCTTTCGCCTTCGTATATGCAAACACTGTCTGCAACAGTTACTATAAGTGCTAACAAGTGACTCATCTAGGTGAAAAAAAATACATTTTCAGACAGGATCATATAACACCATTTAGCACTTCATGATTCTTATCTCCTGATCCATGTTTTGTTCTTTGTAAACATGCATGCACATTTCAAATCTCATCAGATAAAACCAAACACATTTGCTAAATACAATTCCATGCCTTTTTACAGTATGTGTACTGTCTGCAACTTAAAAAAAATGTTTTTAATTCAAACCTTTAAATTATCTTCAATGAACTCATTCAGATGAAACATGGCAAATTTAGATTTCACTTGAAAAAGTGTTTTATTCTTGTAGAAAATGTAAAACAGTTAAGATATCGCAACATGAATTTGGCATGGTTACGGACACTACAGATATTGTTTTTGCTTTTGCTCTTCTTAAGCTTTTACTAAAAAAAAAAAATTTAAGCAACAATGTTTACAGATCATATGCTTCTAAGCTTACATACATTTTAGTATCAATACTCACATAGAAATATGAATAATTTACCTTTTAAGTTATTATTGCCTGAAGCGAGACAGTATAACAAATATAACAAATGACCATTTTTAGGGCACATATGAAATCATCCCTCGAAAACAGCTGAAGTTAGCAACTTGAAATTTTTTAGGGAAGCAAGATTGGTCACTTCCATGTTGTACATATATTCATTAGAAGTTTTTTTTTTTTTTTAAACACACATTTTCTGTATTTTATGTGGGCGAGGAACCATATACGGTATGGTAACTTCACTGACCTTGATTTGGAACATAAACATTACAACAATGCAAAAAAAAAAAGTTTGGGGGGGAGAAAATTTTCAAAGGGTTAAAGCATTCAGGAAACAGGTTAGTTTCTGTTCTCAGTTACCCGTTACGATATAACAGCTAGAAACAGGATGTTTCCTTACCAGTTTTGAAGTCGACTTTTTATGCAAAATGTACTTCTGACTCAGTTTAAGGCACTTACATGTGTCTCCAGTGTGCATATGAAGGAAAAGAAGTTTTTTTTTTTTTTTTACTCTCCAGGCTGAAACAATTTCCCTTTAACATGACGTTATATAGGACGGTCCCGTCTGGACGAGGAGTGAAACTCAGCTGGAGCTTTTTGATTGACCTCTAAAACAAGTGTTAATGTGTTAAAAGAGGGGGAACAAACATGGGACCTTAAATAGGATTAAAACGCAGGTAGCTTGTCTGATTGAAAAGCAATCGGTCCTCTGTCCTGTGCTAAAAACGTGCAAACTTAATAAAAAGCGATAACACACTGCAGAAACGCCTTATGAAAACAGGGCCTATACATGCCATTCATCATTTTATCAGTTATTTATATATATAAAAGACATTTTTATATTCATGGTTCATATCATTCCCAGGTAAAGTTGAATATCTCCCAGGAAGCAAAAAACATAAAGACACTGTTCCTATAGCAACAATAACGTGTGCATAAATATTAATGCATTCCGTACTAATATTAGCGATGAAATCTGCTATGCATCGAGGTTTTTTTTTTTTTCCCCTTGTATGTAAAACATACATGTAGAATGTAATATAATAGAGTTATGTTATTGTTTTATATATAACGTAACAGACTCGGACCAAAATGGCGTTTCAAATAATAAGTAGCACGCAAACGTGGCACAACACACACACACATCAATACTGAAATCATGCGCTTCGTGTCACAGAAACATCTGCTCCATGCACAAGCATGTTGGCTTGCGGAAGTCTCAGCGGAGGATATCGGACTCGCACATCTGTGCCTGTGAGGTAAGACGTGAGGAACTCGAAGCCGAGCTGGGAAAGGGGCCTCCGGGATAGTGGAGTAACGCTGACCAATCTGGGCACGCTACAGAAGTCGAGCAACGAGACTTAAAGCTCGAGCTTAATCTTCCCGTATTCATATGAAAGTTGGAAGGATATGAAGCGCATCCAGCTGGAACATTACTTAACAATTAACGGCAGGCAATTACGGAGCTGACAGCACTCCCACACCCGATTAATGTTCCCTCCACCTGCTGCTGCTGCTGCGGACCCATAATTCCCTGTCTGCTTGTGACTGGTGGGAGGATGTGAGGGAGAAAAGTCATTTGCGTTATATTACAAAGAACATGTTTTGAGCGGAGAAAGGGGTGAAGTTGACAAAAAAACAACCTCAGAAATCAGGATCTTTCTCAATAACTGACACGTTTACGATTACGAATCACATACTGTAGCCGGTCGCAGCGTGTTTCTGTCCTGCACAGCTTCAAGCCCTACCGAGCACTTTCATCTTCATCTCTTGAGCTGAGCTGGAGGAGACCTGAGGTTAAACCTCAAAAAAAAAAAAAAAGAAAAAAAAAGAAAAAAGTGGTTGTCACATTTAATGGTCACGTAACCCAGACAGAAAATAGAGGTATAAGCGCAATCATGGCAATAAACTATTTAAAAACTTTTTTGCAATAAAATATACAGTAGATAGCATTTTAAAAATGGTCTAAAGCCAATCCCAGAAGACTTTGGGCACAAGGCTGGAGAAATCCCTGAACAGGGTGCCAATCAATCACGTTGAGCAACGTGGGAACACCAATCAGCCTATTCTGCATGTATTTGGACTTTGGGAGGAAACTGGTGAACCCAGAGGAAACTCACCAAGCCCGGGGACAATCCCTGGGTCTCAAACCCTCAACCCTAACTAAACACTACACCACCACAGATGCGTTTTAAGGGACATTTATTTCAATATAAAAAGTCCAGTCCAGTCCAATTCTGACCACTGAAACACTTCTGGAATAAATTATTAATGCCTTAACAACTATCTAGATCAGTTTATAAACCCCAAAATTACCAAGCTAAACGCCCAATTAAGGGTTAAAACCTTGCACTGCATCTGAAGGTCGTGCCAGGTCACATGTGATGTTGCAATGTTGTTACTGTTACATAAGTTTGCAATGATGCAGCAGCACTCAAGGCCTGGGAAACGCATTTCAGTCAGGCGGCCTCGTTTTTAAACTTTATTACAGACTTTGGCTTGAACACAACTTGCTTTACACTTTATACTGACCTGTGCATTTAGGATTATAAAGTTCTAACCATACTGTATGATATCTAATAATATAAAGATCATGGGTATATCCGAGTATAAAATAAATGTAATTTTATATCATATTTAGATCATGAGGCCATTGTTTTTGCTAAAAATCAACTTTGAGTCATTAAAGTTTCTCAAATAATGCATTTCTTTTTCAAACTCCCTTTATTTCACTCCCTCTCCAAATGGGCTTTTTCAGTGTTTATGTTAATATAGCTTAGCTATTATGCACCAGAGGACAGCAGAGCTGAGCAACAAGACAGGGAGGGGCTCTTCTTATATGACATCATATTAGGGGGGAAAATCTTACCGGCTTGTTGAAGATTTGACAAAAAAAAAAAAAAGTGAATTTTGCATAAAACGCACCCTTTAAGATTTAATTTGGACTTATTTATTAAATTAAATTATATAGAGTTAATGAAAGAAATTGAACAAATGTTTTAAGGCGACCGGCTGCAAAGTGCCTAAATATTCAATTGGTTGTTTACCTACAGTAACAACCTCAGCAGCAACCTCATTTCCTCTCTCGTCTGTTCCAAACCACTCAGCGTTCATCATCACTAATCACCGGCCTCATCATCTGTCATCATCTGCACCTGTTCCTCACTGGTTCATGACGCAAGTTAGATGGTTTTTCAATGCTTGAATGATTTATAGGTCACTGCGTGGCTTAACACGTGAAAACATTCCTCTGAAACTGCTCAGGTACAGGGACAATCGAAAAAGTCCTCCAGGAAGTCTGGAGAAATATTCTCCAAGACTACATAATTTATTTATTTATTTTTTTTTAAGTCTGGCCTTTTGGTAGCGAAATATGATGAGAATGATCACTCCAGACCTTTGCACAGTACTGTATATAACTTCACGATCATGATTATTCTTGACTGAATAACTGAATAAAATCCAAACCAGTCGCTGAACCAGCTGAAGCAGAGATTTAGTTATATTTAGATATAAGTATTTATTCCCGCCAGTTAGAAGGTCCTCTTAAGATGGTATAGTCCATGTAGGACTGTGGGAGGAAACTGGTGAACCCAGAGGAAACCCACCAAGTACGGGGAGAACAACCACAAGCTCGAGTACCTGACTTGGGACTCGAACCCTCGACCCTAGCTAAACTCTACACCACCATGCTGCCGTAAAACATACGGACATTTGTTTAAATATAAAAAGGCCAGTCCAGTCCAATTCAATCCAACCACTAAGGCAACCCTGAAACACTTCTGGAATAAATTATTAATGCCTTGACAACTATCTAGATCAGTTTTTAAACTTTTTTTTTTTCCCCAAAAAAATTACCAACATATACCATATAATAAATAGTTCAGCAAAAACCGAAAGGAAAAACTAACCATTACCTGCTCGAAACTAAATCCTTATTAAACCATCAGATGCAGTACTACGCAACACACGGTAGTCTCCATCACAAGCCGTGCATTAACGCCAGCGGTGAACCCGACACACTGGAATCCTCTTTGTCGTAGTTGATGGTCTCCTACTCCTTACGGAGATGACGCCATTGGCGAGAGCCATGTTGAACGGATGGAAGTACGGTAGAAACCTGTAGTTACGACGAACCACGCACCATCAACTGTGGAAGAGGTGGTTTTCAAAGAGGATTCGAGAGTTGGGTTCACCTTTGTATAGAGGAAGAGCGACCCTGCCTACAGTACATGTGCAATAATATATTGAACCACTTGTGTCAGTTAGCAAAAAAATGACGCCTACTTTTGGATAACTTTCGGTACCTTCTACTGTATGATGAACTTTATGTACTGTAAATGTCAAAAAGTCAAAAATAAACATACCAGCACATTAATATCTGAAAAATGATCAACAGAAACTGAAGTAGCAGTGTTGCAATACCATACAAGCCAGCAATGTGGAAATGATTATAAGTTTAAAAAGCTAAAGGAGATCACGTCACTCTAAACGAAGCCGTTACAGCCACTCTGAAACGTTACAGTGAAACCCTCTGCTTCGCCCGGTCTAATAAAAATACAACCTTTTTTATCGATATCCTCTCCATCTGTACACATCTCTTCTCATCGTTCCCCGTCACAACCGCCTCAACGTCCTCACGCTTTCCTCCCGTCTCTCCACTCGAACGGAATGCGAACCGCCGTCTCTCCACGCGAACGGAACGTGTGTGTATTCCCGCCTCGCATGCCTGACGCTTTGGGAATCGGCACTGACGTTTGGTAAGAGGTTACAACATACAGCATTAAAAAAAAAAAAAAATTCAGGAGTTAGTCAGCAGGAAAGAATGACAGAAACGTAGCCGGCTTTCCTGTCCAGTCCTGGTCTCAAATACGCGTCAAGTCCAATTTTTTTTTTTCCTTAAGGAATGGAATTGAGTTATATCATGAAGGGCAAGATAGGAAATGAATTGAAACTGTTTAAAAAAAAAAAAGAAAAAAAAAAAAGAAGGCAAGGCTTTCACGAGACGCTGCTGTGATTTCGATGTTACACAATAACACCTAGACACCGTAGCTCTGACTAATTAGCCTGCGACGCAAATACGAGCAAAACAAGCTCGCTCTGATCACAGCAAGTCCCGACAAATTCCGAATCGTTTCTCATGAGGCGCTGTTAGGTACGGCACACGGGATGGAGATCGTCTTGTGCAATCCAAGCGGTACGTGATGAGTCTTGTGTCACGTTTACTTAACAGATAGTCTTTCTCTGTTGTGGGAGGGAAAATCCGAGCCTCTGTCCCGGGACCGCAGGCAGCCCACACAAACCGAACTGCTTAGCAGCTGGAGTTGTCGTTTTTTTGTTTTTCTCTCATGTCCGAGTGAAATCCAACCTCAAATCCTAATCCTGTTTTCCACTGCTACAGCATGACGCTTTATTTCCCATAATGCAGTTTTAAGACACGTTTTGTTCTTCTGCATTGTTTGATCTCTCTTATCTTGTCTTAACAGTGATTACTGTGAATGATTTACATAGTAAGTACAGTAAAACAAAAGAAAAAAAAAATGCAGATGTGAGTCTGGATCTAGTCTTAGCTTCAAAGTCTCCAACCTCCAACCTCTGATGTGTTGTTGGACACTTTTCTGGCCAGAAGCTTCATGAGCCTGAAGGCTACTCATGCGATTTAACAGCTTTAAACAGTTCGGATAGCTCAGGGATTGTAGAGCTTTACGTTGTCAAGTGTTTAAATGTGATAGCTTCGGTTTACACAGCAGTTAGAAGCAAGGAAATGAGAAAATGTCACCGTTAGAATGGTTTTGCCAACCATGCCAGTCATATAGTATACACCACCTGCCATTCAGAAGGTTCAAGCAAGGAAAACTTGAAAACTCAAAATTACAGTCCTGGGACTGGGGGAAGAATAAAAGTTGACCCATAGGGATGGGAATCACCAGGGACCACATAAAACAATATTACTGCAGGTGAGATTTTTGAAGTATCAATTTTGTGCAGCCTGCCAGTGTGTGTGTGTACCCATAGCATTATAGAGGAATGCCAACATAGAGGAGTGCCACCTCAAATGCAAACAAATAAACCGTAATCTCGCGGTCCATACGCCGCTTTATTCTGTATACGAGGTCGCTGGGGGCCTGGAACCTATCCCAGGAGACCTACTCTACTGTAGGTGCATGAGGTGGGGTACACCCTGGACGGGGTGCCAATCCATCACACAGATGCACACACACGCGTGCATTCACACACTACAGGAAATTTGGGAAGACCAATTAGCCTAATGTTTTTGGACTGTGGGGGGAAACTGGAGTACCTGGAGGACACCCACCTAGCACGTGGAAAACATGCAAACTCCATATACAGAGGCGCGAGGCAGGACGCGAGTGGTTAGAACGCGACAGTGCTAACCACTATGCCACCCAAACATATAAATTTACAAGTAACTTATAAAAACTCGATTTTGGAGTCGGTATGGTGAGACACGATGCATCACTGAATCGATTTTTTCGCGGTCTATACACTGTTTCGTGAAGTTGATCGGTCAGTAGAGATAAAGTCAAATGGACAGAACAAAAAAAAATCATGAATAGAGATCACTTAAACGCTTGATGAAGTCGCATTAAAAAAATCAACAGTAGAAATCTCGGCTAGGATTAGCATTGAAAGTAAAAGTACTTCCGTAAACAATGCAATGGAAAGTCACAGACTTGGGACTAAACAGTTGTGTGACCATAAGAAAACCACTGGTGAGTTAGTAAGTGAGTAATCTGAAAAAAAAAAAAAAGAATTGCTTAGGAGCATAAAAATTGAGTTTGAAGCAATAGAAAAAGGTCACGTGGGCATCAGGGTAATAAGGGAAGCGCATCATGCATAGTGGTCACTTTACAAACCTCTGGAGGCTTATGAGCTCTTATGATCTGGGGTTGCATTAGTTGGTCAGGTCTAGACTCAGGTCTAGGTCTAGCAATGGTATGTGGCAATAAAATTAAGTCAGCTGACGACCTGAATGTAATGAATGAGTGAATGAGAGAAGCGCACTAAAGCAATTTGTAAAATCCCTTCATGCAAATGCTAGCAACAACATGATGATTATTAAGCATTAAAAGGGGGGTGTTGTTGCCAATCAGTTAATTCTGGTTCATATCACTCATTCTCTATACCCGTTATCCGGTACAGGGTTATGGGAGCCAATTTTGAAATGCCAAATACTCAGCAAGTCTTGGGAGGAAACCAGAGGACATGCAGATTCCACAGAAAAACCGACCCATGGTGGGAACGCTCAAACCCTTGACCCGGGAGGTGTGAGGTTTACAGCGCTGACCACTACAGCTTTCACTAAACAGTTATGTTACCTTCAACAATTTGCAAACTTTTTTTGATTTATGATTACATTTTGACTTTTCCTTTCTCAAAAAAGCTGCCGATAATATTCTGATCCACATAAATAAATGATGCAGTTATGGTATTGGACGTACTAGACTTGAGCCAAAAGGCTTGTCTTTATGTTGAAGAGTATTGTAGGGATGACGTCATGGTCTGGTTGAATGCGAGTAATCACAGCTTATACAACATATAGACAAAAATTAACCCCTATTCTATGGACAGCAGAAATCTGATCTGCTGTCGCACAGAAAAACTACAGCGAAGCGTACAGTACAGCATTACCCAAGACATGCAGGAAAAGGCCTGTTACAGTATAAACATGGAGAGAAAAGCAGAAAAGCCCAACCCCATCTCAGCCAACAACAGAAGACTGATTTAAGTGGCAGTTTTTTTGTTTTTTTTTGCATTTACCAATAAATTGGACAGAAAACTGGACAATCAAGCTACAAATCTGGCAGAATGGATGACGTACACATACACATACACGCAGCCCGAGAAAATGAGCCAGGAGCATGCAAACCGGGGAAAACCAAAATCCAGACGATGACCAAAAAACATACAATAGCATGCTGGAATTCTGCTTTTCCTTTCTGTCTCACACACACTCTCTCTCTCTCTCTCTCTCACACACACACACACAGGCACGCATTAGTCTATCAAGTTTCAAAGAAAACTCGCTTTCTCCCACCTTTCCCCTTCCAACGTAAGGCGAGATTAGAGATTGATTGTAGACGGCTTGAGCTTTTTCAGATCCGAATAAAAGGCACTGTTTCTTTTCATCCATACCTTTAATCATGACCAGCGCACTCCCTAGCAGGAAACCGCGTCCAATAACAACTCTTTTCCTTTCGGAGTGGACTTTCATTTGATTCTCAAACACCGTGACAGAGTAATAAACATCTCTGTGGTCATGGACTACTTCACTGAATAAAAAGACGGAGAAATGAAAGAAACAAAAGAAAAAAAAAAAAAGAAAGTGGTATCCTTGTCATAGCTTAAAGTTGAAACTTGTTACTACGATACACCACGTTCAGTGTTTTCAGCTGGACATCCACGGTCGATACAGTGTTGATACGGATTGTCACAGATTGTCACGGTGCACGCTTTACTGTTGATTCTTTTCAAAATACGACCCATCTGTTCGTTTTCTACCCATCATGCTAGCTCCTCCGGTGCTTCCCATCCCATTGGTGCCTGGCTGCAATTCCCTGAAAATGCAGATAAGATTACACAACCCACTCCCTTCGGATAGCCCATGAATCATACTACAGCAACCTTCCGTTCGTCTGGGCAGGGGTTGAAGACAACACATTTCAGCTGTGGAATCCGCTACTGTTATGAACGTTATAATGGCTGAAACTCCCAGCATGTCTGTAGCACAGAGGCATCGCTGACGCAAGCGAAAGAAAGTCTAAACGGCTCTGCATTCTGAGTGCACTGTTCACGCTTTGTGTTTGTTTATTCTAATGATGTTATAAATTACATAAGGTCTATCTTTCATGGAAACATGTCAAAAATAAACATTGACATTATTAAATATTAACATCATCAGACCCTGAAACTAATGTTGGAAGATTTTCTCAATTAATTCACTTCTTTCCAATTAATGATGTTTAAACACCTTTTTTTTGTTGTTCTAACCTCGATTATGCATGTCCATAGATACAAATATTTTAAAAATAATAATAAAAATGATTGAAAATCATTTTGCATGAATAAATGCTTCCTTGTATTTACATATAAGGTAGGAAACTGGATGCTCCACTGTTCAGTTGCATTAACAATCATTAATCGTTCATAAAGGTTTTTTTTTTCCTGTTTGCTTTTTTAAGCTACTTTTGAGTGGTTGGACCAGACAAGAGGGGAAATGAGGGTGCTGCTGAGGTTGTTAAATAAACAACCCATTTTTAAATAGTATATTTAGACACTTCTCAGCTTGTCGCTGAGATTTTTAATAAAATTTTAATCGGAAACCGAGCAAGTATTAGTTTACGAGCGCCGAGTATCATGTATCACGCATGCAACTCTTATTTTGACACTGAGCGTCACTCTCTCACCTTTTCACCCGTTGTGTGTGTATGTGTGTTTGGGGGGGGAGGAGTGTTACTGTGTAAAATGAGGCGAGGGAAGGGGCTAATTCCACACACACACACACACACGGCGCCTGTGCGCACCAACGGAAACTCTTATCTGTCTGGATTTATTTGTACTTTTTTTTAAAGGTAAAGTGCAGATTAATTTGTTTTATTTTCATTTTATAGATTGTATTAATTATTTTTATGTATTTATTTTTTGGGGCTGTGGAACGAATAATTTGAGTTTTCATTATTTCTTATGGGAAATTATCATTTGGTTTCCAAGTTTTTTGGAACACAAGCCCACTCCCGGGAACGAATTATGCTCATAATCCAAGGTTCCACTGTATAAAGAAATTTTCCAGATTGATTTATAACAACTTTACTCCAACCCATAATCCTATACTAAACTAGTAGAACCACAAAAGCTTATGTTACTTACACACAAGCTCTTAGCTATGATGGTACATTTGGACAATTTGCTTATTATAAAGCACAAGGCGTTCAAGTCAAACCGGGACTTGATTTCTGTGCAAATCTTGGAGAGACTTGGGCAAGTTTTTAGCTCAGTTCAAAGATTTAAATGTCACTTATGGATATTGAATTTGTAATTCTTCGCATATACTGTTAAACAGACAGAGCCCCTCCAAATCAAACTCGCCTCTTCCTGAAAGTCAAGTCAAGTGGTAAAGATTCCCATGAAAGGAGCGAGATGAAGAACTTCACGTCTCGCTAAAAAGATTTGTACAGTTTTGAAATGTTAGATAATTTAACTTTATCCTTTATTCATCACATTCATACATTACTGAACAGTGAAATTCTTTATTCCTTGCATATCGCAGCTTTTGCTAGGAGGCTAAGGTCAGAGTACAGTGTCAGCCATGATACAATACCCCTGGAGCAGACAGGGTTAAGAGGCTAGTTCAAGGGCCCAACAATGGAGCAGGGGCTTGAACCGCCGACCAACAAGAGCCCTAACAAACTGAGCTACCACTGCCCCAGAACAAGCTCCGCCCAGTGCCTGCCTGGTAAAGGAAGAGGAAAGCGGATGCCCATGAGGAAAGAAGGTGCATCAAATCTTTCATCTATTAGTAGGAAGCCCTGTACAGTACAGTACATACACAATACCTGGCACACGTTCATTCAATCGGGTGCCTCAGTTCCTAAATATGACCTATAACATTTCAAACTTTTGTAATTCTTCGCATATACTGTTAAACAGGATTTTTTTTACTTGGTAAATAAGTACATGGTTTTTCAATAACAACATGATATTTGTGATTTTATCCGAAGGTATGCAGCGTGTGAATCAGAGCTCCATCTCACGATAAACTGCGCAGCGCACACAGCTGAAATCTAAGCTGCACTCCCAAGTGGTACATTCAGCCACCCATATGTTTGCATAAATCTTTGTGTGAGAACCAGTGAGCTGAATTCTGCTCCAGGCAAAACAATAAAAGCGGAGAGTGTTGGCAAGGAACAGATAAGGGCTACGGCCTGGTACTGTACCGCGCTGCAGATCAACAGAATCTTGCGCTGCTTTCCTCTACGCTGTAAAATCCCCGTGACTGAATCTGGAATGTGTAACCCGTTTGTGACACTGTAAAGTTTTAAGCGGACAAAAGGGCAACGGTTTCGTACAGCTCGGTCTATTCCCGTGTGTTGTTTTTCCCTGATCCTTTTCCTTCGCTATTAAACCAAGCCGGATTCTCCCACATGCGGCTGTCGATCACGACCGCTCCGCTCCTTTATGATGAGTCACAGATGAGCCTGCAGAAGCTGCGATGATTACTTTACAACATGTCTGACTATTGATCCAGAATCAGATTCCTTTGGTATTCTTCCTGTAATGGTTTATACATACAAAGTGTTCAGAAGTTCAGAAGCCTACAAACACGGCAACATTATTGAGATGGTGTTTAATGGCTTTTTTCTCTTTTTTATATATATATAGAAGTCAGGATTGTTCAATATAAAGTGACATATCCTTTATCTCAGCAATATTTAGTCAATCTCACTGGCTCATCATCTGTACTCCTTTATTCAGTACACAGGGACACTGGGAGACAGGAGCCTAGGCCTGGGTGTGTACAGGGTACATGCACATTTACAGTACACACTACTATTGAGAACACCAATAAGCCTAATCTGCATGTCTTTGGACTGTGGGAGGATACAAGAGTACCCGGAGGAATCCCATAATGCATGGGGAGAACATGCAAACTCTGTGCACACGAGGCGGGAATCGAACCCAGACCCTGGAGGTGGATCCGTGCCACTCGATTTTTAAGGGTTAATGAGAGTGGCTTCTAGCTACTAGATAAAGTTTGGACATTATCTAAATTCTTGAGAGCTAATCTCATTGCTTAATGTGTAACTTCAGCACACTGAGTAGCAGAATGAATCAAAACTGATCCAAATCAAGATGGAGTTACACCCACTTGATTTAAACCATTGTTTGACGGTGGTTAAATGATTCCTGGTTTGATTTGGTTCAAGTTTGACTTCTTATCTCCTTCCACCTCCAAAAGAAAAACCATGGTTCACGGAATGGGCGGAGCTATATTGCTCTTAGGCGCTCAGAGTAATGGTAATGGCAACCCATCCAGGGTGTTATCCCGCCTCGATTGTATGCCCTGGTGTTTCTCTTGGAGCTACTGTGACCCAGAAGGTGAGTCATCAAGATCTCAAACCCAAATCCTCCAAATGCAGTAGAAAAAAAAAAATCAAGACAGAGGATATTGAAGTGCCATGAGCTGCTTTGCATACTAAACTAGGACACAGCAATGTGATTTAAATCTACACAACATACACTCCATAAGTGTTATTATGCCCCTTTCAGGTGTTAAAGCATTGTAAAAAAACACATGATTACATCATCATTAGTATAAAATCAAGTTGTTAGCATTAAATTACCAAAGAATACACAAATTGTCTAAAATAAGACATCTTGATGAGACGGAGCCCTATCCATCACATTGGAGCGTCTGCACGCCGTCACCAAACCCCATCCTTTCTTTCATCCCCTGTTGACCTTGGCAAGGAGAAGATTTCAAGTGCTGAGCTCCAATGCAATTCTTATATTTTCTTAGACAGAGCCCCTCCAAATCAAACTCGCCTCTTCCTGAAAGTCAAGTCAAGTGGTAAAGATTCCCATGAAAGGAGCGAGAGGAAGAACTTCACGTCTCGCTAAAAAGAATTGTTCGGTCAGTGTCTCTAGTTCAAGAGCCATCACGTGCGGCAGGATTGGATGTCCTGAAGCCTTTTCACACCAGCATGACGGCAAATAGGAGGTTTAGTCATTGAAGCACGTTCTCAGAGCATCAAGTATCAGGAACGGTTTAGTTAGGCACCAGGTCGATTTCAGGACTAGGAAGGTATTTCAATAATCAAAACTCATAGTAGAGGACTGAATACCTACAACGATCGCACAGTGTCCATGGGAACAGAATAGGGCTTTTCGTGGTGTGGTTCGAGGGTGAACGTAAGAGTAATGTGTACAACAAAAAGCCGGTATATTCCAGGAGAAGATTCCAGATTTTACAGAAAAAAAATCTGGTTTTATTAACATATCAAAACCTTAATGAAAACACGAAATGTTCTGTTTACACCCTTCCATTAATCTCTGCTATTTGTATTAGAACACAGTGGTGATGTCTTCTGCTTTACGATGTGTGCTTCCTTAAACCTCAATTAACTCATTAATTTATTAAATTATTAGGACTTTTAAAGTGACCCAATTACTATAGTTCACAATGGACACTGATGTCACAGCTAATTAATAAGGTAACAGTTGTGTGACCTTAAAAAAATAGTATACAGTAGTTTAGATCTTTTCAAAACGAACCATTTATTCCCAGATGAACAATGTAAGATCGGAAAGAGAACCACAACTCCTTATCCGTTACCAGAAAAAGTCATTGGATTTTGCTGAAGCACATGAGAGAAAGTAAGAAATCTGAGAATAACTTCTGAGGGAAAAAATAGAATACCCGAGACCAAAGTCCGAATTCTGAGGGGGAAAAATTGAATTCTGAGAGAAAAAAATCTGAATTTTTAGGAAAAACGTCAGAATTCTGAGAGGAAAAAAAAAATTTCTAAGTTCTGAGAAAAAATCTGAGAGAAAGACAGAAATGTGAGATTAACTTCTAAGAGGTAAAAAAATAGAATCCCTGAGAACAAAGGCAGAATTCTGAGGGGGAAAAAAAATCAGAATTCTGAGGGGGGGGGATAGAATTATGATGAAAAAATTCAGAATTTTGAGGAAAAACGCCAAATTCTGAGAGAGAAAAAAAAGTTGGAGTCCCGAGAAAAAATCTGAGAGAGACCAAAGTCAGAATTCTCAGGGGGAAAAATGTCAGAATTTTGAGGAAAAAGTCTAAAATGTCCAATTTAAGTGTCACATGATCTCTATATTAATACACCTGTTCTTAAAGAATCCCAGAAACATTTTATAACAAATTACTCTATAAAAGCTAAGGATCAAACAGCAGAGGGGATACAGTTCAGTTCAAATTAGGGAAAAAATGTTAGTCTGGGTCGTGTTATAAAATATATGTCAACCAAAGGTCCAAGTCTCTCTCATCACCCTTAGTGTCACAGTACATAATATCTTTTAAGAGGATGTTCGACCAAAAGTCTAACCTAAACCATCAGAAGCTGGGTTTAAGGCAGACACAGATGTCTTTGTGCAGTGAAAAGGTTGGTGCAAAGTCCAGCTTGCTCTCAAGAACAGTGTTATAATTCATGGTTCTTCCTGCCACTACGAATGCATCAGTACCCAGGACACACACAGACATACACCCATTCCATTACTCTATTATATACACACACACACACACATACAGGTCATACAAAAAGTCACCCATGTGCAAGCCAGCTTGTGGAACAACTGCACGGGCATCCTGGCACGAATCCAGCCTCTAAGTGGTCAGGCTGGTTTGTGTCATGTAATGCTGACCTACTTAACATGACAATGTTGTGTTAAAGAGGATTTTTTTTTCTTTTGCATACAGAAAAAAAGGTGTGCGTGAAAAGGAAGAAGGAAAAAGATCTGCAGAAGTATGTTTGATCTTCATAGACAGAACTAGGATGTGGTTTTAGTGTAAGGCTTTGCTGTTTATCATTAACTAAACAACTATTTGCAATGAGTTGTATTAATCTGAACAGACATTCTTTCTATAGCCATCGCCCTATTCGTGTACATTTGCACCCAGGAACGTCTTTCGAAAATAAAGATTTCCAAATATGGTTACATTTATTAGAACTTCTCCGACTTGACTGCAGTTACAGATGTGTGGATGAGACTGAAACGTGCTGTTATGTGTTAAAACACGAGGCACGGCCGTATGGTATTTGACCCCGGTTGAGCTGGTATTTGACCTCTTGACCCTAGGACACTGGGCTTTCCATGAGGGGAAAAAAAAAGACTACAAAAAGACCTAATAAAGCGCTTCTTAAAGGTTAAGCGTTGTAAATACACAGGCGGTTTAATCTCCACGCTGGTATTTGAATAACGAAGTCTGTCTTGCTTGTTAAAATATTTACAGAAAAGTCTATAAAAGCACACGCCATGTACGTTTTACAGATGTGCTAAGAGCTTGTGGACGTTAAACAGCTCCAAACGGGGCTACGACTCGAGAGCAGACATACAGCAGCAGACGTTTCGGGTCGACCGTGCACCATGGTACCGTTTAGGACGTGGCCGATACATCAGAATTCAGGTTCTACTGATTTATGACACATAAAGAACATAAAAAAAAAAATAAATAAAAAGAGTTGATGATATCATTTTAAGTGTTGAATACTTTGGATAATAACCAAGTCACTTACTGAAACCCGATTATGATCTGAGTGTTTAGAATGCAGTTCTCCTAATGGCTTGCATCTTAATAAAGTTAAATATGTATCTTCACTTTTAACGACACTTTAATCAGAGACAAATTCTCTAAAGTTGTCTTAAACTGGCAGTACGAGTTCTGCTCTGAAACATCCCTCGAGCAGTTAAGATAATCTCCCAGTCAGGGCCATGCCTGGTTCTGCCTTGTGATTGAGATCACAATTCCACTAAAAGGTGCCACTCATTGCGGTCTTTGGGCTTTCCAAATACTTGACGTGATACAATTAGAGCAAATGTTTCTAAATGCTTTCGTACCTTATTACTCCGAACTGCGAAGCTATTATGCGTAATGCAATTACGTGTAAGTGTTTTAATGTTACATCAGACAAGCATTACTGTTACTCTTATTCCGAATCACGTACGCCTCGCCGCCTAACAAGGCAACATTCTTTCTGCCTTGGGTCGGCCTGTTTGCAGAAACAGTGGCAGAGAAAAGTAAACACCCTCAGGCACGGGGAGAGCGAGCCTTAAAGGTTGTAAAGGCACGTGCTGTGATGTGCAGGAGATATTTGCAAACAAAAGATGTCCTAATTGAGCAAGAGAAGGAATTTGCGACTTGTCCTTGCTGGCAGACTTGGGTGGCAGATTGCTAAGAAGCATGTTTGAGCAGGAAATTCTCCTTCGTGTAGCTTTTACGACGGTGATCTTTACACAATATACAATATACAGATAGTATGGGGCTATTATTTATTCTGCCTAGTAATTGTATTCTATACTGTATATACTAGGTAATAGATGAAGGGGCAGTGGTGGTCAGGCGGTTGAGGATCTAGGTTGCTGATCGGAGGGTCAGGAGTTTGAGCCATACCACCTCCAGTTGTTTTCTTGGGGAAGGCCCTTAACCCTACAACCCAACTACTGCATATAGTGAGGGTCCCAAGCCCGGGTAGAAAGTGGGACATCCGGCCTACAACATGCCAGATCTTGTGGATCAAATGATCCAATGTGCTGACCTCTAGGATAAGAACAACAAAGTCAAATGTTGGGCAAACTTGAGCTATAAGTTGCAGAAACACAATGTATGAGGCCCATTTGGGGAAGCTCGCCAGTGTTGGGCTTCCATTGAGGTTCCATCTTGGCATTCCTCTTCCCTTTGTGTGTGTGTGAATCCTGTCCAAATGCAAAAGGCCAGCAGTTAAAATGGATTAAGTGGTCGCTAATCCACTTTGAATTGAGGCTCAGGGTGATGGTATGCTTCTAACGTCATCGCAAGGAAAAACCCCAACTACAAGATGAATTCAAAGTTTACGCTCTGGCAGCCCAAAATCAAGCACGCACTGTATTTACTCGCCAACCCCTCCCAGTTTTTCACCCTCTCTGCCTCTTTTCTGTATCTCTCAAGCTGTAACCTGGAATCCGGGGTATTTGCTCAATGTGATGCCAGAAAACTGACAAAAAAATGAAGTATTTTGTTTACACAAGCACCAAGCTTACGTGAATATAATCCACCGATCAAAGACAATGCCAAAGCTCCTGATGAACTCCAAAGCTTAAGTGGAACACCTGAAGGCATGGTCGGAATGCCACAGAGTTCAGGCATTTACACAGGAATGATGAATGAATCACGCATTCATTCATCTTCATTAACTTATTCTTGCTTATGGGGCCTATCCTGGTCTCGAGGTGGGAATACACCCTGGATGGGATGTCCGTTATGGGACACCAAGCTCACACCTCACACTCTCACAGAGACCGTCTGTGGGCAAGACCCGTAACCCTATACCCCCATACAACCAAGTGGGACATCCAGTATAAATCCTGTGCCAGACCTTGTGGATCAAATTATCCAATATGGCGGTCTCTAGGATAAGAATGACAAAGCCCAAGAAGTTGGGTGATTTGAACCAAATGTTGGATAAACGTGAGTTATAAGTTACAGAAATACAATGTCTGAGGGCCATTGAACTCGCCAGTGTCATGGCTTCCACGCTGAGTCCATCGTAGCACTCATGGCACCTTCACACCTTCACACGCACAGTTTTTCACTATGCAATCCACTAGTAGGGAAGGACAGTAAGAACCCTGGAGGAAACCTACAGAGACCTACATGAAAAGAACATACAAACCTTGGAGATGTCAGGTGACTCCTCCACCCACTGCATCACCATAACTCCCAGGTCCAGTACCTTCATCACACATTCACAATAACTGTTTGTTTTAATGGTCAAGAATGATATGTCAAACTTCTGCTTGCGCAACCTAACTGTAAAATGAGAGAGAAACTGTTTCTCATTTACAAACTGTGCGTATTGTTCACTTGGTTCTTAATTATATTCCTATTAAAATGCAAGTACATGAATATGTAAAAACCTTCTCTTTAATCAGATTAGTTCAGGTCATAACCCCACCACCAGGGTTAAGTCTTGCACAGTTCAGTACTACTGCTTTCGACTCATAAGGAAGCAGTAGGATACACTAACATGGGCTGTCGCAGAATTTCTGCCCAGCATTGTTCTTCAGCGGATAGTTATCCATCCATCCATTATTTATCTTATAGAATCATGGGGACCCCGGAACCTATCTAAGGTCACGAAGCAGGGTACACTCAGGATGGTGTGCCAACCTGGCGCAGAGCACAAGCACGCACTCTTCCGCAATCCTACATTACAGGTGATTTGGAAAAGATCAGTGTGTACGCCTTGCTAACAGACAAAACCAGAGGACCTGAATATTTCCACTAAACAGACAAGAGGTTGCTGTAGGTTCTCCTTCCTTCACTGCTCCCGCACCCAGGGTTTCCTGTCCTCTTATTGGTTTGTTACCTGACTGCGTTCACCTGTTGTCCTCGAATTCAATTCGATCAAGTCTTTCATTCTTAATTGCTACACATCATGCATCCAAATGTCCTTAAATTTTGACCCACACACATTTCTGATTATAAATTATCCCTGTCTAACTTTAGCTGAGGCGGCAGCCTTAGTGGTCAGCACTGTCGCCTTGGACCTTCAGATCCTGGGTTCGAGTCACATGTCGGGTCTGTATGCATGGACTTTGCATCCAGGGCTTGATGGGTTTCCTCTGGGGTCTCCGGTTTCATCCCACAGTCCAAAGACATGCAGATTAGACTAACTGGTGCTTCCAAATTGCCCGTAAATGGTCCTCTGCAGAAGGAAATGGCAACCCATCCTTGCCGAGAAAATCCCATGGATAGCATCCATGGCCTGCTATGATCCATGAGGTTACAAAGAGTTGGACATGAGTAAACTAAAAACGCAAACTTTAGCTGCTCAGGTTATGACTGCCGATCACTGCATGCTGCAATCAGCACGTCTCATAGGACTGACCTAGTGAGACATTTATCCAGTTATCTGTGCTTTTTCATTCCGATATGCGTTTGCGATGTCGTGTCAAACACTATTAACATTATCTGTCCCTCTTTTTTTCTTTCCTATGCAAATAGAACAACACACTATCACTAAAACACACTTTTCCCAGATCTTCAATTAATCCTAAGTGTATCCTGGCCAAAGCTGCACCAATACGCTGAGATCTTTTTAAAGTGATGCCTACTTATAATTTATCATGTAAATAATTTAGAACAGGATGCAAACAGATACAACGTGATATTTATTTACTCGCAACATGACATATTAAATCACCACATCAACAATTCGACACTATTTTTATTCATAGCCATGCAACTCACTGTGTGAGTGGTTACTATAGAAACGATAACAGAACAAGCATGCTTGCAGCTTGAACTGTTTTCAGGACCGCTGTTAAGAATAAAAATAAAAATCGAGCCCTTCTGGTCAGTCGGAATCAAGTGTTCTGCAAAAGGCTGACGCAGCTGAAGGTTGTGCAATTTCTGTTTTGTGTTTTTATATATATATATATATATATAGGGAGAGAGAGAGAGAGAGAGAGAGAGAGAGATAGATAACATCTTGTGTAAAAGGCAGAACATGACCTTACGGAGTGTAACTAGAAACGGAATTATGAAATTGTTTTGAGTACAGAGAAGACGTTTGGGATGCAGCATTTGTTCGGCATGAAACACCGGCTTTCAAAGTGTTCCAAAATGACACGGAGGGGGGTGAAAGCATACGTAATGTTCCTTCTCCTCCTTACTTGCACAGTCTCCCATTTGTTTTTTCACTCCCATGAGCGGCATTCGAGAAGAATGTCTCTGCGTTGCTCACATAAAGTTGCTGTAATTCTGGAGCCTCAGCTCCACCACGTTGCTGCTGTCGGGCCCTTGAGCAAGGCCCTTAACCCTGTCGGCTCCAGGAGCGCTGACCCTGAGCTTTGACCGCAGCCTCCTTGCAATCCCGGGATATGCAAAGAATACAGAATTAACCTGTGCAGTAATGTACACATGACGAACAAAGCTTAACTTGACGTGAAAAACATCCATTATAACCATCCAAAACAAGTACAAGTCAGTATTTGCGGATTATACAAAACGATGGAAAGAACCCAACAGAGCCCTTTTTAATTCTAGGAGTGTAGTGTTAATAAGCTTTAAAAATACACAGTTGACACGCTTCACAAAAACCACTTTCTGACAATTGCTTATGTGTTCCGACTTGATTCGAAACACCTGCAATAATGCCAAATTATCAAAACAATCCAAAACAATGTTGTCAAGGACTTTGTTGACTCCAGCTTTCCAAGCGCATACCAATACATTCTGCATCTTTTCAATAGCAGCCCTGACAGTCCTGTTGCGTAACCAAAGCGTCTTATATTAAGCTAGAGTAAAAAAAAAATAGTAATAAAAAAAAAAAATAAAAAAAAAAGGGAGACAGGAAAAAAGAAAAGAGTAAGGAAAACTAAGATGCACTGTGATTACAATTACACCCTTTCTTTCATGAGGGATTGGAAGGGCCTTTGATGTCTTATCTCATGTTGGAGGCCTGGCTATTGTGGTTTATCTCCTTTGTGGTTGATGTTGGAGTGTCACGGCCCAGACCAGGTGGCAAAGATAATGCTTCTCAAGGCAGGAAGAAAAATAATTTTTAAAAAAGGTCAGGAAAGAATGTTCTTATCTTCAGCAAACTCCCTAAAAGGTATCGTACATCAAGATACTGTACACACCAGTGTTTTCACGTTGCCAAAATTTGTGGTTCAATACAATAGCGAAAAGTTTTTTATACCTTCTCTCTGAGCCAGAGATCCCATTAGTCAATATTTACTTTAAAAAAAATCCTAACTATGCGTATAATACCTGCAATAAATTGCAAACTTACAGTATATAACTGCTGCAATTCCGAATTTTATGCCGTCGCTCTAATGAGTTTGAGAGACACAGCAACTAGAAAACATTTTAATAAGGCTGATCAGATACACCGTAATCTAGGACTGACAAAACAAAGTACATCTGGTGTCCACACTGTATTCTAAGGCTGCATTATGTTAGATATCTCGTGATGCAGACGACTTTGATCTTTGTAGTATCTTTGTAAACACAGTCGCCCAGGTTATGCACTTTGTAGACGCTCCCTTACGGACTGCATTAATATAAAACATGTTCGTGATCGCATTCCGCGGATTTTAACAGTAGAAAATGAAAACGTACAGTATATTCGAGTATACTTGCTGTATTTAGGATCTTAACTTTTTTTTTTTTTTTCCGGCCTCCTTTATATTCAGTACAATTACTTCCGTACTGTATTTCACTATTTTCAGGTCACCTTTTTACTGTCTCTGTCTCGTCTGACGCTGACGAATCGGTGCTCACTTCATCACCCACATTGTCACCGCTGTCAGAAAATGCTGATACAGTACTGTTTCCAAAACTCGTAGCACCAGTATACCATGTGACACTAGTACACACAGGCTTGTATTCAAGCACATCCATGATCAAACGTACATCGTTTATACGTAACGCACGTACAAACGAAGCTTTCTACAAAATCAGCAGAATGACACTTAAGCAATTTTCGTCTAAATATGAGAACTCTAAACAAGTCAAGCAGAACAAACGAATCAAATCTACTGTATAAACATGCACAGAGATGGATTGTGGACTGACTATTTGATAACTAATGCTTTGTTGACTCAACTTGACTCACTGAATGCTTTATCAGAAATACTATTTACTTTCCAGACTTTTTCAAAACTCTGCGAGACTTGAGAAAGCACTCACATCTGTCTCAAGCCGAAGTGACATTATTATAACGAGAGGTGTTCAAGTCAAACCGGGACTTTTGATTGTAGAGAATATAATCCCCTGCTATACTAATGCACTTGTACAGTACCAGCGTTTCACTAGTGTTTGGATACCATCAAGATAGGAAGTTTTCTTTGTACGCCGGAATAGCCTGCTTCATGTTTGCTTCAACCTCGGCCAGGACGTACAGCCTTGTTTGAAATGTTTGCATCAGTCAAATGTTTTACTGCGTCCAAGAGCCTCCTCACTGTACTGTGATTAAAGTCCTTTCTAAATGTCGAGCTGTTTTACATCTTCATTCTTGAGAAAAGTCCCGGTTTGACTCGAACGTCCCTCGTACCATTTAATATGATGCTCAATAGGATTAACAGTTTAACATATTTAGAATCAAGTCCTTTAAAATCCATGAAAAACTGTCCATCACAATTTCGACTGGTCAAACATTTATACACAAAGTATACAAAACATTAGTTTGATCAGGTCAACAAAAACACCTCTATCTATTCAAAAGAGCCACAGGGAGAAACGAGTGCTCAGGTCTATAAGGGTCTATAAAGTTTAAATGTGATTTTTAACTGAAGCATCATTCCTGCTTCTGTTTAATGCCTGTATGCCGTAAATGCAGTTTCTCAAGTCTTTCATGCAAAAGGTATAAAAAGCATTTGATGAATCAGCTCTACATTTGGCTCCACCAAAATGTTAACAAAAAAAACATAAGGCGGCTACTGGAAACGATAATGACGAGGTAGCCAAGTCAAGGTTCAGACAGAAGCTTTGAGATTTTTAAGTTCTGATGAATCTGTCATTGTTTACATTTTTTATTTTTTTTTATTCATACAGTATCAATGAACCTTGTATTGCTTCAAGTGTTAGGATCAACAGCGATACCCAATGGGAGAAGTATTTCGAGACGCCACATGGTCATAACAGCCCTGCAGACTAGCCAGAATAGATTACAATTACACACTAGATTTACCTCACGCTGTGACAGCTGAGGCTCAACTCAAGAGTGTGCAGAATTCTCAATGGGTTTGTCGTAGAGAAGGAACCAAGTGTTGGGAATAAAATGTAATTACTTGTTCTTCTAGCTGGTTTTTCTTTCCTTATCAGTTTGGACACAGGTTCTCCAGAATAGGGCGGCACGACGGTGTAGTGGTGTCGCCTTGCGCCTCCAGGGTCCGGGTTCGATTCCCGTCTCTGTGTGCATGGAGTTTGCATGTTCTCCCCATGTTTGGTGGGTTTCCTCCGGTTTCCTCCCACAGTCCATAGACATGTAGCTTAGGTTAATTGGTATTCCCAAATTGCACATAGTGTGTGAGTGTGTGTGCCCTGCGATGGATGTCACCCTGTCCAGGGTGTACCCCGCCTCGTGCCCTAAGCTTCCTGGGATAAGCTCCAGGCTCACCGCGACCCTGAATACAGGATAAAGCAGTATAGACGATGGATGAGTGAGTGAGTTCTCTAGAATGATGAAGATTTTGACCAAATCATACAGAACAAGCTAAACTCACCACCGACAAACATGCCTCCTCCCCAACATGTTGTTACTAATGTGTATGCCAGAAATTTGAAGGAAGGCATTTGACCTTGCTGTGACCTTGATCCTTTTTTAATCAGTTCCCAAATCTAGTCAGTCGTAACAATGGTAACAATGCTATTTCCATAACCATTACCAACCACTTTTTCTTGAGATACCATGCCAATGAGAATCTTGGATAGTTGCTGGATGCATAGAAATATCTTAGCCACTCAAATATCTTAGCCACACAACGGATGTGAGTTCCTGAAGCTGAATGTATAAGTAGAAGCGGTTGTATGACGAAATGGAAGAAGCTATTCGGGGTAAAGTTTTCACACATTTGACATCATGCTGTGAATTTGAACCTGTAACAACACCATGCTGATTACCACGATGACTCAATTTGAACCCTACACACGTTTTAAAAATTCAATTCATTCTTGCAGCATGGACATGGAGCGCTGCCGCTAGGAATCGTGATTACTGAAAAACTCTGAAGATAAAACTGAAGATATGATGTCAGACATATCTTAGGTTTGAAGCAATGCTAGCTTCGCTATGTAACTAGCAATGCTATGTTGTATACAGTATTACCCATTTCTTCAGATTTTGCTTCCATAAAACCAGACTTTCTTGTATGTTTTTTTTTTTTTGAGGACTAGTTCGTGAGGCTTACTGGACCAGTGAGAAACAGGCGCAGATGATGACAGATGAACTTCTGACGCTGACTGGTTAGAACAATTGCGCTGCTCTAATGAAGGCCTAATGAGCCTCCGCACCAAGAAAACAGGCTGATCAGATACATCATAATCTAGGTACATAAGGCTGCATTATGTTCGATATCTTGCGATGCAGACGCCTTTGATCTTCGTAGAATCTTTCCCTTACTGACTGCATTAATATGAAGCATGTTCATGATCGGAAAGACGAGAGGGGAAACAAAGTTGTCGCTGAGGTTGTTACTTAAACAAGCAATTTTTAAATGATACCTTTAGTATGGCACTTTGCAGCCAGTTGCAGTAAAATGTTTGTTTCCATTAATTAAATTTTATTTAGTTAACTGAATTTAATATGAAGAAATAAGGGATGGTTAACGATTTTTGCACATTCCGGTTCCTTTCCTCTCTGGGTAACCATGCCGTTACCAACGTAAAACGAATTTTACCGCTGTGGATGAAAAAATTTTATAGGGTAAAAAGGATTTTTCCTTACAGCATTGCTCTGACTGAGTTATAATGTTAAATCTCTAGATTTTTTTTTACATACACATATACTGTGTATATTTGAATGTGTGCATGTATAAGACTGATAGAAGGAGAAAAAAAATCAACTGTATAAACTAATGACTGAAACTGAAAAGAGCGAGACTAGCAACAAGCACACCCGATCATTATTGCTCATAAATCCCCAAACAATCCTTTTTTAAGTCACGCATTTGGGTGATTTATCATCCATCTGGAGGGGGGGAAAAAAAACAGAACAAAACAAAACAAAATGAACTTTACACACTCTAGAAGAGTTTAAAAAGACCACACTGACTAAACTGTTGCTCTTAACCTGCTTAATGTAATAACCCTCACGCTGTCAGTAATAATATTTGTGAAATACGGCTACATCAGCTTCGCAAAAAGTAATGCTCAGCTCAGGTATAACTCTGACGCTGCCTCGGGAGCTGCAAACTAAACCGAACGAGCAAATAGTCCAGGGTTTCAACACTGCTTAGAAGTGTCGAGGTTCACGGGGGAGTTCCAGCTGAACTTTTAATAATGTGGTATGTGTAAAAAAATAAAAAATAAAATACTTGGGGGACATCGAATATTGTTGTCAAGCCTAATGGAATATAGACAAGTATTATGCAAGTGTTAAGTCAACGTCGAAAGAAAAAGTGAATGGATTTCTTGCAGGTCCAGCACAAATACAATAACATTCTATTTTCTAAAATTAATCTATTTATTATATATAGTCCCAGTTTGACTTGAACAGGCCATGTGTGTGGGTGTGTGTATACAAGGCCTGTTCAAGTAAAACCCGGACTTTTGACAACGGCCTCCCAGGAACTCCTTAAATGGCCCAAACATGTGTAAATTGATTGGACCAAGGTCAGGACTATACAAGGGATGTGGTAAAAACTCCCAGCTGAGTTGCTTTATGAATGGTAGAAGTCTTCTGTAACTGTCAATCGGTTTTACATCTTTATTAGAGATCCCAGTCTGACTTGAACGCCACTTGATCATCATTGTTAAATGTCCTTTTTAAAAAACAAATGTGCGACATCCAACAATCAAAACACGCTTCCTAAAGATATTTGTGAAAATCTAATTTCCAGGCCGCCAAAAAAAAGAAAGAGAAAAGATATCCAGAATTTTATTTTCTAATATTATCTTATGTGTAGAGAAATCTGAGCTCCTATGTAATTGTACAGAATTGTACAGCTTGGGCGGCTCCCTGGCATAATGATTCGATTCCTACCTTGGGCTGTGTGTGTATGTGTGTGTGGAGTTTGCATGTTCTCTAACTTGCATTTACAAATTGCCCGTAGTGTGCGAGTGAGAGTTTGCCACCCATGCAAGATTCTGTACCAGTTAAATTTGTTCAGTGAGGGCTTCAGAAGGAGCTCTGACTGTTAGGTGTATCACAAGGTGGCAGCACTGAGACAGAAAGGACACACCCATGTGAAAGCATGGCATGGGTGTCAATCTTAAGGTCTGCTTGTTTAATCATAGAATGGTGAATCAACAGAGTATACAATACGTTACCATAACTATTATTGTCAGTAAGAAGTAACAAAAAACAATAACAAAAATATATATAAAAAAAAAAATCATGTATACTTGGTCAATAACGTGTCTTTAAATGGATTGTGTGTACTTCTCCAGATGTGCACAACAGACATCCAGTAACACTTTCCTAAGCAGGTTACACAGCAGCTGACACAGGATTCCTTTGGGTTCAGTGAACATCTATAGTCCTCACTGACCATAAAACAAACATGCAGACATTCTGTATACAGCACATGATGTTAGGTGAGAATTTAAACCAGTGAGTAATTCACACCATCATTCAGAACCTTAACACTACCCTTCTGTTAGTTCTGTCTCTCCGGCTATACAGTGTGCTGTAAGTATTTCCTCTACAGATGATATCAAATTGCCATATCCTGTAAACGTTAGACATCTTACACTTAGCAATGTGGACCAACAGCAAAGGTGTGTCTCACGGTGGCAGTCAGACAGTATTTAAAAACAAAAACAAAGCTACTGTACATAATCTGCGCATACCAGCACCACACCTACTGTATGAACATACCACTACCTTATCACGGTCAGTATTAGCTTTCTCTAGAATCTGTATCGTCAAGCTGATGGAACAAAAATAGGACTCCGTGTTGAGACACATTTCTCAAAAACTGACATAGATCTGGCGAAACTAGGGGGGGGGGGGGTGCACTGATAGAATCTGAATGATTTTATTCACCTCAAGCAGTGGGAATTTAGCAATACGAGCATCACAAGAACCAAAGAATCTTAACATCCAAACACTTAGGTGGGTTTTAAGTAGATAACTAAAGTTGACTAAATATAAGGCTGTACCGAAATTCTCAATACGTAGATGAACGATCTATCAGTTAAAAAGTTTGGAATCTCATGGTCTTTCCTGATTTTTGCATACAACAATGCTGAAGGCGTCCGAAAAATATGCATTAATCCCCTTCGAACAGCTGATATTGAGATGTGTCTGCGATTTATGCTCTGGAAAACCTTCATAACAGCTCTAATCTAAGGTGATTTCTGAGACTGGTAACTCTAAATGAACTTCTCTGCAGCAGAGGTAAGTTTTGGTCTTGCTTTCCTCTGAAGATCTTCATGAGAGTTTCATCATGGTGCTTGATGGATTTTGCAAAAGCACTTGACGATACTGTTCTTGCAAGAACTACTCCAGACCAGCTGACCTTCACGTCCTAAAATAACATCTGACTTTTGTTTTTGAGGTTGTTAAAAATTACCTAATGCCATATGTCTTCTTTCATAGTTTTGAAAAGTTTTGAAATCTGCAGTATTGTTCCAGAATGTAGAAAACAAATCAGCGGCCAAACCTTTTAACTGGTAGTGTACGTTACACCAGAAGAGTTAATTGTGAGTGTTTTCCAACCATCCATACATCTAGGAAGCTCTGTAGTCCAACTAGGGACCATGGAGGCCAATGTTAATTGGCATTGTTTTTATTCTCATCTCACCAGCGCTGTAGGTAGACATTCACACAGTACGGGATCCCCAATTAGCCTAATCTGCATGTCTATGGAATGTGCGAGGAAACCGGAGTACCCGGAGGAAACCCACCAGACACGAGGAGGAGAACATGCAAACTCCATGCACACAAACCCCAAGGCGAGAAGCAAACCCGGACCCTGGAGGTGCGAGACAACTACTACCCAGTGTTTTTCCATTTACAGCATGTATAATCATTTAGAGGATGTTTCGTATAAAAAACACATAAATTTTACTAAATAATAATAATAATGTTAGTTCCCCCAGTGAATGAAGACTTTTAGGATTTCCTGCAGTACACAATGATGTCACGTAATGTGACTTAATTTTTAAACTTCTGTATCTTTTTAGCATTTACCGATACATAGCTATATAACTTTTTTTTATTTGTAAATTCAAAGTTTAACATATTCACTCATCTATACAGTTTACAGTAGGACTGTACAGTATGAGGTGAGGTTTGCCCTGGATGGGCTGCTAATCCATCATAGAACACACACACACACGCTTATCCACACACACTGTGCAATTTTGGAGAATGCCAGTTCTCCCATTTTGCACGTTTTTTGGAACGTGGGAGAGGAAACGGGAGTACATGGAGGAAACCCACCAAGCACACGTGCAAACTCCATGCACGCTGAACACGAGGCGGGAATCGAACCCGGACCCTGGAGGTGCGAGACAAAAGGTGCTAAAAGACTACGTCACCATGCTTACCATTTTAAAGTTTTAATGAGTATATATAAAATACTAGATTTCCTTGTGTGGGCACAAGATGATGTCACAATGTGATATTAAGTGCAGCTTAAACTTTTCTTTCTTTTCTTTTTTTTTAGCAAACACAGATAAAGTGGTTTAACTTATTTTTTGTTCATTTTTAAATAAAAGTTACACACTTTCTAAACTATTTCCCTTGTGTAAATCCTCTCCACAGGCTGTGTAACTTCACCCTACAGTGCTGTATGTTTCCCCTCTGAGTGAGGAGTGACTGTAGCTCTGGTGCAGCACCACAGCTCCCCTCTCACTGCCACTTTGCACATAAAGTAGATGTCTGTTTATTTCTAGAAATAGAACGTTGTGAAAGTATCCAGTGATGTATTTGTTCTTATTTACGTATGTTAATTAAAAAAAAAGAACCAGAAGAGAGAGAAACTCGGAACAGAAGCGCTTTTGTTTAAGGCTGTACAGCTGTGTTTAACTGAACGGGAACGAAGCGCGCGCGAGAGCGAGCGCGCGAGAGAGAATACTCACGAGATACGAGATGCGCCTGTCGACGAAAACCGAGTCCCCCATGTCTACAAATCCACATAGAAGACGAAAAAAAAAATAGAAAAATAAAAATAAAACAAATATAGATGTCTATATATCTAGCAGTCAATCAGTTGGATAAAACTCGGGTTGGTTGAGATTTCGCGCATCAGTGAGGATTAAACGCGCTCAGGTGCGGCAGAAAGCCTGGAGACGCGCGCGCGCGCGTCAGGGAACCGACAGCGAGCAGAACCGAGGCTGCAGCCGCTCATCCATGGTAACGATCAGACCGCAAAATAACTAACAATAAAAAAAACAATAATAAAAAAGTATAATAATAACTAAACAATAATAAAAATAATAAAAGGAAGAAGAGATCTCTCTGTTTAGGCGGACTTGTCTTGAGTCGTGCTCTGCACTCCGGCGATGCTGAGCTGAAGTTACTCAGAGCAGCGAGAGGAAGCACTTAAAGGCGGAGCTCATCACGCATACGCACGCACGCGCGCACACACTCACTCAGCCAACCTGCTGACGAGTTTATTTCGTTTCATGCACAAAAAACATCCCTCGTTCTGATCTCTCAAGCTTCATAAGAGTCTGGTGGTTCATGTGATTTCCTACCAAAGCAAAAAAAAAAAAAAAATGACTCAAACCTGACTGAAAACTGCTGCTGCCCGGTGTTATGCAGTAAAATGCCCCCCCCCCCCCCCCATTAAACTCTATCAAATATTATATTAGAACATAAATTCATAGGTTTTTGAATTACAAATTACACCAAACGGATTTGATTATAAAATAAGCAATATACTTTTAAAAAACATGTATATAATTTTAGATATTTTATATATACATACAGTGTACTGTATATATTTTTTTTTATATTGCTTATTTTATAATAAAAACTTCTTTCATGTAATTTTTCATCATCAATATTTATTTCGTGTAAACATTTTTGTATTACATGACAAACCCCTGCAAAATCAAACTGCCAGAAAATAAACAATGGTCTTGACGGCTGTCACATGCCTAGGGTTCACTCACTCACTCACTCATCGTCTATACCACTTCATCCTGTTTTCAGGGTCGCAGGGCCTGCAGCCTATCCCAGGAGACTTAAGGTGGGGTACACACCTGGACAGGGTGCCAATCTATCGCAGGGCACACACATACACACACTCACATGCAAACTCCATGCACACAGAGATGGGAATCAAACCTGGCCCCTGGAGGTGCAAAGTGACAGTGCTAACCACTACACCACAGTGCTGCCTCTATGGGTTCATTATAATAGTAATATCACGTTTGATAGTAATAAACCTATGAATTTATGTTCTAATATAATATTTGATAGAGATTATGTAGGGGGGTTGGGGGTTTGAATCTGTTGCGACTCCGATCCGTCTCTGTGCATTTCCTCCAGATTTCCTTTCGCAGCATATGATGGACGCCATCATCCAGAGCGACTTACTCTATACGTTACATCTCATGATTTGGCCTTGTTTAAGGTCCCAACAGGGACACCTTGGTGGCGCAGAGGGTTTTGAACACGGAACCTACAGTACAGTAGCACAATGCCTTAACCACTGAGGTGGGTCTTTAATTAAATTCACTCTTAATTAATAAGCGACCTTGCATGAATGACCCCATGAGTCTTCTTCCCTCCAGACGAGGACTTCCTCCACACTCTCCTACCAAAGACATGCACAGGCGAGGTGGTGGCTGCTCATGCTGTTGCCTGGCACCTCCAGGGTCATGGGTTTGAATCTCAACTCTTGTCTGTGTGCAACTTCCTGCCCATATTGGGTTTAGTTTCCACAGATGAGAACTCCCTCCACACTCTCCCACCAAAGACATGCATATAGTAGGTTAGGTGGTGGTTCAGTGTGTTAGGGTTCTGGTTTGAATCTCAACTCCGGTCTGTCTGCATCTTCTCCCCCACACATGCCTTTCTTTCAGGCAGGAACTTCCTTCACACTTTCCCTCCAAAGACATGCATTGTAGGCTGATTGGCATTTCTTGATTACCCAGTAGCATAACTATGTGTGAAAACCTGACTCATGCTGTTGCCTGGCACCTCCATAGTTAAGGGTTTGAATCTCAACTCCGGTCCATGGCGTTTGCACACCCCTCCATGCATGCATGCCTGGGTTTCCTTTCCTTTAGGCGGGAACTTCCTCCACACGCTCCCTCCAAAGACATGCATTGTAGGCTGATTGGCATTTCTTGATTACCCAGAGAGCATGACTTCATGTGTGAGCAGGTCAGCACCCCATCCAGTGTCTTTTGCCCCGAGTTCACTGGGATAACCTCCAGGCGCTCCCTGAGACCCTACGCAGGATAAGCAGAATGGAAAAATAATGCATGTATGACTGTAGGCCGTGTGTGTGTGTGTGTGTGTGTGTGTGTGCACTCCTTAAAATAAACTGCAAGTGTAGTACTAAGTGAGAAATAACGCTTGAACTAAATCACGCTTGTGTGACCGTTAGCAGTCAAATGGCATTGTGGGAAAATAGAGATAAATCAAAGACCAGAGAAAATAAATCAAAGACCAATAAAGATGACACTTTTTGCATAAAGATGAATATACAAGTCTTGCATGGTGGACTTTTTAAAGTGACGTGCACATTGTTAAGAAATGCTATTTGTCCAGCCCACGTCAGTGCCTACACTAGTTCACAGACTGTTTTTCTTTTTTTCATAGCGCTTTTAATAGAACACAAGCTAGGGGGTGAGTGAGAAAGTGAAGTGTACGTGCCTATGTGTGTGTGTGTGTGTAAGAGAGTAAAGGGGGGAGGGGTGGGATGGGGGGGGGGGAGAGGAAATGTACTAATTTCACTCTAACTTCCGTGACTCAACAACTGCAGAAACATTCTCTCGAAAGACGAAAACACTTCATCGTATGCTGGGGATATTTATATTAGAGAAAAAAAAAATCCAGTTTGGACAAAACCTGAGATTTTTATGAAAACACCACTATTTTTCTCCAACATTCAGACTCGGTGACCTAAAAAAAATCCACAAAAGTCTGATTAAATTTAATGAATGAATTGTTGATATAAGAGTGGAAAATACGGCTGCACGGTTTGCTCCCAAAAAGAAAAAAAAGAAACATCACAGTGATTATGACACATATTGTGATTTCAACTGCAATATTTAACTATAAAATTTATAATTTTATATTTAAATAGTATTTTTCTGGGCGGCACGTTGGTGTAGTGGCGTTGCCTTGCACTTCCAGGGTCCGGGTTCGATTCCCGTCTCTGTGTGCATGGAGTTTGCATGTTCGCCCCGTGCTTGGTGGGTTTCCTCCCACAGGCCAAAGACATGTAGTTTAGGTTAATTGGCGTTCCCAAATTGGGCGTAGAGTGTGGATGAGTGTATGTCCTTGGATGGATTGGCACCCTGTCCAGGGTGAACCCCGCCTTGTGCCCCAAGTCTCCTGGGATAGGCTCTGGCCCCCCGCGACCCTGAATACAGGATTAAGCGGTATAGATGATGAGTGAGAGTGAAGGAGTGTATTTATCTGGGCTAACAGCAAATTACTGAAATTATAAAAGCTTATTAAAAATGTCAACGTTTTACGATTTAATATTTGATCTGGTAATATTTGGTCGGTCTTGTCATTTTTATGCTATTAATTAATTGTGCAGTGTTTGTGTAAATTCAAAAGTAGTGTTTCATTATTATTCTTTCCCTCCATTTTCAACAAACTCATTCAAAGCAGGTAACTCCACTCTTGATTGTATTTTATGAAATTAGGGAATATATGAATTCTTATGGAAGTTGGGTTTCCTCCGGGTACTCTGGTTTCCTCTCACAATCCAAAGAAATGCAGATTAGACTAACTGGCATTCCCGGGGTGTGAATGAAGTGTGTGTGCCCCGCAATGGATTGCCAGCCCTCCCGCCCCCGTGCCCATGTATACAGAATAAAGCGATATACTTCAGTTTTCAGTTTTTTTTTTTTTTTTTTTTTTAACAATTAACTCTAAAATAAAAATATTTTATTTTCTGTGGTTTCCTCGTGGCGTTCTTGTCGTACTATTAAGACATCATTTTGGATGTGTAATTACGCTGGCATCCGCAGTCGCCCAGTGAGTGGCTCACTGTTGAAGACGCACTCTTCTGAAGCGCTCCTCTGTTTGTGCAACTCGGCTGGAGGGTTTAGCAATCTGGACAGCGTTACCGGCGGACACAGGGCTTCTAATAAAACCCTCCTTGGAGTTCACGGAGTTTCCAGATTCATATGTGTATGAGTTAATACAAAACATTCGCTTCGCTTTAGTCAGGTTTATGTTCTTACAAATCCGGGCCAGGTTAATGTAAAACAATACTGAGAGTAATTTCATTACGTAATATACAGCATTCATAAAAAATGAAGACGTCTTTGAAATATATATATATATATATATATATATATATATATATATATATATATATAATATAGAAAGAAAGACATATTCATCAGTTATAGTAGGTACTGTATGCCTGTGCAAACCTTGACCACAAAGGCGTTACGAGATGTTTCTCAATCCTCCTGTCACTGATGATAAAAACAAAACATTGTGGTTTACAACTGGGGCAGATACCAGGGCGTTACCCGTGCACACAAAGTTCCCATTGCAAGACCATGTGCAAAATGATGCTCCCAACAATTAACCGCCATTATAATTATTATAAGACTAAGTTAAAAATCAGCTTCTGAGCATGCACCATCTTCTATTCCACTGTTGTGCGCATTCAGATTTCACTCGCGTCTAAGGCAGGGATTTGGTTAGTTGAGGCCGGTGCTACAGGAGTGTGACAGGAGGAGGCCGCTGTCTCCTAAAATGGAGCTGAGCCGAGTGACCGTATCTGACACAAACCCTCAGCTCCTGGCTTGTGTATATACAGTTGGGAAAGAACTTTTCCAAAGCGCCAGATGTGCGGCATCACAGCGGGGCCACTTATCTCGGGCGTACGAACGCAGCCGCTTACCAGCAGTGATGAAGAATACGGGCCATGAATTACGAACGAGAAGAAGAAGTGCAAATGTTTGGGAAGAGCTGGAATGCAACAGGTTTCACTGAGGAGTTTTGGAAACGTTTATTTAGTGATGTTACATTACTCTTGCCCTATCTCCTTGGTATTGGAACATGTTCAAGTCAAAACGGGACAGTAAAAACTGCTAGTGCTTCACTACTGCTTGGACTGTCAAGGTAGAAAGTCTTCTCAGTACGCCAGAGCCATGATCTGACTGCCTGCTTCAATACCGGCCTCCCAAGAGCTCCTTAAATGGCACAAACGCGAAAATGGCGAACGTGGAGAGAGTTCATGACCGTATGGAGGATGTGGCAATAACTCCAAAGTTCCTGTAATGCGCATGTGATGTTCGTGACTGATTGTGTGTACAGTTCCCACAGACAGATGAGACAGTTCGCCGGCTTCTGCAAGCTGGTGACAAGATATCCGTTGATTATAAAGGAACAGGCGTTCCACTCGCTCGATGTTCATGGGAACGACTGCAGTGGGCTCCGAGCCACCGTGGCCGGGAATGTCATTCTTGGACATCCGGCCTTCTTTAAAACGTTTGCGCCGTTCAGATGTTTTACTGTGGATAAGAGTCTCATCAACGTACTGTGATGGAAACCACGGTACATAGTCATAATAATCATAATAATTACTAGTTACTGAGTGGTTTCTCACTCACTAATTAATTCTCACCACTTATCCTGTACAGGGGTCACATGAAGCCTGGAGCCTTTCCCATATACCTACAGATGAATCAGAGCAGTGCTGATATTCAGTACAACAGCACTCTTGCCTTAAACAAAACCTGTGATTTGAATTACAGCTCTGAACAGCTAGGATGATAAAAAGGGGTTTAAATCCACCCATAGTCGGATTCAAAACTCTTGACGTTATTGTAACTGTCACTCTCTTGTGATTGGGTTATGCGGTGTGTATTGTAAATGTTAGAGCCCTATTGGCTGTTTTGTTGTGGTTGGCTATAGAAACCGCGTCTTTGATCTAAATCCCACTTGTAAATTACTTAATTCCATTCTTTTTTTCCACCAAGGGAATGGCTTTCCTTTTTTTTTTCTTTTTTTTTCATTGAGCTAAGCGTTTCCTGCGATACCACAGCCATGGCCAAACCATGAATAATAAAACTCCAGCCAAAACAGATTGAGACAAAACCAAAAAAATCAAGCCTTGCCCAAACACTGTTTTACTTTTTTTTTTTTTTTTACTCTATCTGCTTTCCCTCTCCTTAAAACGTGGAGGTGCTTTAAGAACTAGTACGATTAAAGGAAACAAAGGAGGATTTGCGGGATGAGAGGAGCAAGAGAAAAGCACTCGGAGGCAGTGCAGTAGGAGCACAGAATGGCTAAAGGCTGATCTCAGCGCTAGGGAATGTGCTCGGCCGCTTCTTGTTGGGTAACAGGGGAAAAACGCGTTTTATTGCACAGGCCTGAACCTGACATGCTTGAGGCTGAGGCCATCAGACTGTTCTCCTCGACTCAGCCAGAGACCCAGGAGGGTCAAGAAGTGTCCGTTGTCAGATGTTTGTAAACAGAGGCAGGACAATTACGTATAACTATGTGTATCCGAACAGCTCAAGCCAAAAAAGTTCACGTTACTTTTGGATTCACGTTAATGCATTAGTAGACCCTGAGTTAGTTTTTTTTTTTTCTACAAATAGCAAATGTAAATGTGGTCCTTATTGGATATTTAATGTTTTATTTACTACATTATATTTTTCCAGGCCTACAGAAATTTGAATGTCCAGCGTACAGAACAAATTTATCTTAGCAATCTGAAATACTGTATATTAAATATATATACCGGTACCTCGGCATACAAATTGAATCGGTTCTAGAGGCGAGTTCTTAACAAGAAATTTCACATTGCAAAACATATTTTCCTATAGAAAATAATGTAAATGCAGAGAATCCATTCCTGCCAGCCAAAAATATTACCAATACTACCAATTTCCAACACTATATATATATATATATATTTTTTTTTTTTTTTGCATATAAAACCAATCAGAATATGTAAATAGGGCATGTAAATGAAGTTAAATATGGAATAAATAGACATTAAATCTCACTTTACTTTAATTTATGATTCCTCAAGGCACCGAATACCTTAAAAAACTTTCTATCGTGTTTGCTAACATTCTTCGGACCCATCCATGGTGCTATGCTTTCACTAAATCTTGCACAAAATAGCAAAAAAAAAGAAAATAAGCAAACTCACAAATAAGTTTTGATCGGCCCCCAGAAATATGCGCAACCGGATATATAAATATGGAAATGGAAATTTCTTGCAAAATTTTTGTTCTTAAGGAAAAATTTGCGCTGTATAGTTACATTTCTTACATCAGATTAGACGAACCAAATATACAATTATTAAGTATATTTATATTTAATATAATTATATATTATATATTTATAATCAAATGCTATTAACAGTTCAAACTAAAAAAATTCCTCTGTTGACAGATAATTTTGCTAGATTTAGGAATTAATTTCTACAGTAGAAAGAACAGCATTCTTCGGCAATAGATGAAGAAATTTTCTCTTTCAATATTGGTAGCATGTGACTAAAAATAAGCTAAAATCATAGACAGAAACAGCTGATGCCCTAATAACATTTGGGAGGAATTTAATATCTAGTGGTTAAAACTCCCCAAATCAAGTGAAATACTTTCAAAACAGGTGACATTACATTTAATCAGGTCTCAGCCTCAGACGAATGAGTTCGACAAGATCACACAACCGAAAAAAAACAGTCCAAGTCTTTAATAGATCTTCCATAACGCTATTTAAAATTGGTGATTTACACATTTTCTGGAAGGTCAGAAGAAAAATCTGTTTTCATTTGCAGAGCGCATTAAAAGTCATCTTTCTATAAATGGAGACAAATTTGGGAATGGCTAGAAATTTGGGAACACAATAATTAAAATGTAAGATTCCTCAAGCAATCAGTAGTTTATCGGCAACTTGATGTCACAAGGTAACGTCTAACGGCAGAAAAACAGAATTTTTCTAATCAATAATTATAACCAGTTTAATAGTTTTAAATAAAATCTACTCTATTCGTGGTTCCCTGTTATGACTGATTTAGACTAAATAGCAGTTATTTCATCGTCAATAGAATTATGGAATTATATATATATATATATATATATATATATATATAATCACGAATGACCGTGATCAATGACGAAGTCGCACTATAAAAAACCAACAGCAGAATCACACCTGTGATTAATAGGGAATGTAAGAGCATGTCCACCATTGCACAATGTGATAAGAACCCGCAGGACTGGGACTAAAACTAAAACAGCTGTAGCCATAAGAAAAGCATTTTTTCTGAGCACTAATCAGAAAAAATCAGTTCTAGGCTCAGCAACGATATGTGGCAATAAAATGAAGTCAGCTGATGACCTAAATGTACAGTAATGACCAGGGTATCACACCTATGGAGTTTTTTTTTCTTGAGGTATATCCTAGGACTCAAATTGTGACTTAGTGGTTCTGGGAGCATAAGTAACCATTTTCACACATGAACAAATCAGGATTATGTGCTGGATGAAATCTTTGCTATAATTGTTACCTCCCACAAAAGTTAGCCTCTAACCCTAATCCTAACCCTGAGTCATGCAAGTTATTTTCCATTTGCAAATGTCCCACCCAATAGGTTTAATAATCGCTTCAGATCCAACTGCCAAGCTCACAAAGGATTTAATGATGACTTAATGATGTCATCACACAGAGGTTTTAACCTGCTAAAACATATCATTCCTTGTTCTCTTTTTCCACTGACACTGCCGCGTTTCTTCCAAGTACAGGATTACGTGTAGGCGGCACGGTGGCTTAGTGGTTAGCACTGTTGACTTGCATCTCCTGGGTCCGGGTTTGATTCCCGCCTTGGGTCTGTGTGTGCATAAAGTGTGCATGTTCTCCCCCGTGCTTGGTGGGTTTTCTCCGGGTACTCCGGTTTCCTCCCACAAACTGCACCCCATCCAGGTTGTAGCCAACTTCATTCCCGAAGTCTTATAGGTCTTATAGGATAGGCTCTAGGCAACCCCCCCTTCACAGGATTAAGTAGTATATACGATGAGTGAGTGAGGTTTGTGTGTTGCGGTAGCATTCATTTTTAAGTCATTCAAGCACCAATCGTTGAATTATCTCCAACTAACAGATACAACTTCTGCACCCTCTTCAATTAGAACCTTTTGGTGTATATTGTAATCTTCAACATGCTTAATGGCAACTGATCCAATTTCCTTAGAAAATGTCTCGGGCAAACCGAAATACTAACCACGAGGCAGGTAGCAGAGAAGGATGCAGGTTCAGGTTAACATGCTTTATTTTAACAGGCAAACAAATCCAAAATACTAGGCAAAGTCACTGTGAAAACACAGGCAAACATCAGTAAAAAAACAGATATTTAAATATTTAAAACTTGTACTAGTACTTGCTCTTGGAGTGCTCTGTGCATATAGGGGACGCCTCACACCTGAATGTTACAGTGAGATATTAGCTTACCACACAGCTGGAAGGGCACAGCTGTATAGGATGGGAATGTGACTACCGCCTATGTGACTATGCGACTACTCAATGACTACCGCCCTGTTGCACTAACACCCATCATCATGAAGTGCTTCGAAAGGCTTGTCATGAGACACATCAAAGCCCTGCTGCCCCCCTCAATGGACCCCCTGCAGTTCGCATATCGTCCAAACCGTTCAACGGACGATGCCATCTCCACCACACTCCACCTGGCACTGTCACATCTTGAAAAGAAAGACACTTACGCCAGAATGCTGTACATAGACTTCAGTTCAGCATTCAATACAATCATCCCCCAACACCTGATCGGGAAGCTGAGCTTGTTGGGCCTGAACACCTCCATCTGCAACTGGATTCTGGACTTTCTGACCGAAAGACCTCAAGCAGTGCGGATCGGGAGCTACACCTCCAGCACCACCACACTGAGTACTGGGGCCCCCCAGGGCTGCGTGCTCAGCCCCCTGCTGTTCACACTGCTGACTCATGATTGTGTAGCGACACACAGCTCCAATCATATCATCAAGTTCGCTGATGACACGACCGTGGTGGGTCTCATCAGCAAGAACGACGAGTCGGCGTACAGAGAGGAAGTGCTGAGGCTAACGGACTGGTGTAAAGACAACAACCTGGCTCTGAACGTCGAAAAGACAAAAGAGATGGTTGTTGACTTTAGGAGGACTCGGAGCGAACACTCTCCGCTCAGCATCGACGGCTCTTCTGTGGAGATCGTCAAGAGCACAAAATTCCTGGGCGTCCACCTGGAGGAGAACCTCTCCTGGTCCCTCAACACCAGCTCTCTGCATAAGAAAGCCCAACAACGTCTTTTCTTCCTGAGAAGGCTGAGAAAGGTCCAGCTTCCATCACCGATCCTCACCACCTTCTATAGAGGAACCATCGAGAGCATCCTGAGCAGCTGCATCACTGTCTGGTTTGGGAATTGTACCGTGTCAGACCGCAAGACCCTACAGCGGATAGTGAGGACAGCTGAGAAGATCATTGGGGTCTCTCTCCCTTCTATCGAAGACCTTTACACCACACGCTGCATCCGCAAAGCCACCAGCATTGTGGCTGACCGGACACACCCCTCACACACACTCTTCACCCTCCTGCCATCTGGAAAAAGGTACCGAAGCATTCGGGCACTCACATCCAGACTGAGAAACAGTTTTTATCCGCAAGCCATCCGTCTCCTAAACACAAAAGGACTGGACTGATACCTGACACACACACACACACACATACACACACACACACATACACACACACAAATCACTCAGACGAACTAAATCTGGAACATCTGGACTGAACTGATAAACACACATGCACAATCACACTGATGCACACCCATCCCAATCTGCTCATACCTACATACCTGTGCTGCTCCTTGCAATTTTTTGCACAATATTTAAATTGCTATTTATTGCTATTTGCACACAATACTTCTGTCAAAATTGTAAACTGTTTACTGCTGCTCTTCCCACTACCTCAATTCATCCTTCATCAAAAAGTACTGTTATGTCTTACATTGTGTCTGTCATGTACCACTTTGTTTGCACATTTGCACGTGCACTTTTGTCTATTTTTGTATTTTTGTATAGATATTGATAGTTCTTGTTTTAGAGTAACTTAAAAATGTAAAATTTATGTTGTACATTTATGTTGTTACATGTATGTAGCACCCTGGTCCTGGGGGAACGTTGTTTCGTTTCACTGTGTACTAACTGTATATGGTTGGAATGACAATAAAAGCCTACTTGACTTGACTTGACTTGAATGGGAATGTAATGTTTAAAAAGGGCACATGTGTGATGGGGCAGGAATTTCTGGTTGTCAGAACATTGTGGTGCCCTTAATTTGGCTTGACTTGTTTGTTTTATACTATATATATACGGTGGAACCTCGGATTGCGAGTAATGTGGTTTACGAGTGTTCCGGAAACCGAGCAAAGATTTGTAATAAATTTTTAATCGGAAACCGAGCAAGTATTAGTTTACAAGCGCCGAGTGTCATGTATCTCGCATGCGACTCTTATTTTGACACCGAGCGTCACTCTCTCACCTCAAACCACCCCCCCAAAGGCTTCGCAAATACACAGAAACTCTGCTCGTCTCTTATGTGTGTGCGCGTAATTTGACACTGACACACACACGCACATATGCTCTTTCGCCTTTTCTCCCCCTCTCCGGCTTCACAAACACACAGGAACTCTGCTCTGTCCCGATTCTTTTCAAAGGTAAGGTGCTGGTTCATTTTTTTTTTCTTTACCGCAGTGATTCCCTTAGTATGCGCTCACACCAGGTCAGAGAGATTTCTTTTTTTCCTGTTAAAACGGTGTTTCCGTTGTGTGTGTTTGTTGTGAATCTTAAAAAGCGAGGTGGGTAGACGGAGGAGGAGTGTTACTGTGTAAAACGAGGCGAGGGAAGGGGCTAATTCCACACGCACACACATGGCGCCTGCGCGCACCAACGGAAACACTTATCTGTCTGGATTTATTTGTACTTTTTTTTAAAGGTAAAGTGCAGATTAATTTGTTTTATTTTCATTTTATAGATTGTAGTAATTATTTTTATGTATTTATTTTTTGGGGCTGTGGAACGAATAATTTGAGTTTTCATTATTTCTTATGGGAAATTATGATTTGGTTTACGAGTATTTTGGAATACGAGCCCACTTCCGGAACAAATTATGCTCGTAATCCAAGGTTCCACTGTGTGTATATGTATGTATATGTATATATATATATATATATATATATAATCTGTATATTTAAATCATTCAAGATTAAAAACATCTCATTTAACACATGACCCAGTGAAAAACAGGTGCAGATGATGATGGATGATCCTGTCGGTGATTAGAATACTGATGGTGCTGAATGCTGAGTGGTTGGACTGAACAAGAGATTAAAAGATTGCTGATGAGTTTGGTAGATAAATAACCAAGTTTTTATATTGTGTCTTTCTGCACTTCGCAGCCTGTTACAGTAAAATGTTTGTTCCCTTTTCAACTCAATCTACAGTACAGTAATCTCCAGATTTTTCTTTATTGCACTGAATGCAGCCTTGTTCTGTGCTCATTGAAATCGCATGTCCTCGTCATGCTTGGTGAGTTCACTCCATGTGCTCCGGTTTCCTCCCATAGTTGAAAGACATGCAGATTAAGCGAATTGCCGTTTCCGTATTCCCCACAGCGTGTGTGTGCGCGCTTTGCGATGGATTGGCACCCTGTCTGCTGCCCTGAGAGGCCACACCCACTTTGGGTTTGTGGGGCACTACACATGCAGAAAAACAGAGCCAGATATTGGCATTGTGGCACAGCCTCCTACTGTGGTATACGCATATAAAATGTATATACATATCAAAAAATTTAATGCTGTAAATGCATTTTAGGCTTTCTGTTAAGAAGCTTGTGTTGAAGCCCACAAGCGTTTAAAGCTTTATAAAGGACACTAAATGAGGCCTTGAAGATCACTGGTACAGGGCTTTTTGTGAAATGTCGTGACTGGCCTGAAGCACAGATCATTTGTTACCTTGCCACCCACGATTCTATGTCTCTGGCCATGCGCTGTTGCCATGGAATTAATATTTAACCACCGTCACTGATGAAGATTGAACATGTGCGTCCTCCATAACTCAGGAGAGGTCTGAACAGGAATATCAGTCAGAAGTAATAAAACAACATATGCCATGTGTAATACTAATTACTGTAACACATCTCTAATTAGTTCAAGCATACAGTATGTGGATGACGGTTCCTGCAATTTAGCATCAGCTGGTTTAGGTAATTAGGAGAATGAATATGTGGTATGAATGGAAAAAAAGAGGCAATTCTCAAGTGAGCTGCAAACTTCTGTACAGTACATGATCTTCAGGAAGCATTCACAGCAGATGTGGATTGAGCAAGTGAACCTGTAGAAAAGACTTCATACTAAATGTATCCCTGCATAAAATAACAAATGTGTCTTATTGTCTTCATTGTCGTTATTTACACACAAAAAAATTAAATAATTAAATAAAATTTCACTTCTGTCCTAATACAACCGCTGTATATTAATAATTATACATTAGAAGAAGAAGCAACGTACTGTATAGGACTGTGCAGAAGTCTTGAACCTCCCCTTATTTCTTCATATTCAATTAAATCAAATCAAAGGGTTTCAAGGGACTGAAAATTAATTTTTGCCATTTTGGCAAGTTTTGCCAAAAATTTGAGCTAAGAAAGTTCTTCAGAAAACCTGGAGAACGATTCTTTAAGACTACATTAAAAATACATGAAAAACTGACTGTTTGGAATCAAAATACAGCTTGAAGAAATGTGGAGTGGCTCAAGACTTTTGCACAGTACTGTATATTCACAAAGTCTATTTTTGCTCATTAAAGTAAAAAAAATAAAATAAAATTCACGTTAAAAGTCTTAATGTAGGTAAATATGTAGCTTTTACTCGATCGTCACGCGAATTCCTTGTGTTCCTTCCTGCCAAGTGGCTGCCAGAAATTTTTGCCTGATGTAACCTCAGTGGTTTAGATGAAATCAACTGAATGTAGGCGATGTGCTCAGACTTTTGACATTTGAATTGATTACGAATGCATTTCATAGGAAAAGGTACAAACCCTAACCGCAACCTGAACTTCATACTAAAGCATATTAAAGCATGTTATACTCAGGAGCTGCTATGAATTTTTCGGGTACACAACCTGACCAAAAGTATGCGGACACCCACAATCACATTCAGTTTCGCTGTTTTCATTATTCACTGAAACCAAGCCTCCCAAATCTGGTCTACAACCCAGTGTGCACAAATCGGGCTCAATGAAAATACATGTATAGTCTGCCATCAAGCTCACTAAACACCTTTTGAAATGAACTGCATCACAACGCTCCTTGTCGAACCTCAGTGATGCTCTTGTAGCCGAATGAAAAAAAAAATGAAAAAAAAAAAGAAAAGAAAAAAAAACACTCTCAGAAATTAGTGGAAAAGCCTTCCCAGAAGAGTTAATATTATTATCCTAAGGGTGAATTAGGAACGCATGCATGTCTTTGGACTGTGAAAGGAAACCGAAGTAGCCGGAGGAAACCCACCAAGCACAGGGAGAACATGCGCGCACACAGACCCCGAGGCGGGAATCGAACCCGGATCCTAAAGGCGCAATATGTCATTTATAATTATTATTTACTAACGTAACACAGCAGGACCACGTTGGAGACGAACAAGGCCAAGACGATGTTTCGTTACAGTTAGAGGAGGAATTAAAAGGTCAGCACTCAGGATGAGGAGGAGGAGAAGGAGGGTCTTAAACACAAACGGGACGTTTTACTGTGGTGCCAGACTCGCGCACACACTGAGTGTTTACACTTGAGTGTTTAAAGTGTTCAGCGCCAAGCCTTTTCTTTTTTTAGTCAGGAATTAATACGAGGCCGACGTCTCGTACTTTAAATGCCCTTTCATATTATATACTAAAAGTAAAGGAATCTCAAATGCCTAAAGAATCATCTGTTTATGACAAGTATGACAGGATTATAATGTTTGCATTCCCTTGGGTACTACCAGAAAGCGTAGATACAAACACACCACAGTGTGTAATATCTGATTTAAAGATATTAAATACATATCCTGGAAACAGACAGCTGTGACAGATGAAGCCAGCTGTGACAGTTAAATCAATAAGAGGATAAAACATGGAGGAACTATTCACACTTGCTCATGTACCACGTACAAACACAGACACATGTACTGTACACCTGTTCACATCTTCCTTTTTTTTTTTTTTTTTTTGTTCGTCTCATCCTGGTCACTTCACACTCATGACAACGTGCTTTTTGTCCACACACAGACTTATTGTAGCATGACATAAAGCTAATGCGGACAGCTCAAGGTCGAACATGAAACACTATTTCAATGGCGTGTTAACTCATGAATGCACCCGTTACATACAGTACTGTAGGGTAAACAATGAATTCCATGAGAAGGTTGAAAGGAAAATAACACAAGCATACTGCACTACTACTACTAATACTAAGGCGTATTATCAAATCCTTCATACACATTAGCAAAATGTTACTCTTTTTTACTAAATATTTCTTACATGAATGCCACACACAAAACCGTCTCTCCCACGCATGATGAACTTAACATATTCTGGTGTTATTGTACTTTGAATGCAATCCTTTATGTGTATTTTTGTATTTTTCATCTTTATCTTTTGAACAGATTATTTACTATAGTGAAAATACACCTCTTCCAAACGGTTGAGATGTTGCTTTTTTTTTTTTTTGAAAAAGCCTTTATATGTCACATACACATTACAGAACAATGAAAGGCAGCATTCAGGGCCTTGTGCAAGGGCCAAACAATGGCATTTTGGTGAAGCTGGGGCTAGAACAACCAACATTCTGGTTAATAAGGCAGTGCATTAACCCACTGCCCCTTTACAAATGGAAACAAACAATAAACACCCAAAAAGTCGCTTAAAATTTGGGTTTGGTGGTACAACACGACATCTACTAGATTCTCTTAGTATAGCAAACCCCAAGTGGTAGAGACGGCTCAATCAGGTTATATATTTTTTCAGATATAGTGACTTAAAATGTGCTCTACCAAAATTGTTGAGAAGAACGTTAAGGGGTTAAAGTTATTCAACTGTCACAATATCACTGAAAATATTTTTTTCTAAGATCTTCAGAAAAAGATTCGGGTCATTCGTCTTTCTTTCAAGGTACAAGCAAAATGAAATCAGCATTCTACAGAAACATTTTGCCAATTTATAGGGAACTGCATCCAATGCATCACTGTCTTGATGTGGTTACTGAAAGCAAGTGATATGCAACTAAATATTAGATGTTGTTTACTTTAGTGGGGGGGGGGGTTTGACGGAAAGCACGGTTTGTTCCAATACTTTTGACTATGCTAGACTTTGGGTGGTCCACAGTAAGCAAACTGTCAAACTGACCACAATAAGATGAACAGTAAAGTGCATCATTACAAGAGTAAATGTTTTTACATCATCCAAAGAATTTCAAGCTTTCTTCCAAGAAAAAAAAAAAAAAAAAAGAACTTTGTTCCAGTACTTTTGACAAATACTAGATGGCATAGTCTGCCACCAAAGGTGCAAAGTTCTGAGTTGTTTAACACATCTCGAAAATGTAAGCAGAAATTCTTATCTACTGTCTCCCATTTATCTTTTGATCACAAATCTAAATGTATTTTTTGCTGTTCCAATATTTTTGGAGAAGACTGTAGGTAAATGGTTCCCTTTTGACACTAGGTTACAGAAGCACACTATAGAAGCACACAATCTAAATGCAATGGTCAATGTGGAACGTTCACTTATTGTCATTGTTATGCGTCTATGTGCTACGCTTGGTCCCACTTAATCCCAGAAAACTCCCACAACTCAGCTGCACGCCTAAATATTTACTCGTCTATAAACAAAAGGCTTAAAGAACGGCCTAAGACAACCCTGAATTGTCCTTTTCTTTCATTATTATTTTTAAAAAATCCAACGTCAAGACGGAATGTGAAGAAATGCATTGTACTGCTCTGTCCTGCACGTGTAATCATAACAGCAGAAAGAGAACATAGTGATGACATCACGGCATGCGCCGTCATCCTCACTGCCGGTATGTGATGCGTTAACAGACGGGTTTATCGTTCTCATGTGTGATCATTGAATATGATGAATGAGCTTAATTGCACTGCTTCCTATATTTTCCCCATTATGATGTCAAACAAACGGTGGTTTGACGACTGTATTCAGCACATAATTACCCCTTGAATGGAAAGGGTGAAGAAAGCAAGATGTAGCAAGTCGAGAGAGTGAGAGACAGAAAGAGAGAGAGAGAGAGAGAGAGAGAGAGAGAGAGTTCCCATCTAGCTCTGCTCTCCCTGGGAGTTAATGTTGGAATGCAGCTGGAATCTCAGCCAGACTCCCCCAGGTCTTCCTCCTTCTTTCGCTTGAGTCCCACTACCATCGCCAACCTATTGCGCATGAATATACAACCACAATAAATAACTATACATTGTATAGTATATTAAAGAAAATGCAAAAATCATACACATTGAAGGCTTTTAATGCACTTGATCTAAACACATCTTACAGTCCAGTGAAGCTTAATAAACTAAAAAGAATTTGAACTGGATTCAGTAGTACAGTAGTAATATATAACTGCACTATACAACAGTTCAAAAGTTGCTAGCTGCTAAACCGTTAGCGACTTACCGGCAGACATGGCAAATTATACTTTTCAGGAACCTAACTGAAATATGAGAGCTCACCAGATAAAGGAAAGCCAATTTTACCTAAAGCACATGTACCTGGAATGTACAGTACAGTTCAGTATGAGCTAGCTACAGTAGCTAACTGACATGCTAGTGGCTTCTTCTAGCCGAGCAACAACACAGAAACAAACAGAATGTTTGGCATTACTATGGATGAAATGTCAGCTATTCAAAGTTAAGTTCTTCTTTATAGATCTCCTCTATAGATGTCAGAATTGATTCAGTATTGATATTCAGTACAACCATAAAAATGAAAGAAAATGATTAAGGTACAGTAGGAAGAAATGCTGCTGGTCAAAAAAAAAAAAAAACTAAGTAAATCACAAATCACTTTTTAATATGCCTACATGTCATGTAATCTGAATATGTCCCAGTTCTTATTCTAACCAAGAACTAAAATTAAAGTAAAAGGCACTTCTGGGTTAGCATGAGAACCAAACAGAAATTAGGTCATGATGGTTGCTGGGTAAACAGCTTGATTTAGTTTTTAGAGCACACATGCATAAATACATACATACATACACGCGCACACACACACACACACACACACACACACACACAGTTAAACCTTGGATTGTGAGCACAATTTGTTCCGGAGGTGTGCTCGTATATCAAAGCATAAGAAATAATTTAAATTCTGATGATCTGCCCGAAAATACTCATATAAAAATTATTAACACACAAAAGATTGAATAAAAATAAAACAAATTAACTTGCACTTTACGTTTGAAAAGAATTGAGACTGGCGTTAGACGAAAGCAGAAGCATGAGCAGGGGGGGGCTACCATGTAAGACGATTTTTACACACAGCCACACCCGGTATCATCAGATTCATCTCCCACATTTACAGTCTTTTTAACTTTTTTTTCCATCACGGGGGCTGTTGTTGCAGTACAGTACTAAGGAACAGTCACAACAACACTTGGACACTTTTGAAAAGATACTTCACGCATGTGTATTCTCACACATGTGGTTACAATGTTATGGTAAACGGTACGCACGCGCACGGTACAGCACAGTCACGTGACATGACGCATGCGCATTGAGACTGAGCATGGGAGATGACTACCCATGACTACAGTACTCGAATATTTTATTTAAAAGATTTGCTCGTCATGACCAATTTACTCACAATTTAAGGTTCCACTGTGTGTTTTATATACACACACACACGGACAAAATTGTTGGTACCCTTCGGTCAATGAAAGAAAAACTCACAATGGTCACAGAAATAACTTTAATCTGACAAAAGTAATAATAAATAAGAAGTCTATGAATGTTAACCAATGAAAGTCAGACATTGCTTTTCAACCATGCTTCAACAGAATTATAAAAAAATAAATAAACTCATGGAACAGGCCTGGACAAAAATGATGGTACCCCTAACTTAATAGTTTGTTGCACAACCTTTTGAGGCAATCACTGCAATCAAACGATTCCTGTAACTGTCAATGAGACTTCTGCACCTCTCTGCAGGTATTTTGGCCCACTCCTCATGAGCAAGCTTTCTTTACTTTAGAATAGTCCAGTGTTTTCCTCTTAGCCATTCTTGGGTGTTTGTAGCTGTGTGTTTTGGGTCATTGTTCTGTTGCAAGACCCATGACCTGCGACTGAGACCCAGCTTTCTGACACTGGCCAGCACATTTCTCTCTAGAATCCCTTGATAGTCTTGAGATTTCATTGTACCCTGCACAGATTCAAGACACCCTGTGCCAGATGCAGCAAAGCAGCCCCAGAACATAACAGCGCCTCGTCCATGTTTCACAGTAGGGACAGTGTTCCTTTCTTGATATGCTTCATTTTTCCATCTGAAAATTTTCCATTTTTCCATTTCTGAACAATATGTGCAACTGTAGTCACAGGAACATCTAGCTGCTTGGAAATGGTCTTACAGCCTTTACCTTTAACATGCTTGTCTATAATTTTCTTTAGAATCTCCTGAGACAACTCTTTCCTTCGCTTCCTCTGGTCCATGTTGAGTGTGGTACATACCATGTCACCAAACAACACAGTGACTACCTGGAGCCCTATATATAGGCCCACTGACTGATTACAAGATTGTAGACACCTGTGATGCTAATTAGTGGACACACCTTGAATTAACATGTCCCTTTGGTCACATTATCTTCAGTATTTTCTAGGGGTACCATAATTTTTGTCCAGGCCTGTTCCATGAGTTTATTTTTTTAAATAATTCTGTTGAAGCATGGTTGAAAAGCAATGTCTGACTTTCATTGTTTAACATTCATGGAATTTTTTTAAAATAATTACTTTAATATACTTTAATATATATATATATATATATATATATATATATATATATATATATATATATAATAATAATTAATGTTAACACAACAACCATCATATCCATGGTGAAGCATGATGGTGGCAGCATCCATGAAGGACGCAAAGGTCAGAAGCTGCTTCTCTTTATCCAGGACTTGGGCTTCAATGATGTCCAGCTCTTAATGTATTTTGGCACATGCTTCTGTAAGATAGCTTATAAACAAGAAGAAAGATGTGCCTTTTCAGCACAAATCCAAGTCAACAATTAACGTCATGTTTTTGGAAAGGCTTTTTAAAAAGTCTGCAGAGCTTTGTCATGCACTCTATACATCTACTGCACTGTACAGTATATGCTGCATGGCCTTCATTATATATTATTAATACTTTATAAAATCACCTATAAACACTTCAAAGCATGTTTTACAAAGCCAGGGCACTTTGAATAACATTTCACGACAAGAACTACGGTCGGCCCGCTGGACGGCGTCACGCTTCACGTTACACTCGACAAGACTCATCGTTCTCAGGAACTACGTGAAAGATGCTTGCTGAGCTGAATCTTCTGCCTGTCACTGTGTTTATACCGCTATGCTCGCTCAGACACTGCCGGCAAGCGTGTTTACAGTGCCCGCTGGTCACCATGGCAACAGTTTTCTGACAGCAGTGTGTGTGTGTGTGTGTGTGTGTGTGTGTGTGTGTGGGTAGGAGTTTGGGCACTGACATTTGTACTATACAAGCCTACATAATAAATGCCATGCTACTGTATCCACGAGTGCAGGACAGCTTCCTCTGAATCTGAGTGCACGAGTCAAAAACTATTTTAAAGTTAAGCAAGATAGAATATTTACAAATTGCATGGCAGTTCGGTACATAGCTCGGGTTTTGTTGCAGTCCTTCTCTACTGTAGGGTAATGACATAAAAACAGGTGCTTAACCTCCCACTTGTTCACTGGCCACTGGAATGTTAACACTGGCAGACTGAATCAACAACTTAATCAACAAGCTTAGCTGATAACCTCGCCCATACCGTTCATTTATTAAATATTAGAAACCTTATCTCGAAAGAAAAACAAAATAATAATCGTAATCAAGGGCTTGCCAAAGCGAATTAGGAACCGACGTGTGTAGTGTGTTGCTCTTTTATTTACTGTAAAGTCATACCTTGTTACGGCTCAATTTAAATTCATGTAAAACACGTGCACTTTATTAAGGCTTACTTAAGGCATGGAAAAGCTCAAACATGCTGAAACTCTTAAGCAGGTTGCTGCGAGTCGTCAAATTAAGACTCAAGAGGATCAGGAAAACCACAAGTCAGATGTTAGAAACACAACCACAGAAACCCCAGCGAAGATACCGAGTGAAATAACAGAAAAGAGAGCCGAAATCCAAAACCAACAGCAATATCCTGAAGCATGCAGAATGGAAGTCATTCATATTCAGAAACAGTTTTTTTCATATCGTATCATAACATACTGTCTTTTTGACTTTTTCTTATTGATATTTATGGTAGACTAGATGTGCCCGAGGCGGCACGGTGGTGTAGTGGTTAGCACTGTCGCCTTGCACCTCCAGGGTCCGGGTTCGATTCCCGTCTCTGTGTGCATGGAGTTTCCATGTTCTCCCCGTGCTTGATGGGTTTCCTCCGGTTTCCTCTCACAGTCCAAAGACATGTAGGTTAGGTTAATTGGCGTTCCCAAATTGTCCGTAGTGTATGAATGAGTGTGTGATGGATTGGCACCCTGTCCAGGATGTACCCTTCCTTGTGCCCTAAGTCTCCAGGGATAGGCTCCAGGCTCCCCGTGACCCTGAATACAGGATTAAACGGTATAGACGATGATGAGTAGATGTGCACGTGACTTCGTTCGCATGGAATTTAATTTTCACACTCATAAGCGCATTTTACCAAATGTCCAACAGCGTCTGTTGAATTTTGGAATGAACTAAAAGTTTTACCTGTTACCACGAAGTGCGCGGAATGAATGCGTGAGATTGTGTTGATTAAGTAGATTTCAATTGGACACTCGCGTATTAAAAAAATCCGTTGAATTTTACGATAAACTAATGATCTTTTTCAAGGTCGATTTTTTTATGATGATTTTTTTCTTCCCTTGGACCAACTGCAATGAAAAAGCCTGTATGTTACCTCCAGCTCGGGCCAAATACACCTGTGAAAACCCCATTGCAATTCATTCAGTAGGTTTTACGTGATGCGTGCACAAACAAACAGACAGACAGACAGACAAAAATTCCAAAAACATCTTGATGTGTTCTATTACTGTTCTCTCACGCCACGCCCTAATTATTTTTTCACAAATATCTTTAATGTACTGTACAGAAACACCAACTTTACAGTTATATAGATTGTGATTATGCATTAGGAGAACACACTGTACATCAACAGTCTCATGTTTTTCAACCTTTATAATCATAATTATAACATGATCACTTAATTGCACCGTTTGATTTTATAATGAATTACATATACAGTACTGTGCAAAACTCTTGAGCCATGCCTCGTTTCTTCATATTTTGCTTCCAAAAAGCCAATAGTTCTCCAGGCTTCCTGGGAGATGTTTTTGGATCTTGTTTTTGGCAAGCTCTCATTTTCAGTCCAGTCCCAGTACCTGACCTGTTTCAGAGGAATGCTTTTGTTTGTTAAGCCGCATAGTGACCGATGAATCATACAAGCATTAAAAATCATCGAACCTAAGGCATGAACCAGTGAGAAATAGGTGCACATGAGGAGAGATGATTAGACCGGTGGGTGATGCTGAATGCTGAGTGGTTGGAACAAACGAGAGGGGAAATGAGGTTGCTGCTCGGTTTAAATCGCATCTTTAGGCTGTCCGTAAAACATTTGTCCCTATTTAATATGAAGAAATAAGGAGTGGCTCAAGACTCAAGAAAGTCCTGTATTTTAACTTTACATCTCTTTTTTCAAAATGTTAGTTATGCAAAACTTCCCTACATTACCCACAATGTTTCAGACAGATTGCAGTGCCCTCGTCTCAATTCTACCTGAACAGAGCAACACGGTGGTGCTTTAATCCTTTAGTCTGTCCATACAGTATAGAATATATGGGATTCTCATCCAAGTTTAACATTAATTCAACCTGAAATCAAGTCTGCTTGTCCTCATGTGGCTCCTAATTTGCAAAAATGCTAAATGAGAAACAAACCTGCTGCCCTTTTGTTTTTCAGGTGATTTCATGAAACGTGACTGTTATTCCTTATGTCATTTTCCCCTCCTATTTACGTCTTCCAGGACGGCCAGTTCTTCTAAACAGTGATGCATTTCACTTGCTGCCAAGTGCCCTTCCTGTGCCCTACCCCTATTCACCGACAGAACATGTTCCGGCAATAACCCATCACACAGTGCAAGTGTGAGTCATCATCAAAGTTGTCAAAAAACACAGGGTTCACTCCGAGTGATCAGATGCCACACCATTCCTTTTCCCTGACTGACTCCCAAATGAACTCATGCCAGCAATGACTTAACTGAACACAAGCTAGTAAGCTAATTGCACCTTTCTAACCACAAAATAAAGTATCTTGCACACAAATCGGTCCGAATGTCACTAAGCCTACATGTCAGCTTAACGGGAAAAAAAATGAAATGGTTCACAGTGGTAAAGTGCTCGCCCTATCATCGGGAGATCGTGAGTTCGATTCCCGGGTGCTGCCGTAAGCTCGCGCAGCTGGAGGTCTAAAGAGAGCTGATTGGCCGAGCTCTCTCAGAGGGGAGGGGTGAGAGGTACTTACTGCTCCCACATTAATCACGGCCCTACAGCCAATCAGGGGCGTCTGTGAGCTTCGGAAGCGGCTAGCGCTGTCCTCCGCGTGTGTCCCGACTAAGTGGTTGGATTAGCCTTAACGTGAGAGCCCCCTAGTGATGGGGAGGAATTGCTATAAAACATGTATTGCTCCTGCTTTAGAAGCTTCTGTTGAACATCATTGATTAAAGCCAACTGGAGGAGATTTGGTACCGCATAGTGTGCACGATTCAACAGTTTTATACAGTGCTACATGGAATGGAGGCACCTTTCCATTTCAGCCCCCATTAAAACTCTATTACAGTCAGACTCACCCTGCTGTTAGTCTAATCCTATCCAGGTGTGATACCCAGGCACACATACAGTACGTCCGCACACTTCCACACAAACACACACACCGCAGAGCAGCTTTCCCACGGTCGTGCATACCTCTGCAGTTCCCTCCTCTTCGGTCAAGACCAATCAGCTTCACGCCTTCACCGTGGGCTAATAATCTACACTCTCGCCTTCTTATCGTCCTCAGCAAACACCTCGCACGTCTTAACTGAGAGAATGCAATTAACTCGGGCTTGGGATACAATGCTAGGGATGTATTTGTGAGTAACTCTGAGAATTAAATAAATAAACTGAAAAGAATTTCCCCACCTTCAGTCATCCACTTTCATTGATCATATGTACATTACATTTTCAGATTCCTGTTCTTGGCCATAAAATGTAACACCCAGTGTGATTTTCCCCCAAGATTCAGTATATAGCTTCACAAGTTGTATGTGAAAACCCCAAGAGATCTGCGTTTTCTAAAATACTCAAACCAGCCAGTCTGGCACCGACATGTCACTGAGATGTGATGTGAAGATTAACTGAAAGTCTCGTCCTGTCTCGTTCATTGATTGATTGATTAATTGTTGGGGATAGGAATCACCAGCCGATACGATGTCATGAGGTGCAGATTCAATTTATGTTGCAATGCTATAATTATCACGATTTAATAAATTTTAATAAACAAAAAAATAGATTTTGTTAC